>JAHLJT010009419.1:86500393-86545312 GCA_031308135.1 Acheta domesticus | reverse complement strand
TAAGTGAAACCTAGAATAAAAGATGTAGGATTTGAAAAATAAGTGGAGTTTGAGAAAGTAGACGGAGGAATAGGACGAGTAGGAGGGACGCGCCGCCGCATCCACTCCGTCGCCCGAACCTCTCCTGTTCCCTTGAGAAAAGAATGCTTTTTGCGACGTGATTAAGGATTCTGGAAAAGCGACGATATGCGACACCGCTTTACATTTAACGCCGAGGAGACGAGAAGTTCTAAATGTAAGACTTCAATTTGAAGTCAATATAGGGTGTTAATGAATGACCGGAAAGCAAAAGTAAAGGTGAGTTAAAGAGAAGTATAATAATCAACTTCCCTCTTGAATTTGTTTAACTCGGAGCATATTCAAGGTCGATAGCCCTTTCTGTAGTATATTTTTCCCCAACTGGTCAATTTGGTATTTCTCATAGGTCATTCGTCGCAATTTCAAATATCTAACGAAAAATATTAAATTGTTCAAAGAATGGTCGCCCCGCCCGGGACTCGAACACGGGCCTTCCGGTGACAATTATAAATTTGGAAAATGTATAAAATAGTATTTACTGTGAATTTAAATGCAATCTTCTAATTCAGCGTAGACGAATACGTTGGTTACATTGTAGATTTCATTCCCTGTAAATTGACTTTGGATTTTAAATGGCAGTATACAATATCATATTACGACTATTGGCGGATATTATTGTATAAGAGACTGAAATCATACATTTATGAATTACTTCATCTCAAAATAATATTCAGTTTTTAATTATGGATTTTTACGAATTTGAACCAGATTCTTTGATATTAAATCTCAGGAGCGAAGGATTGCTGCAGGGCAGGCAAGCGATTGCAGTAATTGCCTCCCGCCTCTTTCTCAGCTCGATTGAGACCCCGGGTGGATGCTGCAGCTGGCGGCGCTTGTGCAGCATATTAGAGCGCCGGGCGGCGTGAAGCAAGCGAGCGCTTTGAACCTCTGTCGGCGGGAAGGACGCCCAGCATACACAAGCGGCGGAGGACGGAATGCGGAGCAGGGACCCCCTGCCCCGCCCCGCCACCCGATCCCTCCCCCGCGGCCTTGTCAGGGAACAGCGGCGCTCCTTGTGCTTGGCGAGACCCCGCCCTTGCCCCCGTCGGAGGTCTCGGCCCGCCCACCATCCCACCCGTCTCCTCACTCCCGCCTTTTCCTCCGTCCCCGCCCGCTTTCTTCCCTCTCCTCCCCGCCCGCAATTCCTCGTCGCCCACCCCCACTCCTCGCACACTCCTCCACCTCCCTCCCACCCCTCGCCGTCCACTCCAACCATCCGTCCATTCCTTCTTTCTGTCCCCGCTCCGCATCGCTCACTCTTCTTCCGCACATACTCCTTTTCTCCTCCTCCTCCTCCTCCTCCTCTCCTCGACCATTCTTCCTCCTGCTCTTCCTCCTCCTCCACTCCTCCTCCGCCTCTTCCTTCTCGCCCACTCAGCTCCTCCTACTCGCCTCTTCCCCTCCTCACCTCCTCTTCCTCGCCACCTCCTCGCTCACTCCTCCTCCTCGCCCACTCCCCCTCCTCGCCTCCTCTTCCTCCTCGCCTCGTCCTCCTCTCGCCTACTCCTTGCCCTCCTCCTCATCGCCCACTCCTCTTTCTCCTCCTCATCCTCCTCACTCTTCCTCCTCCGCCCACTCCTCCTCCTCCCCTCGTCTCCTCCTCCTCCTCCACGCTCCTCCTCGCCCATCCTCTTCCACCTTCTCCTCCTCGCAAACTTCCTCTTCGTCCATCCTCTTCCCCTCACCTCCTCCTCATCCACTCCTCCTCCCCCTCGCCTCCTCCTCCTCATCCACTCCTCTTCCTCCTCACCCACTCCTCCTCGCCTCCTCCTCCTCCTCCCCCTCACCTCCTCCTCCCTCTCGCATCCTCCTCCTCCACGCCTCCTCCTTGCCCATCCTCTTCCACCTTCTCCTCCTCCTCGCCCACTCCTCCTCGCGAACTCCTCTTCGTCCACTCCTCCTCGTAGCCCACCCCTCTTCCTTCTCCTCCTCCTCGCCCACTCATCCTCTTCCTCATCCCCGCCCGTTCGTCGAACCTACCCGTCCGTCTCACCCCCGTGTATCCGCTCCCCTCGGCTTCCCGCTGCCTCTTCAGACTTTTCTGACGCCGCGCGAGCCCTCCGCTCCCGCAGAGCTTCATCGCCGCCCCCTCCTCCCGTCCCACCACGCCTCCTCCGCCCGCGGCTCTCTTATCTGCGCGCTGCGGAAGCGACGCCCGCCTCCGCCTCCGCGCCGTCCCTTCCGCCGCCCGCGGCTGCCGGCGCAGTTATCCGCGGCCGAGGAATTGAGCGAGCTCTCTAATAAGCCATTCGTTATTAGCAAGTGGAAAGTCTTTGCTTTCTCACTGAGTAAAGTTACTCATCGCACCCACCGGCCTCGCGAGTGACATCCTGCACAGCACAAAAGCCATTACTCAGCACTACTCATACCTCAACAGCTTCTCAATTGCCCCAGTCACAGACACATGCTACTGTACTATGAAAGCTTCGCATTTTGCTTGCCCCTGCCGGATTCAAGTGTGGCCCAAGCGAGCACGCCGACTTTTAGTTACCCAGAGCAGGGACGGATCCACCGAGCTTGGGGGGGGGGGGATCATACATTTTTGTTAAATAATAAACACATTTATTATTGTATGTATATTATTTTTGTAATATAAAATATTATTATTTAAATAATTACATAATTCTGAAATAAATATTTAAATCAATTTTGCCAAATAAAAGGTGACGAAAGAAAGTTCTAGGCCTTGGTGGGCATGCCTCCCCCCTAGATCCGCCATTGGCCGAGGCTGCTTTAGTGTCGACAGAAATTGCAGTATTATAATAATAAGTGACCGTGCCTAATCCAAGAAAGTTCCGTGCTGTTGCAGCATCATTTGTTCATAGTATTGGGTGTGACGTCCTCTGGAAAACGGGTGAGAGGAATCGGCAGGATACATTGGAGGGAGTAGTTATTCTTTCTTAGACCACAGTTACCAAGCTAAAATTTTCTGATACTGGAACAAGTTTAATCCTAGTTTTTAGACTTGCCTGTAGAAATACGTCGGTTTTCCCAACCAAGTGTACTTACTACTCTATTATGAATTTGTTATATTTTGCTATTTTCTTTTCCCTGAAAGGTTCTCTGCGAAGAAGACTGAGTGACCAGTGAAAAGGTGCCGAATTAGTGATAATACGATGAAAGAAGTGATAAACTCGTAAAGTTCTTCAAATACTAATGAATATCTGTCACTTATGCCGAGTGTTTTATAATAGCTTATCTATGCTGATTACTAGTAATGTCACTTGGAGAGTCAGTTCTTGCTGTGGTATGGGAGCGCTGGAGGTAGTTGGTTACTTTGTCTGCAAAATAGTTCTCGGTATCCACCGGTTTGTTGAAGGCAGAATTTTTGACGAATATGTAAAAAGTTTTCTGCTTTCCTTGCGAGAACGTTTAATGTCCAAGGTACAAGAATTTTGACGTAGACCAAATCTTAAAAATATTAGTTTTCGAATCTTTATTCTACTTGTCCTCTATTGATTTTTTTAAATTATAATTTTGGCATAACTGTTTGAAAAATATTTTCTTCTTACTAATTATTTGATAAAGTCTCAAATAGATTCGACCAAGAATCATGATTGACATGTCATTTGTTAAGAAGCAAAGGCGGGTCGTGATTAATAAGATTTGCTCTGATTTTACAATTTGAAAGGGAATGAATTAAGTGAAATTAAATAAACAAAGACAGGTTGTAATTTTATAACAAAGCATTTTAGGGGATTCAAAAGAAATTAGTATATTTTACGAATACCCGATGCGGAGATTGATATACTGACCTAGCTTTAAAAATGCATACTATTCAGGATGCCTAATTAAATTCTGCATTTGAACAACATCGAAAATGGCTCTTCAAATTGCGAATGAAAAATTATTTCACTGCTATCCAGTCGGGAGTTTGAATTTTTGAAATTGAAGCTCCCGATTGGAGAGCAGTGCCCTCTCTCCTGACTCACCGGTGGTCAAGAAGTTTTAACTGGAAGACTTAATCAAAGGAATGTATTATTTATACCTTATTTATACGCACGTGTCATTGATTTTGTGAAAGTTAGTATTATTATTCTTCCGTTTCAATTATGTCTTTAACTTCCTATTCTGTCCATGTGTCAGATGAATTGAAATTTTTCAGATCACAGATGATAAATTCAACGATAAATGGAAACTTGGAAACGAAGGTTAGACCACAAGAAATGCACTAAAAAAAGCCTGTTTGCAAACATGATAAAACATTTCTGTAATATAATTAGTAAAAAATTATTTGGGGTCTGCTTTAGATGCACTCTTACTTCACGCTTACGAAAGAAACTTGTTTACATGTTGGATCTCAAAGTGTAAACGACAACCTCGGAGCACTAATTCTGCATGACACAAGAAGTTATGTAAGGTGACAGGGGAAACAATTTTGGACGAGTGCATGCTGCATAATGCGTCTCGTGTAAATGATGATCGAAATGTTTCCATCCAGAGCAGATTCTCTGAATCCAAATACGATCTTCACGTCTTAGCACAATTTAATTGTAATATGATGGATTATCTACATCAAGTATTATTTTTACACAAACGAAAAATATGCATTCAATGGTCTGATAATTTTGTGAACGTAATTTCTGATACATACGAAAGATAGTTTTTAAAAAAATCTGTGTTGAAATCAGTATAAACATAGTTCAGAGCTGAAAATGGAAACTCTTATCATAGATTTGGCTGATCTGAAAAGTTTTAAATCTTTGCAAAATAATGTTTCATACAGAATGTTTCAAAAAACAGCTTGCAGCCAGGCTGCCGGGAGCAGAATTGTATAAAAAATTCATTAAGTGACTTACTTCAAAACTAAGCAAATAGACTGCACTTTTAAAATTAAATTATTGTCTAACGGTAGTCAATCACAATGCTAATGAACCAGAAACGAGCTACCCTGCTGATGGAGATGCTATGTGCTCGCAAACAGATGCGTTAGTTGTGCCATAGCCCGCTAGTATGGCCTACTAGTTAGGCATACTAGCGGGCTATGGTTGTGCAGCTCCATACAGCAAGAAATTGACGAAGATTATGTGCTATGTAAACTTGGAAATATTAATATGCATTAATTGATTTACTACACTTGGATTTCATTGCGATAATATTTATTTTCAAGGTAATATCGTCCAGTTTCTCCTGTGTGTTCGGTTATATAATATAGAGTTATTATAATTATTAACTTTTAAAGTGAGCATTCTTTATCAGTAGCGCCGACTTCTTGAGCTTTCTCATTCGCGTAAAGTTTTGGAATTGTACTAGAGAAGTGCCCCCGTTGTTAATGTGAAGGGATTCGGGCAGGAAAAAAAATAAGCCACCCAACCTAGAGGGTCTCCTGGTATCTGTAAATGTTAATATCTCGATTTGGGTCGAAGTGTACGAAAGACTTGGTGCAAAGTTAGTTAATATGTACGGAGAATTTGGAGCAGTTTCAAAATAAGCAACACATTCATCAAAATCCAGATATTAATATTATGGAATAGCGGGCATTTTCTGAGACTGGCCTAACTCATCTTGTTAATGATACAAACCCTTTATAATCTTTTCAATATGCGTCTAATATTTCTAAGGAAAGTGCTGATTGGAGTAGGTTTATTTAGGATAGTCCATTATATTTATAATGATTGGCTCTTTGACACTAGATTGTCGTTTCAAATTAAAATAGCTCCACAAGTGGCATTTTCAGATGATATCATTAATCAAATACAGTGATGTATCTTTCAATCCCTTTACATTATATTGAATTTATTAAATCTGTAATTGACATATGTCTATCTGTACCATCAGCTTGGAATAACAATGAGATATTTACACAATTGGTTAATGCGTGACAACGGAATATACACAACGTACTTCCCTTCGGTGTATATAATATTTTTCGCTCGACCACTATTGTGCTTAAAATATCAGTTGCATGAGCGAGAGTATTATCTGTCACCATTATTCGAGACCTCGAGTTATACCGTTACATTAAGTAATATTGCACTGCCAGCAACTGCGTACTCCACCGCGGCAGTGAAAAACCTAAGAAGGCAGCTGAGCGAGGAATCGGGACCCTACTCTTGCGGCTCCCGTTTTCTGCTTTATACTTCGGGTTTTCTTTCTTGGCGCACGGGGGGGTGTCAATAAAATGGAAAATCTCACGATATTTCGTGTCGTTCTCCGTTGTGCCGCCAGGAATCGCATGATCGCCAGCCCTGCTCGATACAGTCGCGATCATGCGACTCCTAGCGGCACAACGGAGAACGACGCCAAATACCGTGAGATATTCCATTTTATTGACACTCCCCCGTGCGCCAAGAAAGAAAAACCGAAGTATAAGCGAGGAGTAGGGGCCCTACTCTTGGCGGCTCCAGTTTTCTGCTGTAGCTGCCGCGATTCGACCTTCCCGCTGTCATCCTATTGATTGATCGACAGCCAGCGCTGCGTTTCGGTCACGCGAACTTCGCTCGGCGCTCTCCGCTCTTGCCGTTCGACAGCAGTCGGTCCGTGAAAGGGGCACGCCCCCTCCATTCGGGGAGAGAGGCTCTCGTTTGTGTGGCGTCGCTTTGTGGCGGTAAATGCGCTCGGTTCTTTTTTGCGCGTCGTCGCTCCGATGCTTATCGCGCAGTTCGGTTGCCCGTGGTTTGCGGATCAGCGGGGGCGATCCGTGATCCCGCTATTCGCAGAGCACTCTCGCTGGACTTTAGTTGTTGCTCATCTGGTAACGAACGTTCACACGTGCTTTTTGGCAATGAGAAGCAAGTTCTGATTTAAAAGGTTGAAGAGCGATTTGATGTAGCAGAAATGAAAGTATACCAAAATCAGTGTGATTGTATTTATTTTTCTGTTTGTTGAAAAAACATGCCTCGTCATTGTGCTCGTTGATTCTTAATTGCACGTATAGTTGGTTTCCTTCAGTTATTTCAAATGAGGCTTATTAGTTATTGCTTACATAAGCACGTGAAAATACTCAGTTATTACACAGAAATATCCCTAATTTTATGAATTTGCAAGTAATATATAAAGGTCGTAAGAATTTTTTTTGTTTTGAGTTGAATTTAACAATAAATCGAATATCGACTATTAATACTATTTTCTTTATTCAAAAATATTTTTAAGGTCGTGTTCCTTAATTCGACTGTTTCTCGACGATTCAAAACTTGGCTTTAAGAAAATGTTTGTTTGGACGTGAACGAAATGTTATGATGGGTAATAAAATGATAAATTCTGATTATAGTTTTTGCCCTGTAAGTATCATGATTAGGAGGTGGATTTTGATGAACTAAAACATCGCCAAAAATGAGCAATAAAATGCTCTTCAAATGTTTTTAAAATGTCTTAAAAGCAACGAAAAATTACGTAAAAATTTGATCAAAACCAGTTAAGGTGAACTCAATCTGTTGGATGCATTACTGATGTAGTCAAGGTTTCTTCATTTCGTTCAAGTGCATTCAGCTTGCAAACTTTTGGTTTGGACTGTTCTTTATCAGGAAATCTGTCCTTGAATATCCCTAAATCCGAACCGACATAGGCGCCGTCAAAGGAATTCTAGATTAAATACAACGGATGACATTACTATGGAGAATATTTGTTTCACGTCTTAAATATTAATTGAAGAAAGTATCGTTAAATCGATATTAATTTATAATTATAAGGCCAATAAAATAAGTGAAAAATGCTTTAAAAATAACGGAAAAATTAAAAAAAAGTGACTAGTTAGTCGAAATATATGAAAAATGCAAAAAATACCTTACAAAAGTGGGTCATTTCCTTTTGTCATAGCATAAAATCGATGTCTACACTGAAAAGCGTTGTTTTAAAGTGAAAAGAAAAAAAAAGACTTGTCATTAAAATAGGCCCCCTAATCATGAAGTATTTATAGTAAAACGACGAGCAAAATTTGTATATCTCTAGATTTCAATAATAGTTCACTTAACTAGGCTATTCTAGACGCTGAAATCGTTAAGTTATAAAGTGATGGCATTTGATATTCTGATCACACCAAACCCATTTGAAATTGTTAATGGAAAGATCGTCACTCTTAATCACTTCGTATACTTGACTGTTACACTACGTAAAGTCTACTTAAGGATGTCAGTCATTCTTGGTATTGTTGTATAAATACTACGTGGACACTTTCGTCAATCTAATCAGTTAATAGTTGCAACCTGCCGACTCGAATAGTTGAAAGATACGAAGAAAAGTAAGTTATAGTGACTTGCCATGACACAATGCATTTATTTCAGTTTTAATCTCAAAATAAGCTTATTCGTAATCTGTCGTTACACTACAAAGATTTGAATAACTTCACCATTATCTTCGTATGAAGACTTAAACCCATCGCAGAATGCTATTAAAATGCGAAACGTCATTATAAAAATTCAGTCTCCCTCTGTCGCAGCCGTCTTAGCAATCTCCGTGGCTTTAACGGAGTTTCTTCTCCGTGTTACTGTAAAATTGCTTTGTTAAATTCAGAAAATGGCGTGAGGCTAGAATACGCCTTTTACACGCCGATCTCTCTGGTCTCGAAAGTGAATCTGAAAACGTCTGATGAAGTTGAGGGCACAAGGGATCCAAGTGGCGATCGTTTGCGCCATGAAGACTTCTTCTAAGTGTAAGAAGTTTCTAATATGTCACCGCGTATGAACTGGGGCGTCACATGCAGCTCTCCCAACGAGCCCGGCTTTGAATCCGGAGCAAAACCTAATATAGATGAATGATTTGCGATGGCACTTCCAACGGTGAGAAAATTATGCAAGAAATTCTAAATGAGAGGCTGGAAAAAGGCAGGAACTCCTGAACACTTTTGCCAGCGACAAATTCCATGTCAAATAGTTCGTCAGGAAATTAAGAACTTTCTCCTAGTCATAATCTGATTTGTGATTCTTGTGTCCCTCCCTGCAAGTGGAAAATGTCGTTTGCAAACCTCCAGCAACATAACCATGACCAAAACTGTGCGTCATCCAGGCATTGATCTAAAGCCCTTCGTGCAACGTTTACATTTTGACAGAACGACACGATGAACAATTTCCCAACAATTTGCCCTAAAAGAGCGGCTACTTGAACAGGTCGCAAAGACGTTCGTGTCTCCGTGTCCTGAGCACGGGCTGGCTTCCGCCCACAGTGTTTCTCAGAAGTGGTTATTTTTAGCAGACTCTCGAAACGGACAAAGGAACTGGCAGCAGCGTTATCCGGAGGCGTGGGCAGGCGACGGCCAAAGCAGCAGCAGCAGCAGCAGCAGCACTGCATAAATAGTCACCCTTATCACGCGAACGCTTCGCCGATCCGGGTGGCCGCGACCGCTAAGACAGTAGTCCATGGCGATCTTGATCGTGGGTTCGAATCCCGCTTCGCGGCATGTTTGTGTGAGTTGGAGATTGTGTGTGTTGTGGATGTGTAATATGTTTGTGTGTCCCCTGTAGTTGGCGTCAGGAAGGGCATCCGGGTGTAAAATATTCTCCCAAATCCGTATAAAAATGGAGTGAATGGAAATTAATTGGAAAAATTAGTCCACACGCCTTAGCGCCGACTCCGTAGTAATGAGAAAAGGCATAATAATAATAATAATAATAATAATAATAATAATAATAATCGTGTTTACTTGTGGATGTTGCTGTACCTTGCGATCAAAACGTCGTTACCAAGGAGGCAGAGAAGCGTCTTAAATACAAGAGTTTGGAAATCGAGATCAGCCGAATGTGGGGCGTAAAAGCACAGGTCGTCCCGATAGTTATCGGAGCTCTGGGATTTGTTCCGCAAAATTTGAGTAAGAACTTGTCTAAACTCCCAGGTAATTCAAAAGACTGGGAAGTGCAAGAAATTGCTTTATTGGAACAGCCCACATTTTGCGTTAAAGTATTGTAGAGGCACTGATAGTCACCGAATCTGCTCCTTAGGTAGCTGGTTGTAACCTGGAGTAGATTTTATATTCAGCCGACTCATAAGATCTTTAGTCGTGATGTAATGGAATAATAATAATAATAATAATATGATCAATGCCGCATTTGCCAGGAACACGTCGAAGCCATTGATCATATTGTCTCAGCCTGTCCAATCCTACCAAAGGTCGAATACTTGAAAAGACACGACAGGGTGTCTCGATTTCCAAACTCTTGTATTTAAGACGTTTCTCTGCCTCCTTGGTAACGCAAGGTACAGCAACATCGACAAGTAAACACAATTTTTTCTCCAAATCCCGGATAACTATATCCGGTTTGTTTGCGGCTATCGTGCGATCAGTTTGAATTTGTTGGTCGTACAATATCGTACACAATCCAACAGACGTCACCAGTTTTGGTGAGTGTTCGTAACACTTGAGGCATGTATTTGGAACTTCGAGTGCGGTACAGATCTGCCAGTGGAGGTAGCTACACACCCTGTTGTGTCTTTTCGGTATTCGGTCTTTGCAAGGATTGGACAAGCTCAAACAATATGATCAATGGTTTCGACGTGTTCCTGGCTAATGCGGCATTTATTATCTTGGGAAATTTTGAGAACGTTTATCATGTCGTGTTCTCAAGGCCTGATCTTGGGCATCTATTACAAGTGCTTCGATTCTGGCTTCATTCTTCCCCCTTTGAAGTAACATAAATGATTGATCTTAATTGATCTGTGCTCTGTCCATTCGTTTCAAATATTGTCCGTGAAGTGGTTTGTCTCTCCACGACTTCTTTAACATTTTTGTGTCTCTTATTATTATTATTATTATTATTATTATTATTAATATTATGATATAAATCACATTTTAACTTATTTATTTATTGTATTTATCTTATGGCTAAGTGCACAGGGAAGAAGATTACAACAAATGCACTGCAATACATAACAATGTAACACCACAACAGTAAGTCTTCAGAGGGGAACAAAAAATAGTTAGTCCCTAGAGGGGCACGTCCAGCTTCTGAATCCATTCCATAGGTCTGGGGGGCTCCACACGCACAGTCTCTAGACGATACCACACCCCATTTAAAGAAAGAAGCCACACATCTTCCGTGTTCAGTTCGTCTGCGGTTTGCCGTCTTCTACATATTGAGAGGCATATCAAAGCCCGAAGATTTCTGGCTTGTGTTGAGAAAATTATGGATTGTAGCAGGTGTGTTAGCAATCCAGTATTTCTTCCATTCCGCTCGGATTTGGAAATTCCCTTCGTTTAAGTATGCTGCTGTTTGAATGGATGGTGCCTGTGATTTCAGTGTGTTGAGCGAAGCTGCTTGGATGTAATTGTGTATAGGGAGGCTAGTATTCTTCCATTAGGGCTCTGTCTCCTTAGGTCAGGGGGAGAATATGGCTCAAGGTGGGAAGCTAGTAAATCGGAGTCTACCTAATTCATCACGTTACGGTACGCATAGAATTATTTAATTGGGTATCGATCAAATGCACACGGCGCCTCTTTCAAATCATACTGCAGCTCCATATTCCATATATGTACAAGTCCAAAAGCTGAAATAGCAGCGCCCGAAGTTACATACCCACCCAAGTAGCAGCGCTCCACGTTGACACACAGTCGACCAGCAAAATAAACATTGTTTCTAGTACGGGTTTTAGAAGATGTGTTTCTCAACTTGTTTCCACATATTTTAACTTGTTTCCACTCATGTATCTCGGTTACCATGAAGAAGAGATACACGTTTCAACTGTCATAATCTATATATCGCGTCGTCTACATATTGCGAGGCATGCATTCATGCATCTCGGTTACCACGAACAAGAGATACACGTTTCAATGTATGATACACGTTTTCAAGTATGACAAACGTCTGCAGGTGGATGTGTAACCCCTTCTTCAGTTGTACTTCAGCCAGGGATTCACGCAGGAACTTAGGAATTTATTATTATTATTATTATTATTATTATTGTTAATGTTATTAATATTAATATTAATATTAATATTATTTTATAATTTTATTTTATCATTCATTTATTTTATTTCTGTAGTTATTTGAAAATATTCATTTGAATTATCCTACAATTCACTATGCTTACGGCATCGTGTTCTCCGTGTGAGAACTACGGTTCGTAAGTTCTTGTATTTATCAACCCTATTTAATCTAGAAGGGCACGTGCGTTGGGCGCAAGTGGACGTGGCTTCAGCTTCGAGGCAAAAGCTGGGAAAGCACCCGGCGACGTACTTGTGGCTTGCGGCGATCTCTCAATGTCGCTGGCGCGCGGGCGTGGGCAGGGAGGAGGCATGCGAGCGCGGGAGGCGGCGGTGGGGGCGGCGGTGGCATCCAGTGCACGTGTGGCCCAGCTGTTCGACGACACCGCCACCGCCACCGCCGCAGTGCGCCGAGCCGACCTCTCCTCGCCGCAGCTGCCGCCTCCGCCGTCTCCATGCTCGCTTTCGTCGCTGTCGTCTTCGCCTCTGTCGTCGTCGTCGCTGCCGCTGTCGCCGCCAACACTGGCAATTTCACGAGGGTGGATGATAGTTAAGGAAATAGAGGATGATCAGGGAATTTAGTAGTCTGAGAAAGTGAAGGAATTGTTTTTTGCTCGACCTGAAATTTCTTTTCGGAGTAGATCCATTTTCTGCGTGTATTTGTTTGTGTTGTAGTCTTATTTCCGTTGTGCATTTTTGAATGTGTTAGCCAACGTACTGCATGGTAGTAAAGTTTGTTCGCAATAGGGAACTAAAACATTGGAATCTGAGGACCTAAACGGACATCGGCTCTAATCCTATAGAGTATTTGAAGCTCTATCTAATCTGTCGACATTTTCGAATTTTTGCATTCTAGAAATGGACCACTAGTCTAATCCACTTGGGAGGTGTCTCTCTCTGATCCCCGATTCGTTAACGGTTAATCAGCTACCGCTTTGCGACAGAATCCTAATGCTACCGTCATTTCTGTGTACATTTTACTTCTATGATTGTGAATTCTAACACAACCATCTAAGCTATCGCTTTGACCGTGTTTCTCTTCACTGCCGTTTGATAACGCTGTTTTGTTTTTATTCAGAAGAACTCCATGTTTTATTTAGTGGTTGAAGCAGCGTAGGCTTACTGAGTCTACATTTTTTCACATATGTGACTGACTTAACCAAGAACATTTTTTTTTTTGTTATTTAAGGTCGCATCAACATCTAGGTCATTAGCGATCAGAACATATTCTGTGTTTTCTAGCTTTGAAAGAGCCAAGTATTTACTTAAAGCACTTCCTTGACGTAACAATTACCCCAGCTGCAAAAGTGGACTGAGTCAATTTACTGAAAAACGTTATGAATAGAGACCGGAAAAATATGTAGTATAAACGTTAAAATATGTACATAAATATGTAATGAAAATAGTAAGTATATATAATAAATATGTAAAATCGGTTATAATATGTAATATAAAAATTCTCTAATTAAAAACCATTTACATAGCAAGAAATTACATTAGAAACTTTACATCCAATTTTCTTGCCAGTAGTAAAAGCTTCATGTATTGTAATCCAGGATCGTAGTTTAGCAGCCAGACTAATCGCACTAGAAGCCATCACACAAACTGGCGAGATCTACGACCAGCAAACATACACTGTAACATCTTCGTCGAAGTGTTGCACGACAGTGATCGCAAATTTTTCTCGGAAATTAAAGTTACTGATCACAAAACAGGGTGTTAGTGATGCTTTGAACACCTAGATTTCCCCAGTAGGGAAAATGCTGATTTTTTTCAAAAAAATACATCTTTTCATAAAAAATATGGAATTAAATAGAAGAAATTGATAAAATAAGAAAATATATTGTGAAAACGGCAAAATATGTAAAATATGTAATATAGTACTAAATATGTAACGAAAAAATTCGATATTGTGTTAGGGGGGGATATGATTCGCCGAGATTACAATTTTGAGAACGGTAAGTAGAAAGACAAAAAATTGCATAAATTGCATAATTGCATGAAAATCCGGTCTCTAGTTATGAAGGATAAAAATTTACAGATGAGCAATGTTCCGAAGGGTGAAAAAGTAACAGTTTGCGGTAGAGATTTCAGGCAAGTGTTACCTGGACAAACGGTGACTATATCCGGATATCATGAATTTTAGTAGTAAGATTTGTAATTTGCTTACAATCTTCTTTGATACCAAATGTCCATGTATCAATGTCAATCTACGAGAATTTTGTGTAAGATTGCATGAACTGCAAAATCATAAAGCGTAAATCTAAAATTGGTGGCGTAAATGTTATTTGTATTTTACCAATAAATGTGTGGCATCTACAAAAATATATACAAGGGTTTCATTGTTTATCATTATATCTCTGTAATTAATTTTATTAAAATTTCGCTCTACAATTGAGCAGATAGTACTGCTATCGGTCACTAGTTCCTGATTTTCACGTACGAATTTGAGTATTACAATTGAGAATTTGTGTTTTGTATGTGTAACGAGTATTTGAATTAAGTAATTGAGCATCGAGAATTCAAGTATTAAATGAAATAAACTACCCGTTCTGTCTCAATCTGCTTATAAATTTGAAGTTCTAATCATTTGAATCAGTTTTAAAATTTCGTTTTTAAAGTTGGTATTTATTTCAATTTCTTCAATTTTTTTGAAGGCCTCGAGCCTGAAAATAAATCTCAAAATTGTAGTTAGTGTTACTGTAATATTCGTCCTGCCTTGTGTTGTCTTTGTAGTACGATATTTATATAGTTCAATTTACGGACCATGGACGGTTGACATTTTTATATAACTCGCTCAAACTCCCCAAAATGTTCACTAGCTTTCTCAAGAACGTTTCAATGTGTTTTTTTTTATTTTTTTACCTTTAATTTATGAAGTGTGTTTTAAAGATTGTTCGCATTAAAAGTTTAATTCCTAAAATTTAAAAAAAGTTGGCATTTTGTGAATGTTTATCCTAATTTCTTAGAATACTGTCAATTTTTTATATGAATATTCGTATTTGAGGGATTATTTTTCAGAACTTACATTGGAGGAGAATTACTAAATACCGCGGTAAAAGTTCACATAATGTTCAATACTACCATTCGTTTGCGCTGAACTAAATATTTTCTTTCGCAATCAGAAACTACTCAGAAATATTCCACCCAAAATTTGCTTATTCTGTGACGATAAAGATGGTTTCAATTCACTTTGTTTAGAACTAAAAGTCGCACACATTTACAAGCATCGAATCACTGACGGATCCGGGGGGAGGGGGCATGGGGACTATGCCCTCCCCTAAAAGGCTTAGTTTTTGTTTACTTTCCTTTAGTTGGCAAAAAATGGTTTAAATATTTATGTTCGAATTATGTAATTATTTTAAGAATAATTTTGTATAGTATCATATCTACAGTACATAAATAATGTACAATATAATAAATATGTTTATTATTTCACAATAATCTACGATGCCCCCCTCCCCAAATGATCAGTTGGATCCGCACCTGCATTGAATCTTACTAGTGCGGTTTAGCCAGCGAACTATAATGCGTCTTGGAACGCGACGCGATGCCGAATGGGGGCCCTGTCAAAGTCCTTAGTATGCTCAGGGAGTACTTGCAAGTTACGTGCTTGAATTTGGACTTTGCTCATTTGGGTGCGTGAAGTCTTATACCTGCCTCTGCTGAAGATAGATTTTTCTAAAGATAATATCAAACTTTCATTATTTTTCTTGTTAAAGAAGTAGAATAATTTCTGCAAAGCGCTGTTTCGCAAACTAAATTTACCCCGGTTTATGACTTCCTATTTTTCACGTTCACGACAATTTTTGTACTTATAGAATGGTTTTGTAATACATTTTGTTACTGTTCTCCGACTCTTTTTATTTTTCACTACAAATTAATGAAATTTCTAATACGACACGTTTTCTAAGACTTGATTTCATACGAATGGGAAAATAGGTCCATGTGACATGCGAGGTTACTGGCAAAATTGCCACTTTTCATAACTATCTCTAAAAGTCCTCCTGGTGCATTTTTAGAAACGTTTCAGGTGTGCATAACTCGGAGAATTTCTGAAATATGCACAGAACAGGGTTAAATTTTTTCGGGGATGAAAAACTGAAGATACCAATGGTTTTCCTGAAACATTCGTTGACGCGGAAGATTTCAATGGGAATTATTTCTCTACTACCTTTCACTTGTTACCATCATAAATTTTAATATTGCAAAAGAAGATCGCGCCTGGTAGTACCCTCCCAAAATTATAATGTGCAATGTTGTATGAAAATTTAATATGATAATTCCGTGTAGCAAAATTAATGTTCTGAATGCTGGAAAATTCTACGAGCTATAACTTCTAAAATGTATTCAACAATTGAGTGGCCTATTTCAGAAAACAGTCAATCGTAAAAAAAAAGGAGTTAATGGTAGATCTAATCGTGTGCATACAATTTTTCCTTAAATAAAAATTATTGAAATGTATACTACTTTCTTCCCAAAATATTGAAACTCCTCCCATTTTTCTCCATTTTCCGAAATTGGCTAACTTGGACTGGCAGTCTGAAATAATGTATTCGATTCATATTCCACAATATGTAGCAATTATAATTAAATGTTCAGTTGAAGTCGGAAAGTCCCTTCCGTCAGAGTCGGATGAAATGACTCCGGATCGATGGGCCAGCGAGAGCCTACGCGCCCGCATTTGTTTCTGCGCAGGCCGTAAAGGGAGACACGCCTCTTGACCTTGAACTTAAGCACGCTGGCTGGTAGACAGGCTGCAGGAGAGAGTGCTTGACTAACAGTGAGGCACACTTTACTGTAAAACCTGCTGTGCCGCCGCATGCACAGCTGCTTACGTCACACCTCGCTACTCTAGTACGTGTAACAAAACACCTTTCACCAGACATTTTTCTATTTCCATTTTATGAACATAATTTTGTGTAATAAAATGCTGGACAATTCATATATGCCTCGTGTACTTACATTTACTTTCAAAAATGCTGGAAGAAAATTTATGTGGACCTGATCGTAGAATCATTACTTACTATTCATGTGAAAAAATAGACATTGTTTTATTCCCTAGTGATGTACGTTTTGTCGATTGAAGGCAAAAATCTCTTCCAAACGAATTTGTTTGGAATATTTACCTTATTTTTTAATACAATAGTTTAATTAAATATATTTTCTTTGGGGTGAAATATACTGGTTTATTCGTATTGATGTTCGTGAAATTAAGCCATTTTACAAATAGATAACCTATTTCAATTTGAAGGTCTTATTGAGATTATTATCAAAGGTTAGTATAGGGATTTCTAAATAATTCGTGTTTAAGCGAGATCGCTGCAATAAATCAATATGTAGAATATCCCATGAGAATAAATTACAAGTTTTCAATTTTTATAGTTTTTCTACATCAGAGGAAGGGAATTGGTTACATATTCTCTTTTTCTCTATTCACACTCCACACATGCTCTCACATACAGGAAAAGATAGCGTTTTAGAACCAGTTGTAAGAAACCATGGACACAGGACGGTTGAGTGTGCTGTGGACGGAGAGGGAATTAATCCGTAGATCAAGTACAAAAGACGAACAAAATTAAAGTTCGCATTCTCTCTATCCACGAATCCCATCGCTTCGATATGACATTCCGCTACTAGTGTCTTCAAAGTGCAAAATTGCGTGTGTAGATTTCAAAGGTCTTATTCTTAAATGTTTAAACATTTCAGCGGAATGAAACAGTGGATCTAAAAACAGTGGAATATTTCGAAAATAACAAAGGTTCAAATATTTGTCGACTCTCTCCTACAACTGCATTTTTTAAGTGAGAAATATTTTCTTAATGTAATAAATTCTTCAAATTTAGAGCTTTAAATATTTGTTGGTGTAATTTTTAATCATCGAGACAATTTTTCAAAACGACATGAACAAATTTTTCGTAAAAACTCCTTCAAATTCTTTCTTCAAGCATTTTTGATCGAACAGGGCAAATCGCGGTTATAAATATGGTACAGATTCGATTTTCATAGAAATACCTGATATTAAGAAAATTGGAGTAGTTTTACCTTTTTCGAACGAATTCTACGTCTCGAATATTGAAACTAAGGATTTTTAGTCATATTTCAATATTAGATATTTAAATCATTTCACATAGGTAAAGATTTTCCGAAATTTTCAGTAGTAGTAGTTTTCGCGAAAATTTCAGTTAAACGTGCCAATATTTCAAACATATTTTTGAACAAGATGCGTCGAAAAAGGTTGTGAATGTTTCTTTAAATCTTTTTCTGCTTTGTGATCTAACCATAGAAATCACAAAACATCACGGCCAATTCGATTAAAACATTTTAATAAAAATATAATCTTATAATTTTGTGCCCATTATAGATGCATTTTATTTAATGCATTTGTGCACACAAATGCTTCAAATGATTTTTTAAGATGTTAACTCGTATACATACGTATTTGTTTAGTAATGTGGATAATGCCATTGAAAGCTTTGTGCATTTGACGAGTTCGCTGCCGAAGTGGAGATTCCCAGGACAATCCGATGTTCATTGAAATCTCTAGAATTTCTGAAATAGCTAATTCCAATCGTCCGCGTTTTTTTCGCTCAAACGTTTTTCAGTGAAGGCTGAAGAATACGTAGGATAGATGTTTACGATCTTACATACCTGTTTCACCCCTTGTTTCTATTGTTTTCATCAATGAAGTTTTTTTCGCGCTCAAGAGGCCGTTGATGAGTACCCCTCAGGGAGAGAGAAAATGGGTTAGCTCATGGGTTATCATGGGAAAGCTCCAGTATAAGAAAGCGAACGCATTATTTCGCTAAGATTATTTGTGATTAAAATCATGTGTTTTTACCTTAAAAACTTTTGCCATAATAGCGACTTTAAATGTCACTGTTCTAAGTAATCGTGTGTGTCCAGACCTTCCCGTCGCAGGTAGATAATGAATCTACAGTGTATCCACCGCTCTTCTTACTCTACTACAATTCAAAATCACTAGAGGTAACCGCTTAATACAAGTTAATCCACAAAATGTGCCAGACTGTTGGGTTATTGGACAAGTGGCCGTTGAAAAGAGGGTATTTTTACACGAACTCTACGAAAAAATCAATCGGTTCCGCGAAAAATGGCCTTTAATGGTGATAACCGGTTCATAGAGTTGTCGTGCGAACAGGTTCTTCTCTATTACTTAGTAGAGGAGTATTGTAATTTGAGCTATGTTGTATTCTAGTCTGAACAAGGTTGTGGTGTCCATTTATTTTTTCCCTTCTGGAATTGCGAACCAGGGGCGGGGTTACAATCAGGCCGAGGGAGTCAACGATGTAGGACACATCCTTCTATGTTAAAGCTTAATTTGTTCAATTATGAAATCCCTTGCAATGCCGATCGCGCAACCGAGACCGCTAAGGCATCCAGCTAAATCAGCATAAAAATTGAGTGGGCGGAAAATTAATAAAAATGATAAAATTCCAAGGATAAAGAGGTATCAACCTCTTGGAAGTTTATCGTGAATTACCAGAAGATCTCTGCTGCCACCACAGAATTTATTAAAAATGAGCCCGCCCTATTAACGCCGACCCCGTAGAAACAGAAAATAAGACAAGGATGAAAAAAAAAATCTTGTAATACACAGGTGCCTCAGAATAGTTGTTACAAATGTCATTGGCGCGAAAAGGGATCGAAAGCCCTTTTTGCCCTCGAGCATGCAATGAGAAATTTCGTAGAGCGAAGTTTTACGTGTGACATTTGCTTCCGATTTTGAGACAACTTCCCAAACATTAGTCTTGGCAAGTGACATTTTTATGGAATCAAGATTTCGTGTTCCTGAAGAATATCTTTGCTCGTGGTGCTGCCTAATAATCAGAGTAAATTTAACTTTGTTTTCGTGCAATTGTCATAAATGTAACTGTAAGACAATTTTGTATCTGATGTTTATTGACAAACGGAGAACTTCTGTGTGTGAAAAGTTTGTAGCATTTCTTCCGAGTCACGTGTACACGTATATAGTTAAGAGAGAAAAACACTAAAATGAAGGAAATTAGTCTTAACACTTCTAAGGCCAAGATCGAGGCATGTAGCCACTTCCATGGATCTCGTGGGGACGAGTTGTGGTAAGTCTCCGGTGCTGTGCTTCCGTCGCTGTTGAATGTCAAGGCACCGGGCGCGGTGAGCGCGCGTGGGTCTGGCTTCTTGGCGTAGGTCAGGGCCGGCTTCCAACTGCGCCTTCCGAGCGGCGTCTCCCGCCCCGCCCACGCGGCTGCGCTCCATGCGCGGGCGAGCCGCGCGCCCTCTGTTTCTCCTTTGGCTGGACACTCGGAATCTCATCTACTGACGAATGCTTGCGATACTGTTCACTGTCACGTAGCTCGAGGAGATGAAAGGCGAGCGGTTTGAGACGGACATTTGGAAAATTCAGGGAAGGTTTTAAGGACGAATTTTAGGTACATATAATAATATGCCTCTATTCCTCCTCTTCCTCTTAATTTTCCTACTCCTGATATGCCTCTTCTTCATTTTCTCCCTCTTCCTCTTCATCGCCTTTAATATAACCTGTATTGATTTTTGAGAAATCATTCTTTCATTGAAATGCTAGGACATTTAATAACCAGTTCTTTGGCGCCTAGCATCAAGATGCTCGTTAAATGCTACCTTTGATCGGCGGAGGCGTGCTGTATCTCCATGGCAGCCTCTGTCGTCTTCACCCCCACTCCTGCCTTTTTCAAGAGTGCCTGGCTCCAAGAGCACCCCGAGCACTCACTACATCATCTCTCTTTGTTGAAAGACTCTTGAGAAGAAAATTAGACGACTGGCACACTTTGTGGACGTGTGGGGAGGGAAATTAATTTCTTCCATATTTTTCGATTTACACATACATAGGAATTGAAATCTTATTTTTTAACGTACTACTATTTTATGTGCGAATATCTACAAGGCGTTTCGGAACTTGGATCGATGCAGTTTGTGAGTTGAGTGGAACCAGATAATATCAAAGAGTTTCTTTTCAGCATAATTTTAGTCGTTGTGTAATTTCTCATTTCAATGACTTGGATTTAATAATTATCCTCAAAATACAAGTTGAAAGTGCCGAAACGTTGCTAATTAATTATAGTCACGTATTTACGTATTTCAAGTTTGATACGATTTTCACTTTGATATTTACACATTGATAATTCCTCTTAAAATCTCCTTTGGTTTATACTAAGCTAATGTGCCCAGACTTAAGTTTTGATATTGGAACTAATACAAAGTATACGTGGCCAAGTTTTGATAATGGTTTCAAATATTAAAATGTAAAAACAATTATTTATATTATTTCCAATGATCTTAATACTACTTAAAAATGAATAGTTGAGCGATGTCTGCGTATGCGCGTGCGCTTGTGTATACGTGTATGTATGTGCGCGCGTGTGTGTATACGGGTTCTTAAAATCATTTTGAACCATTGGAGAGATTGTCATCAAACTTACGACGAACACTTTACAGTTCCAAGAAAAACATTGGGGTGGGTTCGCGATCTAAAAAATGTTATCCCAGATCTATTTTCTCCCCAAAATGTATGTAACGGGGAACAATGCAACCCGCAGTGCATCTAACGGCGTGTCGTGCAGGCTGGTTGGGGCGGGCAGGGCGGTGGTGTTTATTTAGTAGATGATTGTGATAATACATTTTCGGGTAATGTTGAATTAGCAGCTGAGCTTTCATAAAGCAAACAAAGAAAGATGCTATTTTTGTCACAGCAAATAAGGTTATTTTAGTGACCAGTTTTATCTTAATCTATTTCATGGCGCGTGCATCTTTTATCGTCCGGTTTCTACCATAACGAATAGAATTTTCTTGCTAAGTACTATTTTAATTGTGACTGGTCCTAAAATAAGTGCTTCTTTGGATTTCACTAACGTAATTTACTCATTTACTCTGTTATCGCTTCTTTTAACAAAAGAATGGAGACATCGCAGCCATAGTGAAGAGCACCACTATGTATTTTTGTGGAACTCGTAATCTTCCTATTTGCTATCCGTAAGTTATAAATAAAATGTTTCACTTGCATTTGGTTCGTACTTTTCGTGCTGTGTTTGCACGTCCCTTACTACTTCCAGATAATTCAATGAGTCAATTCCGAATTTCAATCATCTCTCCTTCAAGATAAGTAATTTTCTGTGTAGCTGAATTGATTTACTTGGACGGGAGTTCATGAAAATAACCTGACACCTTCAAGAAAGCTTCACATGGAATGTTGGGTAGCAACATTTAATGGTGAAATATATTCACGTTATTGGGTTATAAATTAACCGTGGGTACTGATGTAGGTGTGTTAGGAAGATAAGTCTCATAGGCTTTGGGTTTCGTATCGTGGATGCGCACTTTAGTAGTGCAACAACTATTGTGTATTGGTCTTATTAATACGATTCTCGTATCTAAGTGATACACTCTTACATTTCTTGAACACAAGAATGCACATTCATGAAAGTCTTAAAATGAAATTGATGTAAACATGAATGTTATTGTCGGTAATATCGATGTCGAAGTGTGGAGATTTGCATGTTTAACTTACTTAACCGTGCTCCATTTATAATTAGAAACAAAAGATGCCTAATGTTAATATGCGAGGAATATTTACTTCAAAACGTCTTTTAGAAAGCAATATCGTACTTCTTTAAAATCTCGCCGCTTAATTGAGACTTCACTTGCACTTGTCAAGTTAACTTCAAGCCTTGTGTAAACACTGGCGTCGTTTTTACTTAATAAAAAGGGAACTAGGTATTGCTCAGTGATGCTGACTGCCAGGAAGGTATTGCTCAATGCTCCTCCAGAGCGGCGCTAACTCTCACGGTTGTTCGTCCGACGCGAATAATAAAGTAGCGCACGTCGCCAAACCTCGTTAATCTAGTCTCATTTAGGGGGAAACGTTGCAGGAATTAAATGAAATCCCGAATTAATGAAAGCCCGTGAGAGTTCTATTCAGGCGAGTTCAGTTATTACAAGGACATACAATAAAATTGCAGACGCACACCTTGTCGCAGATGCAAATTCGCTGTTTTATAACATACGCTTTGTAACAGTCAGAGGCGGGATTCGGGGGGGGGGCAAGGGGGGCCACTGCTCCCCCAATCTTGGGACAAATTAAAAAAAATATATATATTTCATTTCATTTCGCAGATCTTCAAATTTATATGTAAAAGATTTATTTTTTCTGTGTTTTGAGAAGAAATATAATAATAATAATAATAATAATAATAATAATATAATAATTAAGCGAACAATAATTTTATTAAGCTGAGCGAATAATATACAATCATAAATTGGTGAACTTTTGTTCAGTATTATAAAACGCGCAGGATAGTGTTCAGCATTATTTTGAATATCCCTTATTAATAAATCCTCTTTCAATTATATATTGCTTTTAAACGTTATTTATTTGGATATTAAACAGTTTAATGCCTAAAATCATGAGTCATAACTATACCTCTGATTTTAGGACAAATGCCTATTTAGGATATTGTGAAAAGTAATTGCAGATGTTTACGAATCATGAGAAAATAGATGTACTGAAATCATCTAATATGCCTAAAATGTCCTAAAAAGGGCGGTTGATCTCTATTTTAATATGTTGTTGCCTAAAACCAGTGATTTTCAAGAACGATCGTATTTTAAATGCTAAATTTTGAAATTCGTTTGACGGAAACGCAAACACTTTTCCAAAATGCAAATATTGTGTAAAATCTTTCACTCAAAATACCGAACAAAAGGAGCCATGCAAGCCAACATAATAAGGATGTTTCACGCTCATCTCCGATCAGCACGCACTTCTTGGGCAATTGCACCCATTCCTGATGCAACTGCGCTGTTGGCGGGTTGACGCTTATAGCCGCAGCGCATCGTCTGCGAAGTCCAGGTGAGGAAAGCGGCAGCCAGGCCAGACGAAAGCCTACTCTCGGACAAACGTATATTACAATATACTGTTCAGTGTTTAAATATGTCGTGTGGTACAAGTTTTTTTGGAGGGTGGGGAGAAGGGACGAGTGAAAAAGTTCCAGGAGACGTGAGCATGAGAAATATAACTAAATTTGTTTGCTCCTATAAATCTGTCAGTAAAAAGTCCATTTTCAGCCTTAAAAATGATTTTAATAGACAAGACAGCCTTAATGAAGAAAATTTGGAGAAAATAATGATTATATACTATACCGATAATTATGAATGAAGAAAATATGCTTGTAGTCTCTTTCATAAATGTAAAAATACTTTATCCTGCATAATAAAAATTGCCTAAATTAGTCCTTTTGATACAATTTCTCTATGCGAGAAATATAACTTTTTCATGTCTATTTTTTTTGCCTGGCTTAGTCATTCTGTAACTTATTTTAAGTGCCTCAAACGTCAATTTTAATGCCTTTCAGTGCCTAATTTCGTAATTTTGTTGCCTATTTTAGGTGCCTAAATCAAACCATTTTTGTGAGTAAAATTCCGAGGTCTAGTCATAACACTCAAATTTTTACTCTCAAAAAGAAATAGTATTTCCCGTTTATTAAATGTAGATAGAGTTAAAGGTGGTGATATGAACCATTTATATAATATGACCCCCCTTGGTATATTTTCATATATCGCAAACATTCTAGCAGGAACAATTTTAACTAGTTTAATAACTCCTGTTGCTAATATAGCTTTGTGGTTCAGTTGTATATGCGAGCTGATGTGAAACAGAGGTGTGAGAAACGTGTTTTCTCGGTTCTAAAAGCTTTGGAAGGTATGTCTTTGGCTTTTAATTAGAGTTGAGTTCGCTTAGACCGATTCTAATTTTTAACGAATGAAATACAATATGTTTTAAACGTTTTTTATGCATTCAATCTGTAATTTCGAACTATCATAGACCGTTTTAGTTTGCAGAATTTTAATACGGCGCTGGTTGTAAAACGAGCCAAAGATTCTAGGGCCAAAACAGTTAGTAGTTACAGCACAATTAATTAAAGCCATTCTTATAAACGAATATTTTCGTGTTCGCAATAGCGTCCAAATTTGCCTCCCCAATGAAAGATCCGAAATCCCGCCTCTGGTAACTGTAGATGCGAATAATTGTAGGGAAAATATGTCACTTGAAGAATTTAATTCAGATTGCAATTAGTAAGGCCATGAAGTTTTCACAACACTGTTGAGAGTCCACGTGAGTGAATTATTTTAATTTGGTGATAATAGTGGTTTTGATTAGAACTCATAAGATCATGTGTATTGAATTTATTTAACTGCACGGGAAAAATTACCGAAAAAAAATAATTGAAGCTTGCCAAAACATCCCTAGGGCTAAATTCATGTTAATGTCATGATTATTTGCAGGGCTTGTGGTTGTAGAGTGTGTAATTTGGTGATTTGTTGTTGGTGTATGAAGTCTCACCTATTTTAGATTTGTTGTAAAGAATGTAAAGCGAGTATGAGCCAAAATAATGACGTCATCCCTGTCGTCGTTGTTTCTATCCTCGCCATCACTGTCGTTGTCGCCGTGAACGAACGTGGATTTCAGTGCATGTGGTCATTGTAGCTGTCCTTGATGCCGTCGGTAGGGGTACCGGATCCGCCTGCGACTTCTCTCCCTGAGACGGTGTCTCCGCGGCTTCTCTCGTCGCCTCGTGTCGCGTCTTGGCCGGTCGCTGTCGACCATGTCGTTGGAAAGGTTATTCTAAACACGTCGGCTACGCACCACGCGAAGGATGAGCGCCGTCCGGGAGAACGCGACAGCTGCGGAATTGCGGCTGCAGCCCTCGAGTGACAAGTTTGCGGAGTTAATAGCGGAATAAGACTACGTCTTATGTGTGTGCTTTCCGTGACTTACGGTCGCGCATAAGCGAGGCATTAGCGAGGTCAGTCGTCAACGGTCCCTAGGAGGGCGTTTGAGGCCTCTCACGTTTCGATTCTCTATTGTGCGGGATAACATTAGGGAGAGACTAGTGGCCTGCAGCAGCAAAAATGCTGCTGAACAAAACCACACTTTTTTTAAAGTAGCATGCACATTGCTCAAGAACAACAATGGAAATACGTTTAACACGTATATATTTTAACAAAATCATAATTCATGCATTCAATCTGTGCATACGGATACACAGTTCAACAGTTAATTACACAACAAAAGAAAAAAAAGTTGCTGTCCCGTAACAAAATCTTTCAATAGCAAATATTGAATGCCGTGCACCTCTTCCTTGCTGTCACATGACAGCCTCGTCGTAAGCAAATGAGCAGTGAGTACGCGCAATATGAAAATACGCGGAGTATCACAATCAAATATTTGCATTTTGTCATCAAATTCGAAACTATTTCATTATTTTTGGATTTTTTCTCGAATTATTGAGTATCTAACAAAACGGAAAACCCCTCTCAAAAGATGAGGGGGTGAATAGTTTTCTTTCAATTTCTGCCTGCATTGGAAATTAGTAATATATGTATGTGAACACTACTGAATAAGTTGCGACGATTCCCCCATGAAATCGTATCGTGTTAACTTCCAGGTACAAAATACGGCGATTATATTCTCTGCGTTAACTCAAATTACTCACTAAATTTTCATTCTCATCTGTACCTATTTCTACACTCTTCCTAATTTTATCATTATCGTCAATATTGAATTTAAAACACTTAATATGCAAGTAAAATGGTCGAGTAAAGCACTCGTAATCAACTTAAGCATTTTTCCGGAGGTATTTGTAATTAAATCCGTACATTCGATCAGATAGAAATAAATTTAAAAAATGTGTATCGTTTCATCTTTATTCACCTTACGAAATCTTCATTCTCTGCCAAATTCACATTTTATCTTCCTTGTTCTTTAAATAATCTATCTGAGGGAACAAGATGATAAAATATAACTCCGTAAGAATACTTGAGAAGCAATCTCATTTTGGTATTATATACATCTTCCAGCGCATTTTAGTGCCAATTGAAATCTTGTAAATTGTAATCACAAAATAAATTGCAATTGTAATTCAGTAGAAGCTATCGATAATATTTGTAGAACTACCTGTATACATACGACTGCATAAAACATTTTAACGAAAGTGCTGGCACACACGTAATGCTTGCGTTGTTTTTCTACCATTTCAAAGGAAACGACCAACATCACTTTTTCATCCAGACTGGAAGAATAAACGGTTTTCTAAAACAGTGTGACATTATTTTATGTGGGTGTTTACGTGGAAACAACAGGTCTTAATTTCGAGTAAACAAACATAAGATTGGTGACTAACCGCCTCATCAGGCGACTTTCGCAGAAAAGGAAGTAGTACAAGAGGCCTCCGTTAATCACCATTAGACACGACGCGATGCGTGGTGAACTTGAAATGGCGGCGTTTAGCGCTCACTGAAGCGAGACACTTTCCGAAATATCCCCCTGACTCATGCGGGGCGAGGAGACGTTCTATTTTTGCTTTTCGTGTTTGTCCGAGCAGATGGAGATCGTTGCATCGACTGTTTTATTCACTATGCTTTAAAAAAATAATTTTAGTTAATGGTTCATTGTTATCTGCAATTGTAGCACATTTCATGGCTGGATGTTTACTTGTGTTATTATAGTACCTTTTTAAAGTTTTTATTCTGTAATGCAATCAAATACGGAAATATTAATTTTAAAGAACTCAAGCAAAAGTAAAAATACCCACGTCTATAGCTTATTCAGCCTGAAGTTTCTTTCGAATATTCAATATATTATCATGTCTTAGGCTATGTCAGGATTAGTTTTTATTAGTACTTCAGGGACATTTGAAACAGAAATAACTTTCTCTTAATGCGTATTCCGAATTGTACTAGATCGTCGTACATTTCTTCCAAGAAAATATCTTTACTAAGATTTTTATCTTGGACAGTTTAGACCGTCTAAGAATTTGACATTTAATATACTTCAAAACGACAGTAAAACAAACACTTAAAGCTATTAATTTACCTTAGAATTCTATATTGACCTGATACACTGATAAAAGTTCCCGAGCACTAGTATGTCTTTTTTTTCTTGAAATGAAAAAAAATATCGATTGATGATGTGTCAGTGTCCAACGTATTGATCATAGAGAGTTATTCTCGAAGAGAAAAAACAACAAATGCGATATATTACGAAACAGCTGGTTAGCAGCTGAAAATATTCTGATGTCTTGCATGATGCACATAGCTAAAATTCAAGCAATTTAAAAATATTTTTAAAATGTGGTATTAGAAGGGTTTTATTGATGAAGTTTCGCAAATTATATTCCCTTTGATTGCAATACAAGGTGAGTGGCACACCGTGGAAGCCTTTCGTAGATGATAAAAGCGAGTACTAAGTGTATGGACTTCCCCTCGAACTTATAGACAGCCTATTTGCTAGCCTTGTCGATAGTCTCTGTCGATAGTGAACAAAAATATTACGATGGTGAAATCTTTGTAACTTTTGAGGCCATTCATTGCCAACCATTTATCTTATGTATGTTGGTATGTTCGGCGACTCTTGATATTGATTTTGAAAATTATTTTTATATTGCTACGATCAGATTTAAGACTTTTTACTTTCTTTCATGCGATCGTGACGTCCTAATTTCTCTGAAAAATGATTTTGCTTTTCAAAATGTCTAAAACGAAAGTAAAATATAATTCCTGCTTATATAGTAAAAAATTGTTATTTATGCACCGAGGGCCTTATAAGGTTCTAATGATCGAGCGGCCACAAAAAGCCCCAGGATCTTTGGCCCGAGGGCTATTTATCACCCGAGAACATTAGAACCAGTTAACGTCTGTGGTACGTACATGTTTTTTACCTAATTTTAATTATTCATATTTACTAATTAACTACATGTTAACTTGACTCGGTTTGTCATTTCATATTTCCCTCCCATAATTCCCTCTGTAGGAGAACATGTAGCAACATTCAACTGTTTTCGTATTTCCCTCGTCACCACGATTCTCTTGATCCAGGTAGTTATGCAGTGAAAATCGAGCCCCGCGACGAAGGCAATAACAAGCAATAACGTATGAGTAAGAACACATGTTTTGTATGAGTTTGTTTCTTCTTGTGCTGTGATGGTGGCCGGGCCAGCAACAGGCGCTGTGGCGTTCGTTCACTCTCTTACTCGCTCGTTCGGGCGGTGGCTTGGGAGCGAAGGGAGCCCGGCTAGAAAGCTCGATTTTAATTGAGGCTCCGGGTTCGTGCCCGGGCCGGGCTGGCCCGACCAGCCGCGCCCACGGGCCCGCCAGGCACCGCCGTGGTTCCGGGTGTCTGGCTTCGGTCCTCGCCCCCCCCTCGAGTACACACACACACACACACACACACACACACACACACACACACACACACACACACATACCGCGCAGCTGCCGGAGCGGGGGGCACGGGAGGGTGCTAGAGGAATTGAGATTGACAGGGCAGGTAGTTGACGTGCGCATGAAGCTGCCAGTGCCTACGTGTGTTGTTGAATGAGCTGTGTGTTG
The DNA here is from genome assembly GCA_031308135.1 of Acheta domesticus. NCBI lineage: Eukaryota > Metazoa > Arthropoda > Insecta > Orthoptera > Gryllidae > Acheta > Acheta domesticus. Next base: position 86,515,971 of record JAHLJT010009419.1, on the reverse strand, counting down.
CGTGAGTATTAGTAATATTTCAAGTTCGTAGAAGAGAAGACGGTTCATGTGAACAATATGTCGGCATTGCATGTGGTGCGCAGATTTTTTTGACTATAGACTCGGTAAATTCTTGAACGCACTATCGACGTGTCCTTTCCGTTGTCCAGTTGATTTTAATTTGTTCAAAATTGTGATGGCATCTCTGCCTTCTAATTCCTTTACACACTCATTCGTCTGTTGAATGTGTCTATCCGGCGAAGTGATTTTTCATTGTTAATTTTTCTACAGCCACTTTTTTTGTTTTTTCTTGTTTCTTTTCACTACCTTACATCAATTCCATCAGCTGATTGTAATGTGCACATAATGTGTACATTACATTCATCTGATGCGATGGATGGATTCATTGATGATACCGGGCGCATCAACTGCTAAGACCATTATTCCCGTTAGTGTAGTGCATGTTTTATCGCGAGAGGTGACGACCTACGTCGGCTTGCGAGGATTTTCCCCAACCACGTATCTCCCACCAGTGGGGCACCGACCCAGTCGGACCAGGAGCTTAGAGCTTGACTATTCTCCCGACATGTGTAGTTTCAGCTGTCGCCTGCAGGCATAATGTGCATTTTACTACTACGCATTTTATTCATGGTGAATAATTTTCTTTTTTCCCTCTCACACATATAGGTATGTTTTGTATGACTAATACATACACGCTTCAGGTTAAAGTCAGTAAAGGTTTTATTTTAGTTGCGCTATGAACCAGTAAATCATTTGGATGAATAGAAACCTTGGATGCTGATGAATAGATGTTATCTTTTTCGAAACTCGAAAATGTGATGAGACATATGATTGGCATATGAACGATGAGCCAAGGTCGTCATTAGCATCCAAGGCCGTATGCTCTGCGTACCTGATACATTTTTACATTGTTCTGAAGTGTAAAGCAAATCCAATGAAAGAGGTATTCATCTCCATGAATTAATATAGACCACGAACCTTCATAAACCATTTAAAGGATTTTTTTTCAATTAAGGTGTCTGGCATTTTATTAGCTTACTTTTTGAATAATTAGTTTTAGTAGTGTTGTAACACTGATTAGATATAAAGTTATAATAATTATTTTTAATTGTTCGAGGGCTCTTATTTTCCATATCAATTAACCTTGAAATTCATAGTTTCAAACCAAAGCTTATTTTTAAAAAAATTTTCTTAATATACAAGCCATGTTCCTCCTAAGCTTCATGGTTCCGCATGACAAGGAGCTTGATAAAGGATATGGTCTGATATTATTTTGCAAATACTCTAGTATAACTACTCTTATCAATCTAATTGAGATTATCCACACACTGTACACGCCAATGAAGATAAACGCCGTTGGCGAAATATCTTGTAAACAAGGAAATACTTTTGTTTTCTTGCCACCTCAGTCTCATAGATCTTTAGTCTGTTAGGCTCATCTCCAAAAAATATATTCAAATACCTAAGCAAAATCTGTAGCACGTTCAACCATGCTCGTATATTTTCTTACCATAAATTGATCCCTTTCTCGGGTCTTTGATGACTTATTGTAGCACTTGCAGACTGATGAAAATAGTTTTTTTTCAGGCTTGTTTCAGCGATACCATCTTAAGAGAATTGCAGTTTCTTGATTGAAATTTAAATTATACGTTGTGTGTAGTGCAACTAAAGTAATGATTTCATGGAGATTAAATGTTTCGAAGGTTTCTTTTTCCTTCCTGAAAGATAATCTAAAAGCTAAAATTTTGTTTTATATTAACTGTCTGTTAAAATAGTTTTCAACATATTTTAAATTTAATTATTTTCATTCTTTTAATTATTATTAGTAACAATAATAATATTAGTCGATCCCGAGGCGCAGAAGGTTGCAGCAGCGGTCATCTGCGCCGTGAAGTCTGCAGGTTCGAGTCCTGCGTAGGCACGGTCGTATTTGTGATTGTCCCTTCACACTTCATCATCATCACCTCATAATTTATAATTCAAGGCGTAATAACCTTGTCACATCGAGGGTATAGCTGAAAATTATATCCTAATAGTTGCATACTTTAACCGCGTAGAGTGGTCAGAAAAAGCCGATACGCAAATAATAATATTAAGTTTTCAAATTGTTGTTAGATAGCCTTAATGTTTTTTGTAGAAGTGAGAAAAGCAAATGTACAGCTGAAATGTCGGCCAGTAATAATAAGTTATTTCAACTGACTAAACTCAAGATCCATAGCTTATTTGTAGTTTTCGAAATATTATTTTTTTGTTATAAACTTTATTTCCCCGCTTCATAATCCTTTCTATGAATTGTTTCAGTATATTTGACTGTGCAATAATTTTCTAATAGATTGATATATCAGCATAAAAAATTGGTGCAAGATATTTGTTCAACACTTTGTGTTCTGCCATTTACTTTTGAGAACTTTCGTTGGAAATAGTTTTATTTGTGGAATTCACTACTCGATTGGTTTCGCTTTGTCATTCCCAAAAAGTATCACACGAATCCTTTGAACATTCATATTAATTCAAATAAAGTCAGAGTATTGAGTTACTCTGGGAAATTAGAGGAATGTGAAATTTGTTTTAACACGAACTCCCATAGTACTCCAGTTTCATCATGTATGCAATCAGTGACATGTAATATCCACCCAGCTTCAGTGTCCTGTGTTCTCCTCTTTACAATTTCCATTGGTACTCGTGGCGCAAAATACAACATTGATTAAAGCTAGGACAGCTAATAAACTTAATTAAAGTGGCTCAAAGAAAAAATGCAATTCCTGTCACACAGTCGCTTAAAGGGACCCAAATCTTCAGGGACAAAGAGATGCAGTCGACCACTAAACCTTCAATAAACCAGAGTGGTGGATGGAACATGACATTTGTGTATCAACCAGCTCAATTAAACTGTCGTGAAAAAATGCAATGATCATTATATGGAAACGTTACAAAAAAGCAAATGCTTTATTCGTTATCACAAAATATTTGTTGAATTAAACTACACAAAAAGCGGAAAAGTAAATACTAGCGGAGAAAATTAAAGCATTTTCATTTAATATCCAACATTTTTGGTATACTCGTATTTGAACTTCATTTGACATTTTTAAGAGAGACTAGCAGTAATATCGAATAGTTGCCAAATGTCATTCTGACACAATGTGGAAAGAATTGACATTTCAGTGTCATAACAGAACGCAAAGAAAAGCTTCCAAGCAAAAGAAGCATTCAGTTATCTTCACTGCATTACGAGGCATGAGTGTTATGTCAGCCGTGTAGAAGTTTTGGCTATTCGGCTACACAAATACAATGGTTTTATTTTGCTGTTTATATTGCTTGGGATTCACAATATTTAGTTAAAATGGAAACAAGTGTCAGAGAGTAGTATAAATCCAATGAATGTGCTATGTTATGGGTTTATTATTATTATTATTATTATTATTATTATTATTATTGTTATTATTATTATTATTATTATTTTCTCCTGTAAAACGATTGTCACAAACTCAATTTTTACAAAACATCTGGCAAAATTTTCGCCTAATCATCCTAATCGTTTAAATTTTTTGAGAAGTGGAAATATAAAGAATAGATGCATTAACGTCAGTGAGTTCCCCGTTAAGTTGAAAAAGACCAAAGTTGAGTCTTTTGACATCAGAGTTTTACAGTTGCTATTGAAGAGCTTATTTTGAGAGTCATATATCTTCAAAGAAGCACAGTTTTTTAGGAAGTTAAAATACTCATATATAGTTCAAGATAAGATTTAGCGGTTTTCGGACACCATTTAACGCAGTAAAAAGGCAATTTTTGAACATAATTTCGTAGCATATTGGATAAGCCTATTAAAATTATGTTAATGTGTAGAACTAGAAAACAATCGAGAATGGAGATTCGTCAGTTTGGTGGATATGTTCTTCAATTAAAATTGTCGAAGTTTCTTTTCAAAAAACAATATTTTAAGAATGTTTTCGTACTCCTATTGTATAATTCTGTCTTTTAATGGCTGCAACCTGTTGCGTAATGATATTCATTACGGTACAAATGTAATTATGATACAGGTTCATGACCAATCACAGAAGTTTACAAATAAGGAAGTGACTCTTAATTATTGAGAATCGTTTAGTATATGTTTCATTCGATTGTGTACATTAAAATTGCATTTAATATTATGTTATCCTTGTCAGTTTTAATTTATTTTATTAGTAGTAATTTTTTACGTGGAATCCTATTTAAAATAAATTGGATGGTAATTTCACTTGGATCCTAGTGTAGAGGTAGTTATTGGAGGGAACATTTGACTGACGTTTAAGATTAGAACGCAAGTCATTTTGTGTTATATGTTGGTGACGTTTGGTTGTCCATAAAAACTGGCCAAATCTTCCTTTTAAAATGTCTAGCGTATCCGAGGTGTAGTTGACAACTCCAGAAATAATTAAAAAAAGCGAAAATGGTGACTTCGGAATTATTGCGTTCTGGTAAACCAAAGCCATCTGTGGCAGGGCAGGGTAGGGTAGGGTAGGGTGCCCTCCGCTAGCTGACTTTGGCTGAATCCTGAATGCCAACTGTCACGAAACGATTCAATGTAAAAGTTTAACTTTAAAAGTTACCATAAGTCGTAGAAAAAGCACCGTATGAAATTCGATGTAACACTCGGTGAAGTTTAATATCACACTCGTGTATTAATACCCATCATTACATTATCGTTTCATAATGTACTATTTTACTCGTTACACTGAGAGAAATGTTGTAGTAGAATGTACTAAATATGTTTAGTAAGCAATCGTATAGTAAATGCAATTATTCATGTAGTAAGTTCTTGTTTCGTAGATAAAATCATTTGGTGAGATCTACGTTTCATGTCGTCACACTTACTAAACACTTAGTAAGCACTGTTTACCAAACACTGTTTAGTAAGGGCGCGTTCTCAGCAACTTGACCAATTCGAATGGTTATAGAACCCGTCTGAAGTGTGAGAATTCAACGCTGTATATAGTATTACATGCTATATAAATGGCATATGTACTAAGTTATTTGATTTCAATAATATTGTTATATTCTGTAAACTAGTGGTAGAAATACCGGCGATATCCAAAAGTCAGCAACCTGCGTCCGTAACTGCTCTGCTTGGCTAGTCTCTGCCAGGTAAACCAGTTTAAGGAAGTACGAGTCCACGGGGCCGTACGATGGGTGACGGCTCCGGAACTCCAGTTTCTACCAGTGGCGTAGCGTCAGGGGACGCTAAGATGCTGAGCATCCCCACGTAAAATATTAATCAAAGAAGCCTAATTATTGTATTGATAATCTTCCAAATGAGTGAAACACATTGAGCGAAACACTTTTTGTATTAATTTTAAAGTGATTTCTTACGATTGAATTCCGCACGTTTATACAAGCAGGTCTCTGATTACTTGGACGCTAAAATGTTTCTAGCGTCTGCCGCGATATTGCGACGAGCAGTGACGCATGCGCATGCCTGCCCTTGGAATCTCGACTCCCGAAAAGCTAGCATACGGCTGAGAGTAGGCTTGAGCAAATTGCTAGTTTGTGCCCGAGAGCGCAGCACACGAGGTTGTCAGTGAAATATTTTTCTTTCTCACTCGTTATTCTGTGCTTGGTCATGGGCACAAACAATAGATATAGTGCTTATCTTCTAATTTTCATTTAATATCTAAGAAGTTGAATTCGAACTTAAATATATTACATTTTATTTTGGTTCGAAATATATCAATTCACATGTGATCTCATTGTCAATCGCGCATCAGAACTAAAGCTGAGCTACTTCATAATTTCCTTTCAAGAAGTCTCCTGACATAAATCTGTTGAAGTAGTGTCACATTTGTTTCAATAACATAGATTCTAGGGAGCATTAAGAATCATGATGTCTTGAGTTCGCGTTCTTGTTGAGCATCTCCAAACGCGCGAGTCACGCTACGCCACTGGTTTCTACCTGCTTGAAGCGACAGAAAGAAAGTATTCCCTTTCAGGTTTCGTTTAGTTATTTTCACTGCAATGTGTTCAGTAAATATTACTCAACTAGCTGGTACCCGGCGCGTTGCTGCCGCAGAAGAAATAATTGAGGAAATATTCCTCTCCCCCCTCTCATTCCCTTCTCTTTTTTTATCTCCCTCCCTCCCTCCCCCTCTGTCTTTTTCCTCCTCTCTCAATTTCTCCACTCTCTCTCTTTCCCGTCTGTGTCTATTTTTCTCCCTGTGTCTCTTCCCCTCTGTGACTCTTTCCCCCCACTTTCTAACTCTTTCCCGCTCTCTCATCTCCCTCTCTCTATTTCTTCCTCTCTCGATTTCTCCCTCTCTATTTTCCTCCTCTTTCACTATTTCCCTCTCTTTCTATATTTACCCCTCTTTCTATTTCCTTCTCTCTATTTTCCCTCTATCTCGTACCGGGCGCGTTGCTGCCACAGAAGAAATAATTGAGGAAATATTCCTCTCCCCCCTCTTTTCCCGTCTATTTCCCTCTCTCTCTCTTTTCTCCTCTCCCCCTCTATCTTTTTCCTCCTCTCTCATTTTCCTCACTCTCTTTTCCATCTGTGTCTCTTTTCTCTCTGTATCTCTTCTTCCCCTCTGTCTCTTCTTCATCTCTATGCCTCTTTTCCCCCACTCTCTGACACTTTTCCCGCTCTTCATTTCCCCCTCACTCTTTTTATCCCCCTATTTCCCCTCTTTATTTCCCCTTCTATTTTCCTTTTTTACTATTTCCCTCTCTTTTTCTATTTCCCTATCTCTCTGTTTCCGTATCTCTATATTTTCTCTCTCTTGCCCCTCTCTTTTTCCCTCTATTTTCCCTCTATTTTTTCCTCTCTCTTTCCCTCTCTCTCTTTGTCCCTGTCTCTTTTTCCCTCTCCTCTCATCAACTTGGGCCGCTTGCTCCTCGTGTTCTCCTCAACTTCGCCCCACGGCATACGGCAACGCCCAGCAACAATGAAGCTCACGGGAATTGCAATTAACTGAAACGCCATCATGTGCTCTAGGGATATCTAGTGGAGTTGCAATAATTGTATTATGCCTATGTTCTTCCCGCAAGAGCAAGCAATAAGTTGACACATTTTTATCGCACTTGGATGCCTGGTACGACAGCGTATTAAGCACGAACCAACAATCATTGATTTTTATATATTAGATTAATATTCTGTATAATTATTTTTCCTGAAATTTTAATAGTTATTCTGCTATTCGGGGCGGAGATGAATCCAACAAATCGGAGATAATTAAAGTTGGTCCAGTCATTATTGAGTTACAAATAGTTTAATTAACCCGACTTTGTTTTCTTTACTTAGATTCTGCACGTCTTTGAGTAAGTGGGGTAATATTGAGAAGCGCCGGACCAGCAAAGATGTAATAAATGTTCAAAAAGATCTCATCCAGTAGAAAACGATGTGCGAAATGTTTCTTTGAGCACTTTTTTGAGCGGCTGCGTTTGCATGAATATCTAGTTTTTTATTCTTCAGCGCCATGTAGTGACATTTTTTCGATATATTATTAGGTATTCTGTTATTCGGAACGGAGATAAATCCAACAAAACAGAGATAATTAAAATTGGTTCAGTTGTTCTTGAGTTATAAACTGTGTAACTAACACAACTTTGTTTGATATATAGATGTATTAGTCAACGCAACGATTCGTTTTGTTTTCTTCACTAGATGCCATTCTTCACGTGTTACGACCTGTTTAGTGAACAACACTATATGTGCATTAGTGTTTTTAACTAAATAGTTTCGTGAATGTGACTAAGCTCTTTGTTCTACCAGTACTTCCGTTCAGTTGAATCTACTACGTGATTAACTGTATGAACTAAGCATTTCTCTCCGTGTAATAGATGTAGTTTTGTGATGTTCGTGAAACGGAGATGTTTTTTCGTGTTCGTGATGTTTTTGTGTGTGTGTTGCAGGGCGCCACCGCCGCCACGCCAGCCTGGGCGGCACCGTGGACGGGGGCGTGTCGCTGGCGGGGGTGGGTGCGGGCGCGGGCGACGGGCCGACGTCGCTGCCCGTGGGCGGGGCGTCGGCGTCGGCGTCGGTGTCGCTGCGCGCCTCGCCGCTGCCCTCGCCGCACCTCGACCACCGCTTCTTCGACACGTCGCTCGTCGAGATGAAGTCGCAGGCGTCCTCCACCTCCACGCTCGACTCGTCCGAAGACGTGTGGGTGATGCGCAGCGAGGCCACGGAGACGACGCAGCTGCTGATGGCGCGGCGACGCCGGGTGAGTGCCCGGGGGGCGTGGCGCCGACACTCGACGCTGATCGGTCACCGGCATTTGCCCGGAGGGCGTGCCTCGTTGGCGGGAATTCGCTTGCACATGTACAGCGATTTTTTCGTAATACTGTTATGTCGATTTAAAGCAATCTGAGGAACATAAAGCCATTCTTAACGGGGGCGTCCGTTAAGGTTTCTGCAGCCCGCCGTCCGTTAAGACCAATCGAAACAAATACGTATTTGCTGAAGATGGCGCAGGAGTATTCCTACTCCAAGAGCAGTCGTTTATTTAAATTATTTTTTTCTTATATGAAGATGGTTTTCGAAGAGTGCTGAATGATACACGGCGATACACGCCTAGGCGAGAATTCGCTTGTACATGTACAGCAATTTTTTCGTAATACTGTTATGTTATGTCGATTTAACGCAACCTCAGGAACATAAAGCCACTCTTAATGGAGGGCGTCCGTTAAGGCCAATCGAAACAACTTAGGACTAGCTGAAGATGGCGCATGAGTATTCTTACTCCAAGAGCAGTCATTTATTTAAATTATTTTTTCTTATACGAAGATGGTTTTCGAAAAGTATTGAACGATACACGCCAGTATAACAAATAAGACTCTGTTGGTTCTAAACCACATCAGATATTTGCTCTTTATCGGACTATTGATGTTAATAACTATTATAATATGAAGGTAGAAACAATCTTCAAACTATTTTTAAAAAAATAATGCGTGAGTTTGAATCCTTTTGCCAATTTTCATTTTGAGGTTTGTGCTTCAGCCTAAAAATGCAAGCTATCCATCTATGTCTATATACGCATTATGAGCATTTTTTTGAGAGCGAGTACACGAATATTGTTAACGTTAAGATAATGTCTCCAATTTTCTTATCTAAATTAAAAAATTCGTTGATATCGTTTAAGTCGATTTTTCAAAGTACAAGAGTTTCAAAGTACATAGATTATCGTCAATGCTACTTAAAATAAGAGCAACACATTTGTCCATATTACACACACGCACGCATATACATCGTAAAACGTTACGTGAGGGGTGTAATGTTAATAATGAAATTGGTTATCATATATAAGACATTCAGATGTCAGAACTAGCCATTTCAGATGAATATTTTGTGTTAGATTTTCGTCAGAATTAGAGCTTTTACGTTAGTATTATTCAAAACTTCAATTAATATTCAATGTGTCTCGGAATAAATGTTACGGACGTCTAAGACATATATGATAGAGATCGAAGGTGTCTTTTATTGTCAGTGAACATATGGTGGGAAATCTCATTCAAAGAAGTTATTGGTGACTTTGGCCCCTGATGCTTGGTAACTCGTACTGCCCTGGTGTGTCTCGGGTAGCGGAAATCTGTAACAGCGTCCGAACGTGAACCACCAAACGCCAGCACCCGACGAGCTGCCTACCAAACAGGGGCAAATGCTGTATATGAAACCTCGTTACCAGATTTCCCAGTACATATTCACCGGCAAAAATTTAACATCTTGGACCCCTTCCCCACACGCCTTAGAAGTTTGTAACATTTATTATGAGACATTCTGTATGAAGTCTGTATTTATGTTGCAATTGATTTGTTTTGGCATGTGTTAAAAGTTTACGGCATTGAATTCGTAATTGATTTACGTTGTTGAACAATATTGGTTCATTAGAATTTTTGGAATGCGTTCCAATTGTGTCTTGCCATTAATGGTAAATTGCCTCATAAATAATTCTTATCGTCGAGTGTGCCACCGTGCAGATGATTAATGTGTGTCGTGAACGGTGGCCAATAATGTTTGCTGTCTGCGATTGGAATTTTCTACTTTTCTCGTTTGGCGTGCTCCGTGATAATCTTGAAGCAGCTATTAATGGTCTCTTTTGTCATGGTCTATTGTGATTCACATTTATCTGAGATACTTTAGCCTCAGCCAATAAAGCCTGAATTTCGTTGGAAGACTCTTTAACATTGCAACTTTCTGGTCGCTTACTGTGGTTCATTACAGAGATAGCGCATTTCAAGCATTCTCTGCACCCTATTCTACTACCTCTTCTGACATTTTGTAATAATAATATTACTGTGTTTGCTTCCTCTTTCGACAGGTGTTCATTCCATTTTCAATTTACTCTCGCCGCATTCATTGAATACAGCTCGATTTTTTCGAAACTTTTCTATTAATATTTATGTACACTGCGTGTAACTACGTACTTGAATGAGTAGTCCGCTACGTCTGTAGGCTGTGCTTTTAAAACAATTGTTATATCATCGTAAAATGTGATAAGAGGAAATAATACGTCGTCAGACGTATTTTGTATGCAGCGAACTAGGAATGTGTTTCGGAAGTACTGATATTTCCGAAAACAATATTATTGTAAACTTAGTCGATAATGAAACGAAGATTATCACTATTTTCTCCCATTTGGCTGTATCCTTCCTGATTCAATTTTTAATTTTTAGTTAATTTGGTACATTTTCAACGTGGGTTTGTGAAGGTGCACCGCGAAGGAAAGAACAATTTTTGGACACACCGAAATTTGTTTACTTCAACAAAAAGATACATTATTTACTAAAAAAATACAGTTTACAATGATGTGAGGTACTTTCAAGCGGTTCTGTCCTTCTACAAAGTTCTCTTGTTACTACGCAATTTCGCTTTTGGGTGTAGTTTTATGGTCGACTGATACCAGTCAATAAGTCTTTTACGACCAAATGTGTAGTCGTTAGTGCACATCGTTTTCCACATGCTATGACTCGTTTTATATCGAACATTGAGGCATCGGGACTGAACTCGAAGTGATGCGAACACCATCCAATGGCCCAACTATTACCAAATATTTGGAGTGATATATTATAACTTAAAACTTTGGAATAATCAACCGTTAAATGTATGATGTTCAGTTGTGTCAAATCCCTATGTGACTCTCCGTGATACAAAACTTGACGATTGAATAATACCTTTTTCACAGCTCTCTTTGTGCAGAACGAGATAGGCATCCTGCTCTTCAACTGGACTCGAGACTATCAAAACTTCAGACTCCATTCCTGAAGTAAGCCAAATCACGTATTTGTAAGACAAATGTCAGGAATTGGCACACATTTCCTAGTCATTCTCTGGTACCAAGTGTGGGCTATATACCTTTTCACAATACTGGATTATACTTTCGTTTTTTGGAACTCTGTTAAGGAGCTTGGAAACATATGTTCCCATATCATACACAAATTCAATATCATTCTTTAGCTGCCTGAATTCAAGGAATCAATTATACTCGTATTCCATCGTTTCGATTTGTTGTATTGGAGTTGTGAGGCTCTAAAGCAACGCTGCTCAAATATATCGATTGGGTGCCAGCATACCCGCGGTGGCCCGCTGCAGTGGCGCGTGTGCCACTCAATTTTCACTATTTTATAGTGGATCGCGTCTGTCTCCCCTCCCGTCTGGCTGACTCTGAAGCAGCGGGCCACACTGTGATCCGTAGATAAGTACTGCGTCAGAGTATGCCACATGGGTCGCCCACTTGTGCAGTCGTACTGTAAACTACACATATGACGCGTACTCAACATCCATTAGAACCCATACGCTTTAACGAAAACACCTACGATTTTACCGCAACTCTGTGTGGAAGTCGTATAATTTATGACGCGATATTGCTTCTTAATTTTTTTGCTTCAAAACTCTTGAGCAGGTTGTCCAACTGATGGCCCGCGGGCCGCATGCGGCTCGCGGTGCCATTTATTGTGGCCCGCCAAAGGTTTTTAGTTGAAAGATAGTCTCTTTTATCCATGTCGGGCGGCAACATTGTTTTTTTTTAACAGCTTTATTTTCTATCTGCTCAATCCATTGATTTTACAGAGATTTTAATTACTTAACTCTAGAACAGGGTTAGGGCATAGGCAGACAACATTGTGCACCAGGCGCACGCGCCTTGCTGGGGTCAGCACCTCCTTTAATGAAAAATTGGTGAGTTTAGATTTAAGGTCTTTTTTTCCTAGTAAACTTAGAAACTCAAGATCATCCCAATGTGTTTCTCTGCGTTATGCATGGTACGGCCTGATATCACGCATGGTTCCATCCTCCGGTTTCACTTCACTAGAGAAGTCGGGCAAAGAGTCCGAGTAATGAAAATATGACCCACGACCATATTAAAGGTTTTGGTTGTGCCTTGGAGGCCCTGAGGGTTGGACACCCCTGGTCTAAAGAGATTCAAGATCATATGTGGCGGAAAATAGTCCCGATCTAAGAGAAAGTGCAGGCCACGGCGGGCGAGGGCCGGTGGCGCCAGCGTCGCCCTGGCCGGAGTTCCCCCTCGCCGATCCTAGCGCCGCAGCGTGAGTTATGGCGATTTAACGTCGCGTGTTGGGCCGCCGTAAACATTTTATGCTCGCCGCGCCGCCAGCGCAGCGGCTGGGCGCGCAGACCTTGCTGCGCTGCGCTGTGCGGCCTGGCCTCCGCTCTAGCCGACCAGCCGGCGCGGCGCTCCGGAACTCAGAAAGACGGTTCTGAGCCACTGTCAGAATAAATGTTGTGCATTTGTAGGGTATACAGAGAGTCGAAGATGATTACGTTTTGCCGATGAGCATTTAATGGGAACGTATATCGAAGTTACGCATGTGACATTTGTCCTTGATTTGTAGGCAACCCATTTGCACTGGTGTTTCGCAGGTCACGTTCTGACGGCGTCCGTGACGTTTCCTGGACATGCAGAACACCAGTTCATGATGAGTCACATGACAATCAGTGGAATATGTTGCATGTGCAACTTTGTTGTGTACTCGTAAAATTGTCCACCACTTGTTCCTTAGAAAACACCTGATCTTCGATCCCCTCTATATGTCTGAAATTTGAAACATTTGTTCTGAGACGCTGAATAAACTGCGGGATAAGCAGTTGAATACGAGGAGGCACTTTGAAAGGGTCAGGCTGTTGTGGTAACAAGGAATTACGTTGTAGATTGTGATGCAAATTCTAAAGTGCAATTAATATGGGGTTTCTTGTTTACAAAATATTGTATTTAAAAAAACACTAAAATAATTAGGTAATACGTAAGTAGAACATTTTTTAAAATTTGACACCTTCCAGAGTAATATTTGATTTCCATTTATTTAATAATTCTGGAGAGGTTAAATAAAAACTCCCACATTTTTTATTATTAAAATGATTTTAATAAATTACTGTTACTATGATTAAATTTTCTTACAAGGTAAATAACACAATATTTTACATTGTTGAATTTTTTTTTCAAAAAGATTAAATATACGAGTTAAATTGCAAGCCATTATTTGTATTCGATGTGTTTACTTCTTATTGTAATGAGGTAAACACACGTTTTCTCGTTTCTTTTAGAAAAATATCACACAATATATTTGTATATAAATATAAATAAACGTTTGTGTCAAATCAAAAGCGCGTCGTGAAAATTCAATCTACCATTTGATTTCGCCTCAAAACCTTCGCAACGACGGCTTCCATGGATGGGACATAATCTCGCAGTCCATGGCTATTCAGTCATACGTGTGTATGAGGTCAGTGGCCTGAGCGGAAATTAATGGACGAATGGTTCAGCAAGCGTTGTTTCGAGTGAAAATGATTTGTACATGCAAATTATCAGGTCGCATTAGGATGTAGAGGATTGCAAAATGTTATTTGTAGTGAAATGCATGAGCTCGATTTGGAGTTGGTTTCTACTGTCTGATTTTTCATTTCTGTTTTGCCGTGCTGGTTGTTTAAAGAATGTACGTAGAAAAGAAATTTTCATTATGTACTAGAACACACATCATATTCTTCGGGAAGGTGAAAAATCTTCTTTGTTTAATTTTTAATATATTTTAAACTACGTAGATTGTGCTGATATTTGAAGGTTACCTGCAGTTTGGCACCTACAGGTAATCCATATAAAGCTGTTTATTGGACATGGCTTCATTCAACCATTCCTTCATTTTATGTATGTACCATCATTGATTACACCCAAGAACGAATAATCTTAAGGAATGAATCCCATTAACAATCATAGAATAGAAATTAGTGACCAGTTTAAAACATGACGTGGAGGTGGATGGCGAGAGCTCGTGTCAATACAGTGTGAATTGCACCCATTCTTAATTAGAATTATTATTGTGTTTTCTGTAGGTGGATCGCTCTTGTAATTCTGAAAATGTATTGTCGTTTAGTGGTTATGAAGTTTGGTACTTTTGAATAAAATCACAAACGTTGCATAATATTATTTGAATTGAAAAGTTTGCTGAAAACAAGGTACTCTACACATTCGACCTTCAACCATATTCACTCACACATCTTGATTTTTAAACACAGACCAATAAGATTTTTCTCCTTTTTAATGTTCCATTCGTATGCATCTTTTTACCTGTAAATCTGCGTAATGAATTTGTAACGACTTCTCTCAGTGGAGGCGCCTGCAGTTCTAAAACCGCATTCCCCAATGTCGTGAGATAAGTTTCTATAAGATACTAACCCGTGATTTCGTGTTCCTCTTGCAAGCAGAAACTTTACATCACAGACATGCAGTAGCAATGTAATTTGCACAATTCGCCGTTCTTCAGTGATTTTTTTTTCATCGCTTGTGTTCTCATCTTGATATAAGATATCGTAGATTAGATTACAAAGAATTTTACTAGTACTTGCAGGAGGAAACTTGTGTTAAACTATAACATAATTTCTGCGTGCCCGAGATTGTATCGTAATGTTTGAGCAAGTGAAGCAAGATGGAAACTTGAATTTCTTTGCATATTATTACTTAAAGTTTAAGGATATGCAAGCAAAAATGATTTTTCGGATACAACCTTTCCACAAGAGTTGAAAAATTGAAAACCGACCGGGTTGTTATGAAACTTGGTGCTATTGGGACGACATCTAGCATTACAATTTGGTAGCATTCACAGCTCGCAATTATTTTGTCTGGCAATTTGAATGACTGGAGGGGCCGCTAGAGCTCTCGCACGTTTGTGCAGGAAGCCGTCGCCACACGCATACCCGAGCAATCGCACGTTTCGGAACTCGAGATCTGCGGAAGCAGAAGGATTAAGTATGCGCGACGCGCGCTAGATATGTTAATTGCTAATAAGTAAAAGATAGAGGAGCTCAATTTTATACTGCGATTTCTCTAACTTTGCCCCTCAAGGCCACTCAAATCCCATCTTCGCAATGGAATATGTCACGGCATTTCGAGTCATTCTCGGTCTTGCCGGTAGAAGTCGCATGGTCGCAAGCACTGCTTGATACGGTCGCGATCATGCGAAATCTAGCGAAACGACTGAGAAAGATGCGAAATACTGTGACATATTCCAATGCGAAGATGGGATGAGTGGCCTTGAGGGGCAAAGATAGAAAATTCTCAGTATAAAGGCACGGTCAGGTTCAATTAAATAAATTTCAGAAATAA
>JAHLJT010009419.1:86461681-86499393 GCA_031308135.1 Acheta domesticus | reverse complement strand
TTTGTTCTTAGAAAAACTAGAGATGACACTAATCAAAATCATCAATCGCTCTTTTGAATCCATTGTTGTATGCGGAGATTTTAACATTGATTTTGTGCTCGAATCTCACGAGAAAGAGCAGTTTCTTAATTTAATGAATCCCTTCAGTTTACATATTACAATAAAAGTACCGTACGCGGATCACGTAAATTCAAAGAAGGCAGTCGATCAAATTATAATTAAAAAAAACACTACTCAACATGAAATTGAAACAATAAGATTTAGGATACAAGTGACCACGATGCACAAATTTTACCAATTCAAGAAATGCAAATAAAGACACAATAAATAATATACGTATGAGTTGAGTGTTTACTAAAAAGTAACCTAAAATTATTAATTGATTAGCCTACGTGCTGCAGGAGTCATGGGACACAACGGTTTATAATGCTATTGATACAAACGATAAATATCATTCTTTTAACCACAGTCATAAATTTTGGGGGGGGGGACATAAAACTTCATAAATCTAATAAACATGAAATTAAATATTTGATTCAAAGTTCAAATGGCCCTTACAGACGCCATTATTATTAATATTATTATTATTATTATTATCATCATCAATCATGTTATTATTATATTGCGTATTTTGAAAAAAGCGCAAAGATTTATTTTAATATATTGTACATGATTTTTAAAAATCCAATGAGTTCTATTTGTGTGCATGTATGTGTGTGTGTGGGCAACTATCTTTTAGTTTCGCCTATGATTTTAAGGGACTACGTCAAAAAACAGTTTAGAAGAGGGATTTTTTTCTTAATACAATTATTTAAGAGGGAATTGTCATCACAAGTATCGTTGTATAGCGCACTCGCTTACAAATATTTGAGTGCTGGTGTTGAAAACCTGGTCAATGGACGGGGAATTTGTAATAACAAATGTGAATCTAATGCAAGTTTCCAGGTGGTAATCGTGTCTTCCTGGTTTCATTTCGCCATCCCATTCATCTTTATATTGCATTTCATGTGAATATAAATCAATGGCGTTTTCCATTATCGAATCATTTTGTATTCGATTTTGATTTATTAAACTATAACTATTATTATCGATTTTCTAAAGTGAAAGAGCTCTGTAGTACGTTCACCTTGCTATCTGTTCGGCGCACTTGATGACAGTCCAGTTCACTGAGGCCAGCAAACCACGCGTTTCACTATTCGCGCGCGTTGTCGACCCAGCCTTCGCTTCTGTGGAGTGAATTCTGATGTGGCGATATACTGAAAAGAGGACACTTCTCTGTAGCAAACCCAGTTATAACTGTCGAACTGTCCGTCTGAGAGAATTTGCTTTGTTCGACCACCTGTGATTAAAATGGGTTAGACGGTGTACATTTACCACAATATTATAGGCACAAGTTTACTTGAACTCCAGAATCCACATTCCCACTTCTGAATCAACAAGGTATCTTTTCACACCGATTCTGAAACGTCTGAACATATTTTAAGAATCCTACTCTCACGGCAAATTGTGGTATCTAACTGAAATATTACATTTAAAATGTGGCGTTCGAAGAAGAGCTATTTTTTTTACCAAGGACCGAAGAAGAGGATGCTATTACAATATTTAAATACGCTACCAATATCACCTGTGCCTCATGAGAAAAAGGTTGCCACATTATATCGCCTTTGCCATGCTCTCGCTGGCATGTTTTTCGCACTTTATCCCCTTCATTTGTTCCTGAGATATGTTGACGATAAGGGTAGAATTACGTTGTTGCGAGCGATTTGTTGTGCTGCATGACAGAAAGACGCAACTGTAGGCAGTCGCTACATACTCTGAAATGTTTAATTACCAGAAAAATAGGTGATACAATGTATACTTAATGTAGCTATATGAGGTGTAGTCGGTTAATTCGCATAGTTGCCAGGTGGTGGGGATAGTGATGTTGTGAATGACGATAAGTCGGATTATTTTGTAGTTCATCCAGGTTTTAGCCTCGGGGCGTTGGCTTAAGTAAGGTGATTGGCAGAGAGTGAGGCGTGTGAGTGCGTCTTGGTATTTCGTCATTAAAATGGATTGCGTAAACTCAAGGTTGTTTTATGCCGAATCCTTGTCACCAACTACGGAAATGTTGCGAAACGTCAACTAAGGTACACAGTGGAGTTTATCTTTAGGGTATACAGAGTTAGGTTAGATGATATCACGTTTATAGAAATTTACGACTGACACAAGTCTAAACTACATACCTCCGTCACTAGCTCTAGTAACTCTTCACTAGTCTGATCAATGTCAATCAAATATTTACTATTCCTTATCCGGAAAGGATTTCATTTAACCATCTTGTGAAAGCTAATGGCAAATTCATCCTGGGCACTTCATTGCATTGAACATCTTCATATTATTCAGTGTAATTGATATGTTAGCTTGCTGTTTACTGATCCTGCAGGATTCAGTGAAGTAAAACATCATTAAAACGTTTATTCTAATAGAAAATATGTTTTGGTTATTTATATAATCATCTTTTTACCTCGTGTATAAAGTTTCATGAATAAATTTCATGACATTAGCATCCTTTTAAACATTTTTTCGCATTCATGGGGAGAGGGTGCTATTGCACCCACATAAAACGTATTTTATCGAAGGTACGGCTATTTGAAAATGCCTAGCTTTTTTTTTCTTTTTCGCCCTTGCTTCATAAGAAGAGGAAGTGTTGTAATTGTGCGCCGGAAAGTATTGTAATCAGGTGAATTTTCCACAAAAAACCTCATATTTTTGTGGTCGGGCGGGGTGTTGTCGCATGCTGCCCCGGAGTCGACGCCAACCAGTGGTAAGAGCAGTAAGGTCCGATTAAATTAAGAAGGTGATTGACAGTTCTGTGTGACGTCAGGACGCCTCTCCCGTTTCCATGGCAGCTGCCAACCAGAGAGACAAAACGTGACGTGTCAGGTCGCTCAGTTGCCACTGCCGAACACGGGTAACATTTGAGCATCGCACAGCGACTTCCCTGCCGCCGCGCCGCGTTTCTGCCTGTGGTGCGCGCACAATGTGTACTGTATTGTGATGAGTTGCGTTGAGGTTAGGCTTTTGTCGTATATTTTACACTTTTACACGTATTTTTTGAAGTGTTTGTTTTCGTGTCCCGGTAACACGTGCTCAGTGGTTTGCGACCTGGCAAGATCGCTCCCCTCCACTCACAAATGTCAATCACCTTCTTAATTTAATCGGACCTTAGCACTGCGTACATGCTTCCATTTTGTTCGTTATTCACTGTTCATACTCTTTCTTGGTTCGTAGTAGAACGAGCGATGCTGCGTGACGCGTGTAGATGTAACCAAGACGCAACAAATTTGCGGCAAATTACCAAGATTTGCATTCCAGCATTTGTTTTAGAAAGACTATTCCACTCGGGAAATTAAAACCAACAGTGTTTAACTATTCATAGAAAATGCCACAATCAGGGTGGCGTATCTCAAAAAAATTATACTTTTTCTATCAGATTTTTCTTACCGTCCTCCCTGCTGGCCAACAAAATAAGCTGCGACATCATCTATCTTAGGCGGTAGGTATTGATCGCTGTGTTGATGTGCAATTAACCGCGTAAGTACTATATTTTTTATTTTAACATGCTTTCAGATATTCTCAATAATTTGGCGCATTTTGAAACTCTGTTGGACGTCATTTCATTTAAGGAATTGTTCTATTAAATACCACTCGTGCTTTAGAAATTCTCAGATAAATCCTATGAATAATTCCAAAGCACTCTCAGATGAATTTATGAACAATTTCCAAAGCACTTCTGATATTACCTATATATATATATATATACTATATATATATATATATATATATATATATATATATATGACAAATCGCTTTTTCGAAACAAACTATTGACGAAAAAGCGCCATGTTTGGATAAAATGTGGGAGTCGTTTGGAGGACTCGGCTGTGCCGGGTGGCCGACCTGCCCTGCCCGAGTGCTGGCTGGGTGCGCGCAACGGCGACTGGCGGGCGTGCGCAGGCCAAGGGCGGGTCGCAGGGCTCGCGGCCATCGACCCGCCCGCGTGCGGCGACGGCCGCCCCTCCCCTGCCCGACTCCCCTTCACTATAACAACCTCCCTTTTCTTAATTCTCGTTCACCAAGCGGTGCGCGTCTGCGTTTCTGTTCGGGGTGCAATGTATGATCTCTGTAGTGTCAAATATTCAAATGCTTATTTGACCGACTTGAAAGTTAGTGAATGCTTAAGATTGAACGTCATGTGTAAAGAAGGTCCAGCTTTCGGATTGGTCGTGACAGTGCCCGATACTCATGGGTAATAATTACCCATGAGTAGCATACTCATGGGTAGTAATACTCATGGGTAGTAATACTCGTGGGTAGTAATACTCGTGGGTAGTAATACTCGTGGGTAGTAATACTCGTGGGTAGTAATACTCGTGGGTAGTAATACTCGTGGGTAGTAATACTCGTGGGTAGTAATACTCGTGGGTAGTAATACTCGTGGGTAGTAATACTCGTGGGTAGTAATACTCGTGGGTAGTAATACTCGTGGGTAACATACTCATGGGTACTCATGAGTAGCATACTCATGGGTAATAATTACCCCTGAGTATCGGACATATCAATTATTGAGCGGGGCGTTTTCCCAACGCATGCGAGTGGCACCTAATCAGTCTCCAGTGCTGGACCGGAAAACCAATAGCTCTCAGCTATCAGGGTGGCCCCACCCAGGCTTAATTGGGTAGGCTCTCTTCGGAGTGCTGCGTGCCGACGTATCCGGCTTTCAGCCGGAAGGGGGTAAGGTGCTCCCTAAAGGGGACGAAGATATATAGCCTTAAGGCCCAGGTGCAAACGTCCCTGGAACAGAACAGATGCGTACCCATGAGGGGAACCTCAGACACAATTTGAATTGCTCTGCAGCAAAAATGATGTTTCCGAATGAATGCACGTTCCTAAACTTAAAGGTTTTAAGCCAAGATTAACTGTGCAATCCGTGTTTTTCTATTACGTGAGGTTTTTGAGAAAATAAGGAATATGTTTTTTTTATAAAAGTCCTGTTTATACAATATTGTATGTCATGGGAAGTATTTAATGTTTAAGTGTGATTATATATAATTAAAAATATAAATATTTAGACCTCAACTCCTACTATAAAATATATCCAACAACAGGAAAAATTGCTAGAGCTTACGGACTTCTCAAAATTCATAAACCAGAACGACCGATGAGGCCTGTTGTTTCCAGTAATGGGACGCCCATAATATGAAATATGTAAATATTTAAACAAATTTTGAAACCTCTACTTAAACAAGATTCCCAAAATATTATTCGTAATAGTCAGGAATTAGTGAACCAATTGAAAGAAATAATAATTCCTGACAATCACATTTTGGCTTCCCTAGATGTCATTGGAATGTTTCCAAACATTCCACATCACCGTATTATTGAGAGCTTAAATGAAGCCCTTGACTTTGTTGATTCGATCCCGATTCCTAATTCTGAAATTATTATGTTGATTAGATGCATTTTAGCTAATATTGAATTTTCATTTGATAATCAAATGTATCAACAAATAGATGGAACTCCCATTGGAGGTTCTCTTGGTTCTTTATTCTCTGAGCTTGTTATGAGAAGACTTGAAAGAAAAAATTTTACCTGCATTAAATATATATTTCTACAAAAGGTATGTAGATGATGTTATAATTATATTAGATAGAGATAAAACCAACCATATTTTAGAAACTTTTAATAATTACAAACCTAAAATTCAATTTACAATTGAAATAGAAAATAATTGCTGTTTGAATTACCTTGATATAAAAATCATACGAAATAACAACCTGATAACAAGTGATTGGTACCAAAAACCTGTTGCCACTGGTCGTACACTAAATTACCAATCTAAACATCCAACGTCAATGAAAATTGGAGTGATGTATGGTATGGTAGATAGTATGGTTAGTGTATCAGATAAAGAAAATTACAAATACAATTTAAATAAAATTGAAAATTTTTTAATTGCCAATGACTATCCTTTAAAATTTATTAAGAAATTTATTCGAAAAAGATTAATGTTCCACAAAAATTTAGGCTTTCAGAATAAGTCTGATATTGAAGACGTAAATGATAACACGTTAAATTTAGTCATTCCACATATTCATGGTATTAGTAATAAATTTCAGAAATTTGTTAGGAACAGTTTCACTGGGAAATACGATGTTCGAAATAAAATTCTCAATAAGATTAATATAATTAAGAATGTTAAAGACATCACACCATTTAAAGAAACAGAAAATACTGTATATCAGATTTCTTGTCAAAATTGCGACAAAAAGTATATTGGTCAAACGAAAAGAAAATTACAAATGAGAATTAAAGAACATAAGAGGAATATTAGGGAGCCATTTAACAGACAGAACTCCGTAACCACTCACAGAATTGAAACTGGTCATGGGTTAGACTTTGATAATGTTAAAATACTTGATCAGGAAACCAGGAGATTCCCAAGAATCATTTCAGAAACTATTCATATTAAACTAAATGACTCTATGAATTCGATAGTTGAATGTAATAACTTCATCAATGCATATGATAACATATTAAGCAAAATAAAATAATATTTATTATTTTCTTCTATTATTGACCCCTGCCTATGGTTACCTGTCCCCCTGCCTCTTTATTCTATTCGTTTGTTTTACGTAATATTCACTAACGTAAAACTTATAAAGGGAAAAGATATAACATTTTACCACAATTTATAGAACACATTGATTTGAAAGGTAAGCTTCCATTATTTAATGTTTTCTGCTTACATTATATTTAAAATGTTTCATTTTATTTACTCATATTTATGGAATAAATTTGATTTTAGTCAAAATGTACCTGATGATGGAGACAATATCTCCGAAACGTGAAACTCCAACTGTAAAACTTCAACTTCGTTCTTCAATATTGTATTAAATATATTTTATTTTCACATGATATGATTGTCTTTAATTAATGGAACATTTCTTGATACAATTAAGTGTGATTACACCATTTTATATGTTTTACGGTTTACAACGGTCTCTACGTGCCCTAGAAAAATACAGTGTGTTTTAAGTACATATAAAGTGTTCATCAAAGAATGACTCTAGATACGCTGAGAGTAGGTATTTTTACTTGAACTCCAATCAGGAAATTATTGTATCTCTCGAATTTGGAGAATACAACGAGTCAAACAGAAGGATAGAAATCTGACATAGCTACAAAGAAGTAAAAAGCTTCCTAGGAAATAGAAGGATTACAAAATCATTGAAAACATCATATTGGGAAATTTGAGAAAACTAGGTTGTGACATGAGTTAAAAGTTACACTTGCTATATGCTCACATTGACTATTTACCAGATTGTCTTGTATTTTACAATCAGGAACATGGTGAATGTTTTCACCAAGATTTGAAAGACATTGAAAGAAGATACTAAGATGGTTGGACTGATAGCATGACGGCAGACTATACTGTTGGTCCCTGTAAAGGTAAACTTCTTCTCATGCTTATGAAAGAAGTTTAAAGAGTAGAAAATTTCTGCCTGTAAAATAATATCAATTGTTGATAGTTCTTGTGAAATATATGTAAGTTATGTTTACAATTACATGATTACATAATTATAACGTACACCACTTCCTTAAGCGTGAAGAATAGTATGAATATACATATCGGTCATGGATAAATATGAAAATTTTGTTTTCATTTTTTTAACTGGACGTGATAGAGGAAAATGTACAAGGCTGGGCTCCATGACGGATATACCAAAGTTGGTTAGCGATCGTATTTGGAATTGCACTTCATGGCAGAGTTGCCCGTGAGTGTCATTCAGTGCTACGAAAATTGGGTGATAGTACCTTGCCTTTCTGTAGTGTTGCACATTGGGTGGAAGTTTTCACACGTGGACTCGTGGCAACTGGTGATGTACCGCGCACTGAGCGAGAGGTGGTACATAAAACGACTCTCAAATAGCTGTGATATTCAACGCTTCCTCATCTCCTGCAAAGAAGTGTCGAAACTTTGGGGTCTTATTGTGAAGGATGTTAGCTCCAATGTTCGCTGTTTCCTTTTGTGCCTAATAATGATCTGTATTTACTCCTATTTCTATTTCCGCTACTCATTTGCTCTTTTAACAATTTACTACTACTAGCATTGCAAAGTAGTACGTTCCATTGGCCTTCGTTCGCATTTAGTGATTTTTTCTCACCCGCTTTATTAGCTGATATAATTTAATTGCTATGACTTACGCTTCATCGTATACGCTAGTTTCTATTAATCTTTTTTTTTTTTTTTGTGCAATGTATGTTCATTGTCAGTCTTATCTCTCATCACACGACGCCACGAAATTAAGTTCGTTTAACATATGAAGGTAAGGAGTTGAGGGAATTGGATTCTATATTTCCCCCTTGCTGTCGACACCATGCTAGCTGCAGAACGTACTGCAGACACTAAAAATGCTTCTAAAGCTGCATTTTCAGGAACTCCCTAGAAAAAAAATCCTGTTATACCGGGGAATTTTTTTTCACGAATAATCTGTAAATGTCTTTTTCAAAACCCATCCTCTTTAACCGGATGCTACATTTCTGTGGCAACGTTCCGATTTCCTGTTGACTTCGTGCTAGTATAAAATCATAAAAAGTGAAACAAAAAAATAAAACGGAAATTGATATCACCGCCCAAATTTTCCAAGACCTTGGAATCGATTACTAAAGAAACAAAACGATTTGAATTCATATCCTAAAACCATAGTTTTCTAAACGTTGTAGCAATTATTTAATTTACTTAGGTTATAATATAAAATATTTCGTTACGTAAAAATCCCTAATTTCATGAAAAAAGAACTTTTCTTTCACTAACAGCATCTGTTGTTCTATTTCTTCTTCTGCTTTCACCTTGAAACAATCAAGTGATGTAATTTGCATTGTTAGGCTCTGTACATATAATTTGTAATAATTCTCGCTTATGTTTCCTTAATCCAATAACGAGTTCAATTTACTTACTTCAAATTTGTTTCAGTAAATGATCAGCTACTACTATTTCGGCATTTAATGGAATAGTCCTTCAAGAATTTATTAGACTACTCTTAGGATAACTATAATTTAGTATGCCTTTTTGTTTACTTATTCAAGATGTTCTTATTTTTTACTTGATATTGAATATGTGGAGTAATGGAGAATCTGATCAGCAGCTAGCTTTCGACAGAACAAGAAAAAATGAGATCAGCAGAGACCACTGAAGATTTGAGTATTCATACGAGAGCGGGCGGTCTCTGATAAGAAAGTCGGTCGCAGTGTGAAATTCCAAACCCGTATGTTGATATTGTTATCGTATCGACTTTCAGTGTGGCAAAATGTGGGATGCCCAAAAAAGATGCTGATTGTCGTATTACAGAGATTCCAAAAAATCACAATAGTTTTGAAATGGAGAGAGATTTCTCCATTGCACCGGCATATGTAATGCACCGGCATTTTTTCCCTCTCTCTAGAATAGATTGGCAGAATGCATAGTTTTATACTTGTCTCAGAACGTAGTTTTCTATTTTAGTTCATGTTTGAATAAATGTGACTCATTAGAAGGCTCATCTATATGCGTTCATGGTATTGGACTTATGAAAGTACATAATTCTTCTGAGTATTTAATATATTTGTCAGTGAACAAAGTGTTTATTCGCGAGTTCTCTATGAAATATTTAGTCGTTATTTTTTTTGTCAAGATGTTGTCAGTTTGTTAGGATGTCAGTTCAACAATAATTTGTCGACGCTACTGGAACAAGTTGCATTTCTCGTGGCTTCATTTTAAGAGCCTCAATATTTCAGTTGTATTCTGAGTAATGAATACGTGGCGAATAAAGCAGGCTTGTGGCAGCTTTTATCAGGGTGCTCTTCTTTCTGCTTTACGCCTCATCCATCACTCCCCATTCAACGTGATTGAGGATTCGACAGGAGACGTTAAAAGCTGTGGGGCCGTGAACGCATTGCATCCCCCAACGCATCCCTTTCTTCTCGTTTTTGAAAACACAACCACAGTATTCAATGTTGGGTGGCGCAACTCCCTTGTGATCAAGTGGTAGTGCATTCAGAAATTAGAAAAGATGAAAGAAAACAGGAAAGAAAAAATGTGGGGAGTAAATAGTCAGGTGACTAGGATCAGGATGAATTAGTTTTTGTGGATTGAGACACGCGTCAACGAAGCTACTTCATTACTCTTGGAGGGCCAGAGAAATGATATTTTTAATCCTCGATACCGGTCGTGGGGAAATGAATATTCAGTAAAATCCATATCACTCGCTTAATTTTTAACCACACGCGTCTCAAAATTTGACCGATTTGAGATAGTCAACTGAAAAAGTAGAACTTCTACCGAATTCTAGCAAGTACCATAGGAATTAACTAGAAATTTGTTAAAACGACGGGAATTAACGAGATTTTTATTAGCTTGTAATGGAAAATTTGCAACGTTTCTCTCTCTCTCTCTCCCTCTCTCTCCCTCTCTCTCCCTCTCTCTCCCTCTCTCTCCCTCTCTCCCTCTCTCTCCCTCTCTCTCCCTCTCTCTCCCTCTCTCTCCCTCTCTCTCCCTCTCTCCCTCTCTCTCCCTCTCTCTCCCTCTCTCTCCCTCTCTCTCCCTCTCTCTCCCTCTCTCTCCCTCTCTCTCCCTCTCTCTCCCTCTCTCTCCCTCTCTCTCCCCCCTCTCTCCCCCTCTCTCCCCCTCTCTCCCCTCTCTCCCTCTCTCCCTCTCTCCCTCCCTCTCCCTCTCTCCCTCCCTCTCTCCCCTCTCTCCCCCCTCTCTCTCCCCCTCTCTCCCCTCTCTCCCCCTCTCTCTTCACCTCTCTCCCCCTCTCTCTCCCTCTCTCCCCCTCTCTCCCCCTCTCTCTCCCTCTCTCTCCCTCTCTCTCCCTCTCTCTCCCTCTCTCTCCCTCTCTCTCCCTCTCTCTCCCTCTCTCTCCCTCTCTCTCCCTCTCTCTCCCTCTCTCTCCCCCTCTCTCCCTCTCTCCCTCTCTCTCCCCCTCTCTCCCTCTCTCTCCCCCTCTCTCTCTCCTTCTCTCTCTCTGCCTCTGTCTGTCTCTCTCTCTCCTGAATATTGGGTGTAGACGAAGAACGTGCTCCAGATGACCGAAGCCGGTTGTGCGTACGCATCCACCGCCCCCCTTTTCCATTGTATCCTCTTGAAACCGCGTGAGGGGTACAACGAATTCCGCATTGAACCGCGTCACGCGCCGCTCCCCTCGCACGGGGCATCCCCCTGATCGCACACGCTCGCGCCCGCGCCCGCGACCCGGTTCCATCCTCCGCCGCCCCGCGTGTTTATTTACAATCCGGTTGCGGCACGCGGCCGCCAGGGCGCTCGACTCTCGTGGCGGCGGCGGCGGCGGCGACGGCGCGCCCCTCAATGGCGCAGAAGACGAGGACCGTTCGGCGCGCGGAGGGGCGCAGTGTTTGTTCCTCGTGCGGAGGTGCAGGGCGCGTGGCGTGGTCGCGGCGAAGGGCGAGCCCTTCCGCGGGAGGGCGGGCGGGCACGGCCGGGGCCGATCGATGGCCGATGGGCTGACGCGCGCGCAGCGTGAGGAGGCGTGGCGGCGGGGGAGGGAGCGGAAGCGCACGGCGAAGGACGTGCAGGGGGAGGCCCCGCTCCGGGACACGTGCCGCCGCCGCCGCCGCCGCCGCCGCCGCCGCCAGAGTCGCGCGTAGCAAGTGGGTCAGTCGCCGCGAGCGCGCGCGCGTTCGCCGTAGTGCGTAAACTGCGGCGGGAGGCGTGGCGCGTTTGTTCGAGCGTCGCTGCGAGCGCCCTTCCGGTCGTGTGTGCGCCCGTGCGTGCGTGGGCGGGTGGTTGTTTGTCTGTGCGCGCGGGTTCGCTGACTCGAGAAGTCTGTGGAATGTAACGTGAGGAAAAAAAGAACCAGACGAACTTGGGTTCTGCTGGATGTGCTGATAGAAGTTCTATGAAGATGGGCTTCTGGTGTGGAGGATTGTGCCTGTGAAGCAGGAAGGAAAGTGAGTGTTATAAAATGAGTATGCATGCTGTGATTGTGATTTGATACGTACGTTTTTTTTTGTTTTTATACGATACGTATGCGTTTGTATTCTAGGCTTTTGAAGATATATCAGAATTCCAAATTATAAAATGGAAATTTGGGGCATTGTAGTGCGTAAGAACAGTTTTCGTATTTTATAATCAGTTTAAAATATATAAGATGTGTTTTATTTTATTGCAGTTTTGGAATATTACTGGAAGTGCGTGTTTTATGTTATTGCAGTTTTGGAATATCACTGGAAGTGCCTGCGATAATAATTTTTTTGTAAAATTTCAGATCACGTGGTCTCAGTAACAAAGAATAAACATTTGTATTGTTTGTGTGTATTGTATGTGTACGCTTCGAAATAATCGTGCAGCATTAATCTGCGATGTATAAGCGGAATATAACGCATTTCCTTAAGACTCAACTACTAAGTTACAGAAATATAATCTTAAAATTTCTTCAGCATTCCCCCCTCCTTTTCCCTTTCCGCCATTTATGGCCACATTATTCACACACTGGAGGATTTGGACTGTCTGGATCTGAAAACAGAAAACACTTATAGTGAGAAATTTGCGTTTGTCCTGTTTACTCCCACTGCTTGAATGAATGAGCGATCGATATTCGTGTGAACGACCGAGGAATATGCGCCTTCATCAGTATTTACGTGATTGGCCCCGCACATGCGCGTCGTGCGCCCGCCGAGGTATATGTGTGTTTATCCGCGATGGTTTGTTTGAGCGTGTTGGGCATGCGCATCAGAAAACGTTGAAAAAAGTGATGAGAGACTTAAGCACGTGTCGCACGTGTTTGACCTACATTCGTATGCTTTTTTTTTCTTGCCAGAGCAGCATTTTTTGCTTCATCGACTTTGCGAGTGATGCGATTTTAAAGTCGCCGATGTTTGAAAACATTATAGAGTAAGCGTATTGATGATACCATTTTTTAAAAAAAAATTATTGTGATTTTCATGTTATTGCATGATTTAGTGCAGTTTATTGTCACACTACAAGCTTGTGTTTAATTAAATTATTTTTACAAATTGAAAAAAAAATATACAAATAGAAATTCTTGTGTTAAATCTCGTAATTTCTCAAAGATAATTCTACTATTCCTTCTTACTATTGTTCCTTTCGTCCTTATAGTATAGCATCACCACCAGGGAACAAGTTTTTTTACGAAGGGATTTTTTTCTAGTAGTTCCGAAAATTTGTTTTCATTCTTGTGTACATTTTTCAAATATATTTTATATTCTGATATTCAGTATTATTACTCTTGGGTATAACTACATTCCATTGTTCAAATCTTGATATTGAATTAATTTTCATTTCAATATTCTGTGACAAATTTACGTAAAATTATCAATAATCGTAACCAGTGTCATGAAATTACCATGTTTGCTGCAACTTCTTTGTCCTTAGCTGAATTTGATGATGATATTGTAGTCGGAAGGGATTTCTTCGTTAATTATCCACTCCAAGAACTCATGGATGAATCTAGTTACAGCTGTTTGGTCTATACACAATATTACGTGTACCCATTCGATTTTGCAAAGTGTTCATTTCATTTATTCAGTAGAGCTGTCTGCTTACGAAGTATTCTTTCATTGCAATAAATATTCAAAATATACTTTTTGTTTACTTTCAGCTAAACACACCGGGAGTCAAAATTAACATTTTATTTCAGACATTAACCTTTACGAAAATAAATGGAACTGTTTCTTCTGTCCACAATGTGCTCATTTATAGAATACTCGTTTTTGAAACGTTTCGTAACATTTTTTACCCTAATATAGAGTTACACATAATGTAGAGGTACACTATGTATTTTATACGTTGTGAATTTTTATAAAAGAGTTTATTTTGCGTTTTTCAGCCGTATATGTGAAAACACCTCGAATCCTTTTTTAAGAAGTTTGTTCTTGGAACAGTTCTGATCACTTCTCGTACGACCTTCTCTCGTGCAATAAGAATAGCGATTTTTGTTACGATTTTGGTTATATTACTAATGTTATCGTACGGTTCTCATTGTTTTTGGATCACAATTCTTAGCCAATGCACTCTCTAGATCAGATTGTTATCCCGTTGCCCTTGCTCTGTTGAACAAATACTGTTTTGATCCCTTGTTTTCATTCTGGACAGAGCAGCTTCACTTCCCCTCCCCATGCGTCACAATGTATTAATTGAATATTTTTAATTATATATTTAACACTAAATTAATACGCTAAATGAATAAACTAAATTAATAAGTCATAAATAGAGCTTAGGGCAAAGCTTAGAGCAGCAAACATGGTAATTTTCTTGATATTTGTTACGATTATTGATAATTTTACGTAAATTTGTCACAGAATATTGAAATTAAAATTATGAAGTCAGAACAAGAAATCAAATGTCAAGATCTTCACAATGGAATGTAGTTATACCCAAAAGTAATAATATTAAATATCTAAATATAAAATAAATTTTTTAAAAATTATACAAGCAAGAATTAATAATTAATGAATAAATATTATCCCCCCCCCAATTACTGTGTTAAATCGAGAGGCGGAAGAGAAGTGAAAGGAAAACGGGTGCAGAGAGAGAGAAAAGGGAATGAGCGGATGGAAGAATGATTAGATGGACACATTTGTAAGGTCGGAGGTGTCAACTAAGGAGGAGTGAACGCCTGTAGTGTGTCTCAGTTGTTTGCTTTGGCGCGTTTTCAGACCTCAGTGTGAGAATAAAAGGGTTAACGTTCTGTCACTGAGATTTCTCCTCCTCGCGAGATCTCGATGTTGAAACGATCGACCCAGCGAATTCGCACGTGTGCGCTTTTGAGAGGACTTTTAGAAAGAAGCTGCGCCAGAAAGCGGAAGTACTTTGCATGTCACTCGTCTCTGTCTTGATATCTGAAGCAAAGTGTGAGGTAATTATGCAGCTCCCAAAACAACCCGCCCGTTTTTATTACGAAGTACTGGATTTAAAGATATACGGAATAAAGTGAGGGAGTGAACATAGCTGCAATTTGTGTACGTATGTTTAGAAATATTTGTCTAATGCCACTAACAGTATATAGGTAACAAAAGATTCTATTAATTGTAAGCAGCGACAGGATTTGAATAGGTTTCTATCAGGTATGTGGTAATACTTTTGTGTGTTCAGTAATGAAATACTTCTGTGGTGAGACAGTTATTGAATAATTTCTGAACCTGAGTTTATTGCTGCATTTTCTCCGCGGTTGATTTGTTCGGCTCATTTTCACTCACTCCTTTCACGACTCATGAAAAAGTTGCACAGTCGTCTTTATGAGACATTGCGTGTGTGCTAAATATCTGTTCACTTTATTTGTACAAATATGACATCAAATGCTTATGTCCGGAAATATTGAATTGGAACGAACGGTTTGTAATATCTGCTGCAAGCAGTGCTGCGACAAGCAGCTCGGATAATCTTAGCGTCAAAAGCAGTATCGTGCTCGACTTAACAAGCATCCATGTGCATATCTGTCCTGATGCTTGCTGAGCGTTGTATTTTCCGCGTCAGTGTTCTGATGACAGGTTTCCTTTTACGAAATACCCGCCCGCCGGAGACTTCATCGGGCCGACTGTTGAGCCGATAGGTGTGTTGGTGTCATGTTTTCGGAAGATTTTTGTTCTTGTCCGACAGCTATGATCATCTTTGAGGACTTTTTTTCTTTCTTTGTTTCTTTCTTTTCGAGACTAACCGAGTTGAAAAGGGTAGTTACAAGAGATTTATAAGCGTCATAAAATTGTAGACATTCTTATATACATGTGTATCAACGATCTTTTCAGTAATTATTAACTTGTAGCATCTATTCCTCTAGCAATAATCTTACCATTTTTTGCAATATTTGCCTTTTCATAACTTTTTTATTACGTCTCGTAAGGATGCTAAATTATGAATAATTTCGGCTTACGAATATAATGATTTGCACTAGAAGTATGTAAAAGAATTGAATGAAAATGTCTCTGTGAGAAATAGGTTTCAAGCTCAAATCTACTGTGTTTAGTTATTCCATCTCATACTCTCTCTTATCATAAAGGAATAGGTTTTTAGAGAGCAATTCATAGTTGCTTAATGTACCGTATGTTTTCAATTGCAGCACTGTCTGTTTCATGTGTGTTCGTGGCAGTGAAAGGAGATCAGTTGTTCCGAATGGATGCTCACCAATGTTCAACAACCGTATGGTAAAAGAGGAAACCAAAAGCTATCATGATGCTGAGCAGTCATTCATGTCCAATGGAATATGAGGAAACTAGTTTCTCATTGTCTTCAGGAGTGGTGCACAGATCACCTGAGCAGTGTGGTCTTTTGTTGGCTGGTCGTGGCAAGGCTTTATAGTGACGCGTGGATTGGCTATTCATACTTTTTTCTTTCAAATCTTTGTCCCTGACATACATACGAAAAAAAGGTCTGTCGTACTGTAAAAATACAAAACGTCTGCGACCGCAAAGAGAGCTAGTTTAATGCTTCCAAGAGAGAAGCAGGTAGTATTTCCCAACGTATGACCCCCGCAGCCTGTGGATATTTAGCGTTGAAGTTTCTACGACTTTATATCACGTACATTTTCAGTGTTACCAACTAGTAGCACTGCAGGAAATTCACGTAGGTATTAACATGATACCTCAAAAATATAATGAATTCATTTAGGTAAGAAAATAACTCAACTTAACTTTCTTGTTCTTTTACATTACACAACAATTAAAATGGACAACAGAGCAGTTTTGTATGCGTTTACATGCGTTACAACATTAATTATTAGAGAAACCTCAACATTTGTTATTTTTTGACTAGTACTAAATGCTGATCAATGGGGACCTGTGTCAGTTGTATCAGTTTGCGTTACAACAAACAAATTCTCTATTTAAATAAACTTACTATTTGTAACATATATAATTTGTAGTGAGACATAATCACATCACTATTTTATTGCATTAACTGCAAAACACATAGAATAATCTGTGTGTGTGCTTCGGGCCTGACGGTTTACGCCGCGTTGTTACCTAGATACAATGCCAAACCACAGCCGAAGACAATTAGCTACAAGCATGGGCAGGGAGCATTGGGATAAGACTAGCTCAATGTTGTTTCTCAACATTTCGAAAACTGAGGCGGAGGTCAGGTCCGTCAGATCAAAGAGCATGCGAATGACCCCCAGGTCACTTTCGCCCACGTGGCGAGCTCCGTGGGCAGATGCAAAGATCTCAAGGGGCGGATAGAGAAAAAGTTGATAAGGGTGAACAAACTTCATGAAAACTATGAATTGGGTGCAGCAGTTACGTTAAAAATTAATTAACGTGTTATTAATTTATGTGTAAATTGTTAACGCAGAAATTTCGTTTCATCAATTAAGCATTGTTCACATTACAAAATAGAAAAAAACTAATTCATTGTCCTCCGGGAGAGGGAGAGCTCCATCCATCTCATTATACTGCGATTTTTCTAGGAAGAGCTCTCAAGATAACTCAAATCCCATCTTCGCGATGGAATATGTCACGGCATTTCGCGTCTTTTCTCGGTCTTGCCGGTAGAAGTCGCATGATCGCAAGCACTGGTTCATACGGTCGCGATCGTGCGAAATCTAGCGGAACGACTGTGAATGATACGAAATGCCGTGACATATTCCATCGCGAAGATGGGATTTGAGTTATCTTGAGAGCTCTTCCTACAAAAATCGCAGTATAACAGTGGGGGAGCTTTTCGTTGAATTTCTGAAATCGTAAACGAATTTTTTTCACAACTATCTTGCCTACAATATATGAGTGAAAATGTGCACAGTGGAAGTGTGAAGCTTTTCTTATCACGTAATTGGTTTGCTATTCATATAAGTTATGTGATTTATGCGAAAAATGCGATTTATTTTGCTGCTAATTTCATTCTGAATTTGATGGCGAAGTTAGGATTTTCATGGCCTTAATTTCAACTTTCTCTCCTTCGCTCTAAGATTGTAAACGTTGTCACTGTGTGTAACCTGAAGAGCCGTAGCAAAATATACTTGCGTTTATCGTGGTTAACGTGAATTTCGATACAAGCCACTACCTCCTCAATCCCCCAAGTTACTCCCACCTCCTTATTCTCATTTCCTGTTTGATAAGCAATCATTCTAGAAATAACCCTGAACAGCCAGTTCTGCAGGAAGCTTCTGAAACTGGGTATGAAACACGTGGTTTTCGAAAAGTAGATAGTTCTTTCGATTGCAGCGTGAAAATAGAAAATTGTTTGACAATTCCCCGCAATTCGAATTACCTTACAAACATTCTCATAAAAATCCGCCTTTTTCTAGATTTTCTCAGAATATCCTATCGGAAACTGGCTAAAAATTGGGCCATTGCTATTTGTCTCGTCGAGAGGATTAGAATGATATTGATCACATCTGTAGTTACCTTAAGTCACCAAAAACGGAAGTGTCTATGACCACTTCGCCACTGATGATGTCTGCCGCAGAAGCAGACGAAACGTCTGTAAATAGGACTTCCTTTGGACTACGGCCGTCCAGCCAGGAAGGTAATTAGATCGTGAATCGAGCTGTGAAAGCCTACAGTGCTTTAGTAATTTCACATTAACTTCTTATTGTAATCACAACATGATCTGAGCTCTCTAAGTTATTGGCATGACGATAATTTTGTTTATTCTAATTAATAATATGACACTTTCGCTAGTATGTTATGTGGTTTGTGATTGCATTCTGTGTTGCCGTCATTAGATGGATAATATTTCGAAGCAACTACCCCTTCAAAAGAGGCTGACGACATAACGCAGTTGTTATTAATTTCATTTTTCAAATTACTTTTATTAATTAAGATAATAGTTATTAATAATACTTGTTAAGTTATTTGAATGTTTTGTATATTAATAAAAACATTGATGAATGAATCATTCATGTGAGTAAACTAGTGTATTTATTCCTATGTAGTTATTGAGTAACCTCCGTCCGACACGCACGGTTAGAACCACTTCCGGTCCACTAATCGAGGCAAATGAGGTGTCATCCGACATGCCTCAGCCTGCTAATAAACTGATTAATGTTTAGCGGGTCACTGCAGAAAATTCGAAGATATTTCTCTTAAATACGTCTTTTTTTAAGGAACGAAAACGCTTTATTGGTGACTTAAGATAACTACAGATGGGATTAATATAATTCGAATCCTCTCGACAAATAAGAATGGCCCAATTTTTGGTCAGTTCCCTCCCGGATATAATTAAAAAAAACAACTAGAAAAACGGTATTTTTTGTTCTTTTAATGCACCTAAAAGAACGTTAGTGAGACGCGTGAATGACAATCCTATCTTTCTCACATTTGCATGGATCGTTACGTCTTGATTCATCAGATTCACGATAGTTAAATATAATTTTGTAATGAAACAAATAATCTAAACTAGAAAGTCAGATGAGAAAGGTACTTTTCTTGTCAGGAAATGTAAGACTACTTTATTGTTGAAACTATATGTTTACTTGCAAAACAAAAATTAATTTTTTAAAATTGACAATATTCGTCGGGGACGCGAGTAAGTAATTAGGTAACCAAGCAATATTGATTTCATTGAAACGCTAAAACAATTCGGAAGCAACTAGGTTAAGAAATTTGTGCAATACACGTCAGGTTTTACGACCTCAAAATCCTATTCAATTAAGGTTAGTCTGCGAATGTCCTGTGATGTGAAATTACTGGGTTTAGCACAACATGTAGTGACAGGTAGTACTCACCGTACGAAAACCATCAATTAGCCAAGAATGAAAGCAAGTGCAATGCGTGATTTTATTTACATGTCTCTTGATTTCTTTCCCCGTCTGTTTTTTACTCCTGAACTATTTTCATTTTATTTATATTTATTTCTCAACAGGTCTGAGTCATTCTTGACCTTTTTCGAATTCTTTCACGCCTTTCTTATCTTTGTTCATCTGATTTTGTATTATTTTCCAAAATTTCTTGTTCATTCATATTTTCAATTTAACTTTCCGATCAATTTGAACACTACGTGAATGTTTTGCATCAGTCCCGTTTCTTCAAAGCTCCTTTTCCTTGGGACTTGGCGTCACCATCCCACTTTCATAGTTTCCAGCGGCGCGCCGGCGGCAGCGGCGGCGCCGCGGCCTGTGCTTTTCCCTGCGTCGTCGCGTCGGCGGGAGACACGGCGCGCCGCCCCGAGCGTCAATAATTCATGTTGTTTGTTTCTATCGAGCGGATGCCAGTTCTCCAGCCTCTGGCATACAGACGCGCGTGAACGCTCTGCTACCAGGAAATGGCATCGATGCGGACTCCATTCCTTACGCACGTGGTCGTTCAGACGCAAGATGCATGTCGGGTCATAGGCCGGAAGTTGCAGAATTGATAACACGCTTTTGATTGTCATATTCCTCCTCCTTTAACAATTTATAGACATTTTGTTGTTACAAATGAGATACAACGCTATCTCCGCCAATGATGAATGAATCTGATGTTTTAGTTCTTCACTAGCTTTATTCTTCAGTTCTTCTGGAATATAAGATTTATTCACGTTAAAAGAAATGGCTCTCTGCATGCGCTTCTAGAACGATCTTGATTATTCGAGAAGCAATTTCTATTGGAATTAAATTTACCCTGGCTAACAAAAACTAAAGGGATAAGATGGTATTTAGAGCTGGTAATACCTTCTCAAAAAATAAATAATTATCTCTACAGCAAAATAAATATTGCATGCATTTGTGAAGTTTTAACTTTTATTATCGAATATGCAAAAGATGTTATTCTAAGAGAACAGTGTGCGCAAAGTGGTCTTCTTTAAGATGTACTGCCGTAATGTACTCTTGCTTTGTTTATGATATGTTAGAAATGCGACGTGTGTTCTAAATATTATTTTGTACTTAAAGAATACATGCAAAGGAACTCGGTCGTTATTTATATACTATTGAAAAATGACGAGCAGTTATCACTATTTGCTTTGTGAATACTCATCTTCGAATTCTCACCTCGAATTTATTGTGCTGTTATTTGATTAATTTGATAAGAAAGAGGAATGACGAGAAAAGGTCTGAAAACACGTCGCGGTAACAATGAATTTTTGGCAGTACCTATTAGTTAAAAGTTGTGAGGAATTAAAATAATAAAGTTCTTTTCAAAACTTCATTCAAATCGCGTAGATTCTCGCACTTATAAATCACATCTTCATTCATCCTCGAAGAAATATTACGTTTTGTGATTTTTTCAGAACCCGTAAACACTGTTAATATTTTCATTGTACTTAGAATAAGCATAGTCTTCGGTTTCTTGACACTTTTAAGTATAAACAGGATTATTTTAGTTGGTGTAACTTGTAATAAATGTTATATAATTATTTAACAAATTACGATCTCAGTCGAGTTTTATATTTATAAATTATCCATGTAGTAAATGTTAAGTTTATTTTGGTTTGGGGGAGTAAATGTTGCTTTTTTATCTGCTCATAATGTCATGTAGTCATATACTAAGTAAATTCAGCAAATCATGTCGTCTCAATTGTGAGATAAATGTCCTCAACATTTTTTCACCAAATTGGTCTTAACCGTACATTAATAGCGTACTTAAAAGGTAGTTTCTAAATTGTATCTAGGGGGGAATGGAGGGCACCTGGTGAAATCATTGAGAAGGAACTGGTGTAACTTACTGGTAGTATTTGACCACGCCCTAAGTTAATTACTTTGAAACTTGCTTTAACTGTAGAAGCAAGCGAAGCGTGAAATTGTTTTAAGCAATTACAAAATGAGAGGACATGTTCTGGTTATTTATTTAAGATTTAATTGCTCTCAGCAAAAATTGCGTAACGGTTATTAAAAGTTCATTGGGTTGCAGTTTGGTATATCTCTTTTAAGTCTGAAATTCTGTACACACTAAATAAATCGAGATAAAAGGAAATCACATCACTGTAAACACATTAAATTCATTGTCGACCTATGTTAACCTTCATGCGCTCGCGCGGGCAGCAGATTGACGCTCTTAAAGAATAACAACTCATATTTTACAGGTGGTTTTGCGAAAACACGATGAATTCCTGTATTGCTCGTCGCTATAGCATATTGTAATCCTTTCATTTTCTAATGTGACTGCCTTATTAAATATATTTATGTAAATATGGTCATAGATCAAGGTATCTAGAATAAGAAAATACGGTCATAGATATCAATAGACAGTCAAATTATTGTAGGTAAGAAAGTGGGAAAATCGTGTAAAATATTTTCCTTAAAATCACATTACAGTACCTGCAATAATTTGACTGTCTATAAATATGTATGGGACCATATTTACAAAATAAATCCTTTCAGTTGTCCCTGCCTTTTCTTCGTTTCAGCTCACTTTTTAAATTGACAAGGTGCGGACGGTCATTAAATTGACACCTCGCGAGCTGAAGTAAGAATTCTGTTGATTTCTTCAGGGAAAATGTGATTAAATATTCCTATTATTTCAGTTACTGTTTCGCATGAAAATGAACACAATGAATTCTATTAGCTCTTAAAATCCAGTGAAACACCCTCAGTTTTTTTTTCCAATTTCCTTTTTTCCTTTATCACCCTCAGTTTTTTTTTTCCAATTTCCTTTTTTATCAAGTGTGACAGATGTAATGGTAGTAAATGCCATTACATCTGTCACACTTCAATAACATATTTTCTTGGAACTTGTTTTATCATCTCTTGTTTCAACTTGGAGTATGTTTCTTCAGACGGAACTTGATGAATGATTCTGTGAGCAAATTTCAGTGAAAATAGTTTCTAATTTTTGATGAGATCTCTTAGATTTGTCACACAGTCTAAAACACAATGTTACGTTCCTGATATTTGCACCTTATTTGAGAATTGCTAACTTTGTTTCAAACCGCAAAAAGTTTTACAGCCCACGAGTATTCACGACTATTGATGGAGTGTTAATTGTTTTGTACTTTTCCAAATTATTTACTTTAAATTTACACTGGACATATTTGTGTTATTAATTATTCACGATTTTCGTTGACAATGTGGTCTTAATTTAGTTGGGAAGCAATCAGTCCCAAATATTATCAGTCATGCGTATTAAAAGGAGGAAAAACTCTTAGAAATGAAGGATAGGTGCCGAGCGGCTTATTATCTTAGGACGAACGCTTGTGTTGTGCCAAGCTGCGCTAACGGATGAAATTTTAATCGCTTATGAAAGAAACCACACTGCAAACATAAGATCCAATTGGCGAAACATATTCGACAAATTTCACTTAAACTTCAAAGAATTTCTTATTAAAAGGAGATTCACGCTTTAAATTCATACCAATATTTTCAAAATTAGAAGAAATTTGAAACAAAATTCTTGAAAACTTTAAATAAAACATTTGAAAATAACCGTCAGTAGAAATATTTGTTCTAATGAAAGCATTAGGGTCTTAACTGTACTGCTTACAGCTGCAGTATTGGCAAATTATTTCCGGACGTTCTTTTCAGAAAACCCCCTACTAGTGTGTCTGCATTGTTTGCTGGGCGTGGTTTAGAATTCAGTGGGGCTCCGCCCTTTCTTTTGTAAGGATAAGAAGTAAAATATGAGAAGAATCGGAGTTGTCTGTGCTCTTATCGTCACAAATCACTACTATGACTTTTAGTTCTATCGGATCAAACCTGTTTCCTTCCTGGATATTTATGATCCACGACGTGGGTGAGTGTATTTACTACCTAGAACAGTCGTAAATTTCATATAATTTTCAAAATAGAAGGGTTAATATTTCAGGAGATATTGTTGGACAAAGGAAATCATATTGAAAAGATACTTTCGTTGCTTTTTTTCATGTTAATAAAACTTACAATAACAAAATTTCTGGAAATGAAATCCAAAGTGAGGAAATGTACAACGAAAAAGAAATTATTCTAAAATGAAACTGTAATGAAAGCCTATAAAAGTCTGAAAATGTAGCCTGAAATGAAAAAAATGAAAAAACAAACAAAAAAAACAACAACAACAAACAAACAACATACTGTACTTGAAATCCACTTTCAACTCATTGGTAGGTGACGATTAGAACATGAGAAATGGAATAACACTACTACATTTCTTTGAAAAGTAATTATTATAATATAATAATTTACATATAGGATATGTAATATAATAATTTACATATCGAATTAAGAAGTTAAAAGTACATTTTGCACTATCCTGAAGTATTACGATACGACACCTGGCCAGTTGTAGTAAAACAGCTTACACCTTCTCATATTATTTATGCTATGTTGTTATATTGCAGTATGTGTCCAAGTAACACTTCAGCAATCACTTAAAAACTTCTACCTAAGCGCGAAAATTTAAAAAAAAAGCATATTTTTAACTTTTTGATAGTGTAGAAAATCAGTTCGCAGAACTTGTTTCTCTCAAGAGTTCACGAAACACAGGTTCGGGACCGCCCCTGTAAAAGATAAATTCTCGCCTTGGGAGAGTAATACGACAACAATGGATCACAGGAAGTGGTTCATTCACGGACCTCATAAAGAAGGCTACTTTATTTCCTGTGACACTTTAATTGAATCCAAAGGAAGAACAAGCAGTGTACTCTAAATGAAGGGCAATGGTATCAGCATTGAAATACAATCACGACGAAAAATAGTCGGGGACATAAATGTTACATGCAAAGTAGTTTCCAAGACTAGTATTCATCGATTAGTAATTGTTTCTTTGTATCAATTTTTCTAAGTTGCGAGGTTATTCACTTTTTGTCGTATCGATTCAAGCACAAAAGGGGCATTGCATTTTTACATTTGCGATACGGTGGCAGGCCGCTCATTCATAATTACTTTGAAAATGTTTGTGCAGAAACGAAATTAATTTCACCCTTTTAACTGAAACGAAAGGTAATCTTCATACATTGTTGTTATTTATTAACAAAATTTCGTTCTTCCTTATTAGATTTAACATAATTTACATAACGGTTGACAATTTGAAGCTCAGAAATAATTTAATTTTTGATTACGATTTGAATTTAATTCTTAATTTAAATACCAACATTTATCATTTATCTTTGTAATTGTTCACATGACGTAAAAATATAAATAAATTATGTGAATGAAAACACATATTACACATTTTTGGGATCTCTACTAAGTTTGAGACATTAAAGATCGAAATTTCAATACCATTTTTATTTAGTTCTGGGAGAAATTGTGCATTTCTGGAGTACGCAACCTAATTTGGATGGGAGGTGAAGTAAACCTAAATGGAAAAACATCACTGGCAAAATTATTTTGTACTGATAATGAGAATCGACGATATACTTGTATCGTATGATCTCTTTCTCTGTGGTTTGGGTCAATTTTCTCATCTTTCTAGAATTTCCGAGAAATGGATCGTGAAAAGAACTCTGACCAAATGAGCAGAGAGCAAGCGAGTGGAGCAGGTAACGATTGTATTTCAAAGGGAAAAAGGAACGTTCTTCAGAAGTTGAAGTGTCACAGGAAAAACATGGTAAAGGTGTTTCATAAGATCTCTCATGTTTAGTGAACGACGCGAAGTGCATTTCACAACAAATATTGTCAGTTTTGCTTTGGAATGATAGTAAATCAGATTTTAAATAAAAATCTGAGTATAAATTGCAATATAAATTAACGCAGAAATAAAAAAAGCAGTTGAATTGTGTAAATTGGATGCTTTTTTATTTCTGTGTTAATTTTTCTTTGGGAACAAATATATTCATTTCTTTTCTAAATAATAATTTATATGTTTCTTGAGTGTTTATTGCGGCTCTACAATTCGAAATCCCGTAGGAGCTTATTAAACAAAATAGGCTTAAAATTGTCTTAAGAGCTTATTTTCGAAATTTCGTAATTTCCTCCCTGGTCATTCGGTATATATTCCTTTCAATATTTATGAATCTAGAGAAATAAGCTTGAGGTAGGTCAGGTCATTGTATTTGTGAAAGACTGTATTGCTGTCTCCCACAAGGGGCGTCGGAATTCTGGGAAGGGCAAGAAGTGAATACAAGAATTCATAGAAGTCCCGTCACTGACAATGGTCACGTTTGAAAGGGTCTATACGGAAAATGGACAGTGTTGTAAATTCAGGACTTTTTGGAATTCGGGAAGTTATGAACGAAAGGTTATTCGCTTCTTCAAAAAGAAATTAGAAACGTTTCGAGGAACTGTCAGAGTATACTGCGATTTTTCTAGGAAGAGCTCTCAAGATAACTCAAATCCCATCTTCGCAATGGAATATGTCACGGCATTTCGCATCTTTTCTCGGTCTTGCCGGTAGAAGTCGCATGATCGCAAGAACTGCTTCATACGGTCGCGATCGTGCGAAATCTAGCGGAACAACTGTGAATGATACAAAATGCCGTGACATATTCCATCGCGAAGATGGGATTTGAGTTATCTTGAGAGCTCTTCCTACAAAAATCGCAGTATAAATATGTTCCCAAAAGTGATCAAAGTTGGAATTGGGAAGAGACACATTTTTGAAACTTCTTACTCCTATTATTACGTCCTACAAATTGTGCTGCAAAAATGAATATTAGGGAGTTCTTAGGCTGACAATCATTGATGAAAAATCTCTTATCCGCCTTATTAAACTTTATTTTACGAAACTTAATTGTAACAATGGAAAGAAATACTGCATAATCGTAGACGAACGGTGGAGTAATGGGTGCTTTCCATTGAGATTGCAACTGCTGCATGGCGCTGATGGATGCGAGTAGCCTATTCCCTGGGCTTTCGTAGCAAACATTTTTAAACTTAAAAAAATTCAATTTAGATTAGTAAACATATAAACTATATCAGGAAATTATCATGCGCCGTCATTGTCACACGTTTCCATTGATATTGAATAAATGTTTGGTTTACTATGAACATTTATTTTCTTGTCGAAAGATGCAACATGTGGAAATGTCCAGTATTCTCTTTCTCGAAAATGAATACGTTACGTAATATTCGTTTCTCTGTTCCATTTCATGCTATTTTATATGAGTCTCTTTGTTCAGGTTTTTGATGATATTTATGTGATGTTATTCCATTGCATTTCAAATGACATTTGAACTTCGCTCAATTTTATCATTTCTAATTAAGTGCTTCTTCATCTTATGGATCTAAATCGTTCACTGATACTGTTTGTTGAGTGCACGCGAACAGTGAGTGGACGTCACGTTAACGATCATAAGACGGATGTCTTGCATTAACAAGATGTGTTACTCGTCTCTATTGAAAAGTTTAAACGTCCGTCAGGGCAGATTTTTTTCTCGTTTCATTGTTAATCAAACAACTGCAAATAGCTGTTGCTTTACTTATTCATGACAAACCTTTGAAATATATGTAACGGGATGACATCATTGTTGAATTTAATTTATCTTGACCTAGCTGCAAGAGAGAAAATATTGCCCTACTGCATTGTTTCTTGGACGCCTTAGTTATTTCAGAACATTCTTTCCAATGTTTGTTCACCTATTTCCAGGGCTTGTATTACGTTATAGTTCTGAACGATTTGTAAAAATAAGCGAGACGAGTTTAGCTGTGATGAAAATAGAAGGATGATTGTCAGACCAAATTCCAATTTTTAAAAAATTATTTTTAAGTTGCATAACTACACAGGTCATTAGCGACTAATACATTACTTGAATTCAATCATAAATCTCTGAAAATATCAATAATTTTACATAATTGTATAACTTTTTCTTGCTAACTTGGCGGTG
Source organism: Acheta domesticus (assembly GCA_031308135.1). Classification (NCBI taxonomy): domain Eukaryota; kingdom Metazoa; phylum Arthropoda; class Insecta; order Orthoptera; family Gryllidae; genus Acheta; species Acheta domesticus. Next base: position 86,471,747 of record JAHLJT010009419.1, on the reverse strand, counting down.
ATAAAATTGCATTCAAGTTTTCTTCTTTTTTACCCCCGTCCCTTGATACTATATCAAGTAATACAAACAGAAAGAGTCATAAAATGGATAAATACAATTAAACCAATTTTTCTTAAATTCACTATCCCAGTGTTAATCTTTAAAAAATATCACTTTCGCTTACCTCTCCGAATTAGTGGCGCTAGAAAAATTGAAAGATCACTTTGAAGAAAATTGTATCTACTTCCATTTGAACAGAGTGACTTTGAGCTAAACCCAACAGCTCCCAAAATATTTACAAAAACACGGGGGACCTTTAATTTCCTCCTTCCCACCCACTGTGATATGTAGTTCTTTCTTTTTCGAGCATGTAATGAAATAACTGTGCCATTTTGCTAGACTGACATTTTTTCCGTTTCATGAACATTCACGTATTTTTGGAGGAACGAAGCTCATTTTGAAAGATACTGCATTTTTAGGCCCTTGCCTGCCAGGGAGTTGCCGCATTCTAGACAGTATCGCTAACGTTTCGAGCGTCATAATGGAACTTGTTCGGGAGCGAATGTAGGATTTTAGCCAACCAATACTTTTTAATTTCTTTCTTTTCATTTTAACTTTTATCGTTTGTTTTTCTTTTTCTTCCGTGCCCCCTTTCACCACTGCACTCCGCTTTAGCCGAACGTCTGCAGCACACCTCTTCCCGCGTCTGCTTTTAAGAAATAGATGGTTAATTATATTCAGGGAGAACAATTGACTAAATGCAATGGTCTGCTGGGAAAGTATTATCGATGACAAAGAGCCTGAATATGAACTGTGTTATGTTGTAGAACTGTATTTTGGGACTTCAGAGGAACCAAATTTTGCATTCGGAGAGGATTTCTAGTAAGATTTGAAATAGCCAATAACTTTTAATTAGTTCGTTACGTATGTAATGAAATAAATTGATTTTTAAACATCCGGAACATTTCAGAGGTATGAAGAACAATTTAGTTTCTCACGTTGGCCTTGTAGTGCCAGGATGAAGACTGGGAGTGGGTGTACGCGCGCTTCACCTTCACTAGATCTGTTCGCGCTCAGAAGCTGGGTAGCGCCGGGGTGGAGGGTCGGGAGAGCAGACAGGCTCCAGACAGAGATTAATTTTACTTGTTATTTACACTACTGTTCGAATTAATTAGTTTTCTTGTCTAATAATAGAGTGTAATATTTTTAATAAAATCTGTTTATATAAATAACTGCTCGTAAAACCCTTTATGTGATACTAAAATAACGGACAATAGTGATAAATAATTGATAAACACCGGACGTCAGCTAGCTTACTAAACAGTTCACTACTGCAATGTGCTGTATGTACTGAGAGATATTTCAAGGGTTGAATCACGATAGTGTTCTACTAAAATACTATAATAAACATGAAAATATAACTCACTCTTCTTTTTTCATTTAATTGCATTTTACTACTATTTTAATTTATATAATTTAATTTAATATAATTTAATTTAACCTATATTAAATTTTGTTCTATAGATTCAGTTCGAGACAGTACTTTTTTTCAAAAAAATGTCGAGTAATCTGATGTTGTATAGGGTTTGGGCTCTTGTGTTATGACCAATTGAAACCTGCACTGCCTTATTTTCATTTTTTCTTTCGTACGTACGTTGAGTTACGTCGGACACTTGAGCAATACAGACCGATAGATTCTGGGGTTCTAGTCTCGAGGGTTTCAGATTTTCCATCCTACCTATACAGATATATATATAATATCGCTTATAACCGCTGTCTGTCCGAGAAGTCTTGCGGAGGACTGCTCTGATCGGTAGTTTTCCGTGACTTCTCCGATCAATACCAGAGGAATACTGGAGCCAAAACTCCAACAAACGAGTCACGGAGCAGTACACAACAAACTCGACTCAACAAACTTTCCCTTCTCTTCGTTGTCCTATCCTGCCCCCTTACACACACTGTTAGACTTACATGCATTGCACTATCACACATGGCGGGAGGGTGGTCGGGAGCTTGTCCCGGCTGGGGCGGTGCCCCTCTGGGGGACTTAACCTCTACCGCACAAGCAGAGTGTAGACGACCCCAGATCTACCAGTGGGAAAGAAACCCCGCTACCTCCTGGGATAAAATATTCGCTACGACTGAACTATTGACTTAACATTTCACACACCCGGAAACATCTTTCTTTCTTCCTGTTTCTCTTTCCCTCCTTTCTGTCTTTTTCTTTTTTTTCCTGTTTCTCTTTTCCTTTAGTCTTCGTACACGTAAGCTTCCGCGGCTCGAGTCCATGACTTCTTGGCTGTCCGGGAGACGCCTCGTCGCGACGCGTCGTTGGCTGAGAGGCCGAAGTTTCGCCTGTCATGTCGCAGACTTCCTCAGGGCAGTGAAGGCCCTGCCTTTGGTCACTGCCCTGAGGATGCCTGCGACATGACAAGCTAAACGTCGGCCTCTCGGCCAACGACGCGACGTCTCCCGGACAGCCAAGAAGTCCTCTTGTATTCCTTTCCTTCGTTCTTCCTTCCCTTCTTTTTTTTTCTTTTCTTTTCCGTATTTCTGTCCAATGCTCGCCTATCGGCCCATTGCGGCGCGGCGCGAACGTGCGAGGGGCAGCTGCGGTGGCGCGCGCGGCCGTCAGCCGCCGGCCTGCGCGCCAGGAAGCGAATTTTTGCCTGCGCGCCCGAGATTTACGATTACATTTACATCGGCCGCCTGCGCCAAAGCCTCAACTGCGCGTCTACTCCACTCCGCTTTGGCACGGCGCGTCTGCTGTTGCGGAAGGTTATGAGGGGTTATTTACGACCCCTCGCCCTACGCTGCCTCGATAGGAGAGCGGTGCTCTAGGACGAGGAGGCGACGATGGGATGGAAGTGGACGCGAAGAATGCAATGATTTTGTTTTGTTGAAGAAATTCGAAATAAAATAAACAAATCACCACAAGTCATTAATTTTATTTCTTAGTTTCGAGTGACAGTTAACTGATTAAAGAATCGCCCTCCTAATTTACTGTTCCATTTAAAACCATGTTTAATTTCTGTTATCTTTCGTGAAATTTGCAGTGCGCGCGTTTGAAAGCAAGCGGAGACAAAATGAATAAATTGATACATTCCTCACAGTATTTGTTAAATATCAATTCTTCACCCCCCTTCAACGTGATTCGTTAATTACTGATAATGCTCAGAATTGCGCTGATAAACGCAAAAATAAGATACAGACTCAAGTCAAAGCAGGCATAATTTTATTTATTGAAGCAGTTATTCCGGTATTCAGTATTAATATTAGCCCTTGAATGTCTTTTGTAATTTTCCTTTTTGTGACTCTCCACATTGTTCTGAAATCTTGAATTGGAACATCTTGTTTTCTAACGAAAAGGAAGTGGGAAACACGTAATACTTAATTTGCGCTTACGTTACGAATTCTTCCCATATATGACCGACATTGTATAAGATGCACTGTATCAGGGGATAGAACATTATTCGCAAGTAGTATTTGTTCTTCGTTCGTTTTTATTGTAAGTCCTTCTATCTCCTAAATGTCTTTCTATCCGTTTATTCACCCACAACCCACCATCCTTTTCCATTTACGGTCCTAAACACTGAGCAACCTATTCCTTGTGAGCATGTGCAATACCTCATGCAGCGCATATTATTAATATCGACAAAAATGACTCGATATTACCCCACATCAAGGATCTTTACCTGATACAATATTATTATTTGTAGGTCGGATGTTGAAAATTTTCTGAACGTTATGTAAAATAGGGGAAATTAGGCACATTCCCGATCACACCAGTGAGTTGGAATAAATCCATCCTGGTAACAGCAACTGTCATCCGCGCAATATCAGGCTGGTCACGTTGCGAACCATTAGACGGTTTTGTATTGTTATCTCTTCTTCTAAACTTAAAAATGGGTAATGTCAGAAATTGACTGAACTTTGCATTAAAAAAGAATTGTTTCTATTGTATGTTATTTTTCTTAGTGTTTGCTTTCAAAATCAAAATTCTAACCGCATTTGTGTGACCGGTCTGAGAGGTGAAGGAACCCGCCGTTTCCATCATCATTGGCCGTCCGCGAGAACCCAATCGGCAGCTTTGTCCACAGGGAGAGGTTCAAAATTAGGAGGGGACGAATCAACGAGTCAACAAATGAGTGAAACAAAGTCTTCGCTTCCGCAGCACAGAATGAATCCTACGAATACTTTTGATAAGATTTTTTTAGGAATTTATTTTCTCTTTGAATTTTTTGATTTGAACGTTTTAAAATGTGAAAATCGTAAATGAGGGACCTAATGCGAATCGGGAATTGTGTATCTGGGAATGAAAATAAACACTTTTCATCAGGAGACATGGACCTTTGAGGTCTGAGTATAATAAGCTGTTTTTTCGGTTGGGTGAGGATGAGTACGGCGGCGTGGCTACACATGCCAAGCGCTCTAGCACGTTACGATAAAGGTACCACGACACGGCATTTTATTAATATCAACAACATACAGCACACGCTTCTCATAATTCCAAACGCATTTTATCACTATTAACTTCTCTTGACGCATGTAATGTCTCTCAACTGATTAACTGCGACATTCGACACATAAGACATGTTCTATAATGTTTGCATCTATGAAATATCTAAGTTAATGGGAATGTTGTTGTTATTTCATTTACTGAATTTTCTTCAAGAACATATTGTACATTTTGCGAATGTGAAATTAAAAAAAGTTTAATAATTTGAGAGAACACCACTTTGTTAATGCGAAAGTTTTTGATTCGCTGTTGCATAGGTTATCATTCAGTCTACCGTAGCGTTACAGCAATCAGCAATATCTCGACTCTCAGCCACCTAATTCTATTCGCATGCTTTTCGACGCTAGCTAGTCAGCTAGATCGATTTCAGTCACTGTCTGGAGGAGAATTCCAGCGGCCGGTTGCACTGATCTCTAGTTTTCCGTGGTTTCTCCGATCAACTATAGGAATGCCGGAGCAGTACCCTAACAAATGGGCCACGGACCACGCCTTTCTTTCAAACCTTTCGTTCCTCTTCCTTGTACTATCCTCACCCCTTACACAGACACTTACACGATCATGCACTATAGTACCACACACACGCCGGTAGATCGGTCGGGGGCTTAGACTTGCCCTGCTGGTGCGATGCTCCGCTGGTGGGAGCTACCTGGAAAAAAACCGGCTAGTCGTCTGTAGGTCGGCGCCGGATTTCGCCATCCAGCGGGGAAAGCCATCTCTCGATGTGAGAACATGCACAACACTTACTGCATTAATGACCTCGGTAGTTGACGCGCCCGGAATTACTATCAAACATTTGCAAAATAGGCACGCAAAATAACAGTCACGAACACGCAGCAAGCGTCTCCGCCACATCGCCCGATCCGAGCCTATCAACAGCCGCCCCCCCCCCACCACAGTCCCGCTGGTACGAATATCCCGCGGACCGGGCGGCTCCATCTATCATCGGGAAACCATCGAAGTGGATTCTTCGTCCGAGACCACGTCGCCACTGAGGGATGTCCGTCGCAGTTACGGACGAAACGTTTGGAAGTATATTTTCCAATAGACCACGGCCCCCTAGCCCGGAAGAAAACATTGAGTATCAAACATTGTTTCTTAGTGTAGCGAAGAAGATGCCTCTCCTCCCCGAGGACGTCGTGGGCCGCTCTTTTCCGGCGCCCCGTTCCCGGTTCGCCCGCGCCCGCGCCGCCGTTGGGATCCGTTCCGCGTGCGGCGGTGGCGCGCGGTGCCCGCCGCCCATTCATCGTGGTCGCCTGAAATAGGCGCGCGGCGATACGCGGCGCTGGCACGCTGCCCTCCCGCGGGCGCGCCCCGCCACCCACGCCACGCCACGCCGCGCCGCAGGGATGCCGCCGTTTAGCCCCGGCGCGATCATTCCGCACTTTCTGGCTTACTGTCGCCGTTGCCTGGATTAACGTTATTGGGTCAGCTGTGAGCCAGTTGGGTGTTCTCCAAAGGAGTTTTCCTTCTAGCGCAATTATATGGTATATTGTTTGAGCAAACTACAATAACGGCACGCTTGTATGTATGAACTGGCACAACAGCTCTTTACGAGCTAAGGCCTACCAGCGGCGTCCCGGCCTTGAGGCAATGAGTTAAGGGGTACGTGTGGTTATCGCACAGCGATCCCTCCGCCGTAGCTCTGGTCTTCTCAACCTGAGAAGTGAGCTTTCTCATCGTCCACACAGCAACAGATAGTGGGACATTGCAAGGAAAGTGCACAGTTAATTTTTGCCCGGGCCGGGAATCGAGCCCGGGGTTGCGCTGTGGAAAGCGACCACGCAAACCAACGAGCCTCCTTAAAACTGAAGATTATCAAGATTATGTAAAAATATATTATAAATAAAATAAAATATAAAAATAATATAATGAAATGTAAATTATGCAAATATTATTCTGTAAGAAACCACCTCAGGTTTTCCGAGTCGATCTCCTCAGTAGTTAAGTATGCAACGAGAAATTGAAGAATAATATAGTGTCAAGTTGATTCAATAATTACGTGGGTCGTTCCGAAAATAATGCCTCCCATTTTTTTACGTAGGCGTAGAATCTCAAAAATGAATGTGAGTGGTGTCATAGTAAAATATGAACTCTCTCGTTAAAGTTCGTTTAATTTCGTTGCTATTTGTCAGATAGAAGCATAGTTACAGAACGCTAAAATGGAGTCTAGCCGGAACGCGCGTCAAAAGCAGAAATGTGTGACTGAATTTCTCACTTCCGAGGACATTGCATGCATCGACATCACCAGTCTCCTGCTGAACTTTTACGGGAAGGATACAGTGGATGTTACTACAGTGTGGCGACAATGGGTGGTGCGTTTCAGCGGTAGCGACGTGAATGACAAACCACGTTGCTGTCATCCATGCACAGCTGCCACACCACGGATGATGTTCAGTTCCTCGTTCAGTTCTTCCGCGTGAATAGGTTCATGGGGCTGGGTGTTGGGTAACTGCGTATGACGCTGGACATTGTCTGCAATGTGTTAGAGGTAACGCTGAGTAAATTGAGTTACCGAAAATTGTGTGCAAGGTGTGTCCCGCGATCACTCACACAGGAACACCAACACCACCGAAAGGCACGTTTTGAGAAGGTTTCGACCCAATACGAAGCTGAAGGTGGCGGTTTTCTGGATCGAATAATCACTGATTACGAGACATGATGTCACCATTATGAGCCGGAAATGAAACGACAACCCATCGAATGACACCATAAGAATTCTCCGTACAGGTCAACTCGGCTGGTACAGACTTTTACCAGCGTGGCATGCAGGCTCTTGTTCACCGGTTAATAAAATGTGTAGAAAAAAGGGGGACTATAATGAAAAATAGTTTCGTGTTCAAAAAACTCTGTTCTAACACATTGTATTCAGTTTGTTTTTTTATTTACTGTAGTAGTCATACAAATAAATAGGAGGCATTACTTTCGGAACGACCTACGTATTAGATCATGATCATGAACATGAACACTACCATAGAATATCCCGCAACGTACGCAGTGTATGTTGTAATGCGATTCCCGGATGCAAAAGAACATTCCTCGATAATCGTTGCGAGAACTCAGAGTGGTCATCTAAATTCTTCTAAAAGTCCAGGCATGGTGACTTGTGGTGTGGTGTTAGTTTACAAGAATGCTTTGGGAGCCACCCCTATGCGATTTTCCCATCTCCTGTATAACCCAAAGGCGCCGTGGTGCTTTCTCCTTTTCCGACACACAAAACAACGGCTTGCGTCGCCCTGTTTCGATGCGGTCTGCGAATCACGATGCGCTTCATTCGAAGGCGAGGAACATTTTTGTACTTTTTTCTAACCTTGTAATACATTTTTTTTTAGGCCCCAAAAAAAAACAAAAACTCATGACATGTAATATTCTAGTGTTGTAGTTCCCTAGTGCCTGTAAAAAGTCATGCTTACGCTCTGTCATTTATAACCAACTGAGGTTTCTGTTCGAATTGTCTTCCTAGTTTTGCTTTTGCAATTCGTAATTGACAGTAATGTTATTCGTTGTCATTTTAAGCTTTCTTATATTCCGCAATATTCACAAAGTACAAGAAACAAGTGTAGAGAATACAAGACAATTCCTTCTTTTTATAGTTTGTATTTTTCCCTAGACAGCATTTCATCCACTGACAAAAATAGTATTTCCCAATGTACAACTGTTTTTATTACGTATTACATCGTGCAATAGGGTGACCCAATTATAGTTTGTAGTTCACTCTTACTAGTCGGTATATAAATTTGCACATTACTAGTACATTCGAGTACGTGTAATCGTTTTTGTACTGGCGAATACCCAAGTTAAAATATCGCAGGAATGTTTCTACTTAATCATTTCTGCAGTTTTACGAGAGCTTGCAATGATTATATGTAACATCTTTTCCAAAATTTTTTTTTCTGTTGTACATTTAAGATGTGTGATAATGTGTAGTTGACCGCGAATATTATTGTGGAACGTGTTCTAGGTTGTTTGACCCTCCACTTAATAAAGTTTCTTTCTGAGCCTTTGATCTCTTTCTAATGTCGAAATCACGGCAACAATCTTCTTTTTGCAAGACATTTCTCGAGCTATTTAATTCACTTTGGAATAATCCAGGTAAAAAAGGATGAATTTTCTGTTGCCATTCTATTTTCCCACTTCGAGAGCGGCTCGCCCTAAAATGGTGTAATTGCCCTGGCGTCCCTTTATTGACCAGGGAAAGCAGCGTAATTGCGTTACGAGCTGTGCAGCAGCGTCCGTAAATCCACATAAAAACGTAGCCGCAATCCGCTTAGAGCTGCGTCGCGGGTGGTCGCCGGTGAGCGGGGGGGGGGTGGAGGAGGGAAGGAGGAGCGAAGGACAAGGTGGCGAGGAGGCAGCACGCGCTCTGGCTGCCCTCCCCTCGCGACCCTCAGCTGCGCTTCGCGCGCCGCGTTGCGGCGGAGGCTCCAAACACTCGGGAGGCCTCTAATCGAATTCCGAGGCGGCCTGCATCGAGTCACAATTAACTAAGGCATTGTCCATTTAAATACTATTTAATCGTTCAAACATCGAATTTCGTTCTTCACCAAATCACTGAACATGAAATGGTTTACGTGGCAGTTCTATATTTTTATGTCATTATATTGGTTTTAGTTCAGATTTGGATTTCAATTTGTATTATTTCATCTGTAATTTTGTTTCTTTGACGATTATACGTCATTATTGCTTTTATCTCTATCAGAAAATAAAATCATCTAATGTGTTTTGAAATTAAATTTTGAAAAATTATAATGCATCAACGCCTAAGATGATGAATACGTATCTTCAATTCTCGCTGTATGTTTATTCTTTCTAGGGCGAACAATTGTGTTTCAAGTTCCTAGGCTGTAGGAAAACAAATGAAAATTGTAATATTTCTTTTATAGGAATATTATCTTTAAATATTTTCTTTGAAAGGAATGTTATTTCAAATTATCAGAAAATTATTTTGTATCTTGTAACCATGAAAGTGATTGCCCGTGCGCCTCAATGCTAATGTCTCTAGTCCCTTAAGTGTAGCGCACGTTTTATCTCGGGAGGTGGCTGTGTTCTTATTCCGCCCTCGCTGAATGGTGAAATTCCCCGCCGAGCTGCAACGTCTGCTTGCGGGTTTTCCCCAGATATCGTCCACGGGGCACCGCCCCAGCTTTATGCTCCCTAGTGGTCACCCGACATGTGTGGTAGTGTAATTCATGTAAGTGTAAGTAAGGGATAAGTACGTATTTGACAAGAAGACAAAGAAAAGATTTGTTTCCTTCGTTAGGGTTATTGCTTCGGCATTCCGCGTGGTCTTGATCGAAAAAAAAATCAATGAAAACTACTGGCTCAGTAGCAGCCGCCGCTAAAATTTCTCCTTCAGACAGCGCTGTACTCGACCTAGCTGGCAGATAGCGCCGAAGATGCTGTCCCGAAGACTGAAATTCTTATGTTCAGTTATCAACTATGTCAGATGTACATGCATAGAAAATATTCTTATCAAATCCCCTAATAAATTCACAATTCCTTTTTCGTTTTTTAGTACAAATTTAGCTGTGGTGTCTTCTCAGGGTCTTGTGCCATTCAAATGATTTGTTA
>JAHLJT010009419.1:86444896-86460681 GCA_031308135.1 Acheta domesticus | reverse complement strand
ATGTAATCTGCAGCTCTCTTTGTTGGAGGCCTGTAGATGCAAAGCAATATCATATTTAGCATAGGAAGATGTTCAACAGAAATTTCAAAAACATTTTCAACGGAATACTCATTTAATTCCGTCAAGGAGATAGAATAGATATTATTTCTAATGTAAATACAAGAACCTCCTTATGCAGGACTTTTATGAGATTCCCCTTTTCTACAATAATGGCCTGCGAAGCAAAAGTTTGGAATTTGGAAAATGCTGAGTTCATTAGGAGATAACTAATATTCTGTAAAGCAAAGAACATCCATTTGATTTAAATCGCTCTGTAGAGCTGCCTCGATAAACTCAGTTTATTTATTGTTGGTCAAAAAAACAGTAAAAACTGTATATGACGTGTTTATTTGTATATGATAGTTTTATTTGAAAGGGATTGAACATTATGGTGCAATATCTTTATATTTTGCAAGTACCTACACGAATGTTTTTCTGCTGGCATCTGACTATAGTTGGTATTCCATTTTTACCTCGAGTGCATGGTCAGTTGCAATGTGTCTTAGCAGTGACAGGTTGTGAGGAATTGGGGAGTCGGGGATAGGTGAATTGGTAATGGGAATGGAAGAAACGGGAGGAGGTAAGAGGGTTCGGAATAAGGGTGTGGGGGTGGAGAACGTAAGGAAGGTGAAAGGGATGGATTTTTGGCAGGAGGACTGGCATAGGACTGGAGTTTATGATGTATTGAGCAAGCTTGTCACCGACTGCATGTTTTCCAATAAGGTTTATGTGGAGACCGTGCCGGGTGAAGTGTTTTACTAAGAGGAAATTGATTTCAAAAAGTGTTACATTTGTTTGTCTCAGATGCAGTTTTACTTGTTGGCTTGCGTGCTTAATCTCGCTGCATAGTGTTGGTCTGTTGTACCAGAAGGGCAGAGTCGAGACTACAGTGTTAGTATTTTGGGCGGCACATTGTATGTGTTTACATGTTGTTCGGGTGTAAAGTCACCGCCCAAATTAATGTCATTCTGCCCTCCTATGATAACGACTGTGTTCTGATTGGTCATTGTCTTCGTGTGAGTGTCCAACTCTGCAGTCAAGTCTGCAAACCTCCCGTTAGGTTTAAAAATAGACGAGACTGGGTAGTTGGAGGGTAACTTTCTACTCAGAATGGAGGAGAGATGGCGGCCATGGCTGTCAGCTAAAATAAGTACCTGTTTTTTTAGGCTCAGTAGGAATGTCATTGTTTTTCAATTGGGCTAGGATGCGTAACGTTTGTTTTCACACGCTTCTTAGCTTGTTTGCTTTGGTTTGTGCATGTATTTGTCGATGGGAGGGAAGGGTTGCAAGTATTAGGAAGGCGAGGAAAATCTGTTTCATAATCTAAAACACTAAATTTGCTTTGAATTGCGACTGGATGTGGTGTCTGACTTATGTGCAGTCACGGGTGCACGGTTGGGAAGATTTGCAGTGTTGCCTACTTGTACCCAACCGTCTATGTAGAGAACGACCTCTTCCAACCTTAGGAAATGTTTATCTAAATTAGTGTTTACGTGTGTGAAGGCTTTCAGAAGGTCGGCTTTGAGGGTGTAGAGAGTAAAAAGAGTAGAACGAACAGTAGCCATGTCACGAATGCGTATTAATGTACGTGATGAAACTGGAATAAATCAAGAAAATTCAGATAAGAGCAATACTCACCTAATATTCTAACTGTAAGATTTATGTGTATTCGATAAATTAAAAATTAAGATTCGATACAAGAATAAGAAAATATGCTAACTACAAAATCTATTGAAAGCTAGTACTTACAAATTTGGCAATGTGGTTGCGTATTTTTGTTCACTTAGGCTGCAACTATTTAATACAACCTGTCGACTATACTTTACCGTAAATAGATAAAAGATATTATCTGAATATTTGTCTTGAAAATATAGAATAAAATTTGAAACACAAATTCAAAACTTCTCGATACACCGTCCTCGTAACGTTCAAATAAAATGAATCGCCCCCTCGTCACAGAAATAAAATAAATCTTTCAGTAATTAAGTTAGCACAGTGATATAATATCGAAAATAAACTGATCTGTTTATAGATTTTCACACTTATCACCAACTCATAAATCTGAAGTCCGTTAAAGTTCAGTTTAAAATTCGTTATCTGATGGTTAATCTTGGTTATAGCAAAAAACCAACCGAAATTATATTTCCAGCTAACCTGCAACAAGTAATGAAAGCACTTAAACACACAAAATTCAGTCAGATCGCTAAAAATGGTAGATAAATCACAAAAAATCAAGAGCACACCCTGATGCGTCAGTCTCAAAAGATGGCGTCAACCAGTCTCCATTATGAAAATGAACAATCAGATGATGGCTCTACAGCGTACGTAGGTCAAACAATAACTTCTGAACATACCGTCTAAAGATGGCAAAATACAAAGGATGCTTGTTCCTTTCGCGCAGCATGGTTGACAATCAGCAACCAATGTAGTCAAGAACACCCCAAGAGTTACTCGGTATGCATGTACTAGATTAAAGATCACAAGAGTGCGTTTGAGACAGTTTTCAATTCAGCAATACAATGGGAGATTATGAACACGTCTGATCTAAAAGGTAAGCGCTGGAACCGAATTCGAAAAATTTAAAAGTTCGTTCTTTTCAAGCTTAGCCTTTTGTTGTTAGCAGGAGTTTACAGATCCAATGCCGACGCAACAAAAAGTCTGTGTATTTTCGATATTATATCACTGGTCGAAGTATTTTTAGGACAACAATGTCACTCGAAACATTTTGTACGATATTTCGTGTCATTCGATATGATGACAAGTCCACAAGGGAAGAAGGAGACGTTCTGACTAACTTCTATTAGAAGTATTTGGGATATGTTCTTCAAACATTTGTGGGTGGGTGAATGTTCTTCCAAAATTTTACTATCCGGAAGAAAATGTAACCGTAGACGATTTGTAGCATTTCGAGGACGCTGTCCTTTCAAACGACATATGCCAAGCAAACCTGCCAAAATGGCATTATGATTTGGACTAAAACTTAATATATTTTGAAAACTCAGATTTACTGACTAGATAAGCTTCCCGGAGAGAAAGGAGAAAAAATCAGGACAAGTGAGTAGTGCGAGATCTAAGCAGTGAATTGAAAGGATATAATCTTGTGTGATAATTTCTTCACATCATATAATTTGAGTCAGTTCCTGCTAAAAAGGAAAATGACAATTCTGGGTAAAATGCGCAAAAATAAGCCAGAACTTCCCCAATAAATGGACAATAAAGAAGTTCACAGTTCTTCCTTCTATTTTACATCAGACACTACTATCGAAAATTATGTTCCAAAAAAGAACAGGAACGTAGTTCTTATGAGCACACTGCACCGAGACAAAGCAATTAAAAACAGAGGCTAGAAAACCTGGAATAATTTTGCATTACAACGCAACAAAAGGTGCAGTTGATACTGTACATCAGCTGATACTGCACTAAAATAAATTCCGACTAGAATTGCAAGACATTAACAAAAATAAATTTATTTTTGGAATAACTGGATAAGACGTGGGAGCATGTTCAATCCAGGAAACACGCCACTGACTGAATAATCGCGCAATATTGTTGTGAAAATGAAGTTATCGTCAACAATCGCTTCAGGATCTACTGCGCCAACAAACACCAAACGAGCTCGTAAATTTTGCACATTCGAATAATGACAATAAAACAAATATTTTGAGTGGTATGCAAAAAACATATTTGTAAGAAACATGCAAATTATTTTTCTCGAAATTGTAGAGCCAAATTATTTAAAAAATGTTAAACATGATGTTAGTATAGTAATTAATGTAGCACATTCATATTTCAAGTAGTAAAACTATTGACTTATCATTTTTTCAGTTAATCCACTCCACTACGGATGTGAAATAATTTGTCGGGTCATATAGACCCGAAAAGTACAGCCGTATAGTAAATTCAAATTGTGCACCAGGATTAAACATTAGTCCGATATTTTACAAAAATAATCAACAAAATCTAAACCAGATATCATTATAATAACCTCTTGCATCCTCTCGAGTTTTAAAAATATTCCTTACGTGGAATATTTGTCCTTTGTATGAACCAATTATTATGTCACTTGGAAGCACAAGTATCACAATTTTTGTACGCACCTTACGCCTGGCCCAAAGTCGTTCGAGGACGTATGACATTAGGAAGGACGACACACTTTGAACTATTCTTCAGTAATAGGGCTACAAGAAGTGCGACTTCCCAGCACTGTTCTGTTTCATGCACTGACCCCGGTTCAACGAAGCGATTTGGTCACACCTCCCATTCACTGCAAGCGTTTCAAAGAAAGCGATTTACATTACGTGTAGCTTCATGTTGTTTTTCATCACATCTATTTGATATATTCGATATATTCACACGTAGACAATCACGCATAAACGACCTGGTGACTAAGGATGTTTGACAATGCAGCAGCGAGCTGAATCATCTAGTAATACATAAATGCATTATTGATTCGTTATTTCACACTGGCTGTCCTTCCCATACAATACAATTTCGCTAAACAAGAGAAGTATAAAAACTGCTAATTGGCTTTATTTAAAAGAAAAGAGCTTTGGGCATATTCAAGAAGGTGAAAGAGCAAATCACAAAGACAATAAATACAGAATAATAGAAAAACGATAGCACCAACCTGGGTAATATTAAGTCTTTCATTTCTCGCTTTTTTTCATTTTCCATCATAACCCCTCAACAAATACTACTAATAAATAGCAGCATATTTTTTGTTACCCGGCAGACCTACAATTGAATAGTAATGATGTTTCCTTCTTTTCCTTCTTTACGGAGTAGAGAGAATGTTATGTAATGCGAGGCGCAATAAACAGAACTTTCAGCATAAAAAATCTTATTACAGGGCCCTGATAACGAAAAGGTGGATATATCCAGCTACTGATTTGAGAAAAAAATTCTCTAACACATAGTGTAGCTAGAATCGATGTTTTGTGGATTCTTGATGCCGAAAAAAACAGAATGATGGGTAAAACGTCTGTCCGTCCGTCTGCGAACAACGTAGAGGTTCAACCGATTTTCTCCAAAATTGATATTGTTCAATCCATCAGGTTGATGTCGCGGCCCCTTCAATTTGATATTTTAATTTTGAGGGTATTTTCATGAAGCCCCTTGAAAATTTTTTCAAATTTTCAAAAAATGGCTCCACCTTTTTGATTAAATTTAGTTACTGGATAGTGAGAAGGACGTTTAAGAGAATGGGTCAGGGCTCATGTTCGTTGAAAACTCTAATTTTTCGAAAGTTGCAAAAGTTGAAAATTTTTTCTGAGTCCTCCAACAACTAAAATATTTAAGATAGAGATTTTCCCCTTATTGAGATCTGTTCCTTAAGATAGATTTTAAAAAAAGGTCTGATACAATTTTTCGAAAATTTGCGTGCTTTTCGCGTAATTGTGCTTTAAAATACGGGGAAGAAAGTACTTGCTGTTTCAGCACCACTGGTTTCTAATATAGGCAGATACATGGGAAAAATCGCCAGGCTCCATTTGCTGACTACTCAGTTCAATGATGACGCATGATGACGTTGGCAGCAGTAACCTAACCAACAATATCAGATTTTCATATGTAATAATAAACTTTTGTTATTTATAATCATCATTGTATCCTCTTCTGTTAATTTATTTTTGTTAATCAAGATCGCGTGCTTATGGGGATGTTTCCACTGGCAGACTTCCGCGAATGGAAACTAGGCAGTTGCCTCGAGGCACAACCTGAATAGATCCTAGATCAGGGCTGTCCAACTCAGAAGAGGTTATGGGCCACCTATCACATTCTAGTTAAGCCGCACAGCAATTTAAGATGATTTTTACCCTAATTACTGAGATAATACTGAAACAAATATGTATTATATACGACTTTTATTCAGCATACTTAATGATTAATGTGCAAACAATGAGAATATTAATATCATTAAATAAAAATAAGATGAACTGTGCAATTGTATTGCATTTGGTTGGTATAATACAATTTTTCAAAGCAGTCGCGGGTCGCACAAAAAGATCCGGCGGGCCGCCAGTTGGAAAGCCCTGTCCTAGATAATCGTAGTAAAATACCTCTGTAAGAGTGGCCTCTGTAAATTTTTCAAGTCTTTTTTTTATTTTATAATTATGGAGTAGCAATTTTTGGACTAATTTACTAGTTCTAATTAAATATCTGTGTATTAATAGGAAGCACGATTTTTCTGTACTTTTCTGATAACAAGCAACCGGGCATATTGAATTGAATGATTGGCTTAGAAGTGATGCAGGCGTAGATCACGGGCGGGGGATGAGGGAAATTCCCCTCCCTACTCAATGTTTTCAGTAACTTTTAATTTTAACTTGTTACAAAAATTTCTAGCAAAAATATTTTCGGGATTCATTAAAACGAATAAAATCGTATCACAGCCTGAGTTGAGTTTAGCCTGCGTCATTCTATAGAATCTATAAATACGACACATTCGACCAAAACATTTGGAACAAAAATTTTCTTAATTTACCGATCACACTCAACTCACAGTCGGGCTCTCATTCAATAGTCACGTAGTATCCTTTGGATGAGGAAATATAATAACAAGGGGCGGATCATAATGACCAAAAACGTCGCCAAAAATGGTCAATAAAATACTCTTAAAATGTTTTTAAATACCCTAAAAGCAAAGAAAAATGACATTTTTTTATCAAAACAAATTCTGATGCGCAAGTCAAGATGTTGGATATGTTCGCATGCCTAATCGCAGTGACGTATCGAGGGGGACACAAACACAAAAGAACATTAGTGGTGCTAAAAGGGCACATACTTTCTCGCAATGTTTCTACATGGTCCTAAATGCTATTTCTCTACCACATAAACCAGCAAGTGTTTTCAACCAGGAAATTATTTTTCCGTTCCGCGACCCGAACTCAGATCCAACATGATGGCACTCATACCACTACGACAACCAAGTGCCGTATGGGTCGAACTCTGGCAGAGGCATAAAAGGGTAGCCTACATGCCAAAGTCATGTAAAAAAATTATTTGGGACATGGTACAAAAAATTCCAGCGTAGATATATTTTTTTGCTTTCTCACCTTACCAAAGCACACTGCATTGTTTCTAAATGCCCTGCAATATTATACTTCTACATGAAACAGTAAAAGTGTTTTTCAACCAGCAAATTTCTTCCGTTCCGAAACCCGAAATCAGATCCTCAAAGTTAACGCCGGCACTTATACCACTTTATAATACATAACTTACCACTTTATAATATGCGGATGCAACCGGAAACTGTGTTGAAGTAAGGTCTCTCTCTCCCCCCTCGTCCCTCCCCCTCCCTCTCCCTCCCCCTCTCTCTCGGTGCCATGTGAGTGATCGTGAGCCGCTGTGATATTTCGTGCAATTACAGTGTGCCCGAAACAAAAGAATAGGGCATGGATCTCTTACTTGCGCCTAGAGACGGTTCGGTAAAAAGTACTTAAGAGAAAAAATCTAAAGAGAATAAAAAAAGAGAAAGGATCTAATAAAGAGAAAAAGTAGAAGAGGCTTCTGACATCTGACGAAATCCTGTCACCTTCCTTCAGTCCTGGACAGTAATGTTTGTATGTAAGCGAATGTTTAATTTGTAAATCAATATCATACGTTTTTTATTTGAATTCTACCTCTAATTTGATTTCTGTTCACAACTGCTACCAAAGAATGAAAAATAGAATACTCTAATCCTTCGTCGTTTTGCAGCTTTCAAATCAACGATTTTAATAAAAAAATATTACTATTTTTAGTTTAAAAACATGTTTATTATTATTATTATTATTATTATTATTATTATAAACATCTTGCATTTTATTAATGTAAATTTTATATCATTGTAACCGATTGATTATTGTATTTCCCCAAAATACACGTAAACACACTTCGAAAAATAATATTATTTACTGACAATAGTGTCTGCATTATTTATAATTCACGCTTGAGGCAATCTTGTAAGGTCGAGATCATTGAACACCCAGGGTCCAAGATGCGGTGCGCCGGAGTATAGGATCTCCCCAGCCTTTCACTTCTCTGGCGAAACCCGCGCGCGCGGAGCACGCGGACGCGGCGCCGCCCGCGCGCCCAATGGCGAAACGCTGAACGTGGCGGTTGCGCGAATCACCGCCGTACGGCGCCACGGTGCAGACCGGCGCGCAGGCGAGCCCTGCGGGACGCTGCCGCCGCCCGACCCGAGGCCACGGCACGGCGGCGGCGCTGCGATCGAGAGCGCCGGGGCGCCCGCGCCCCCGCCCCCGCCCGCGCCCGCGACGCCAGAGCCGCCTCGCCTGGTTGCGCCCGCCGCCGCCGTCACCGCCACCGCCGCCGGCGAAGCGAGCCTCCGCCGCCGCCTCAGTCGAGGGGAGCGGCTGATGGCCGTCGGACTGCGGCAGCCGCTTCGTCGAGCGAGGAGGCGGCATGGCTGGTCTTGCTCCATCCCCGTGGCGTGGTCAGGAAGCGCACACTCCAGACCGCCAGTCCTCTGAGCCAGATATTTTGCACTCCTCTTATCTACTGACAAAACCCGCTGTACCAATGTCGGCAAAAATTTCGTACGTGCCTCACTTATTAAAAAACCTTACATGTCCCCTAGAGGGGGAGTGGCCAATTCGTTATTACATTGTACGATGGGGCGGTGGGGAATAATTAAAATCAGTACGTACACTACAAAAACAAATGATTCTCATTTGAAGATGTTTGGGAAAAATCACGAAAAAACTCTTACTAACCAGAGAACAGGCGATGGCAGGTTAATTATTTTCTTTTCTTTATTAACCGTTTAAGTATTTATTATACTACTCAAATCGCGTTGTAATTCGTCAATTACATCGGGTGAGACGGTGAGATCGGGGGAGACGAAAAATAACCTTTTTAACACCCCTTCCCCAAGCAGGCAAATGTCACACCTACGATCTACTGAACGCAGAATTATTGAGAGACTGACTTCCGTACAACACAAGGTAAATTAGAATACAGTGGTCACAGAAAATGACTCGTGAATGAATGAATGAATGAATGAATGAATGAATGATAAAAACAATTCACTCAATATGAAGGCAGCGGAACAGGAACATGACGTAAAAACGTTGTTTTCTTTTTTGATCAGAAGCCCTGATTTTAATCACAAATCAAACCAAGTGGGAAGGAGAAGCTACAACAGATCATAAAATGCTCTATGAACCATTAACGAGAAACACACTGGGCCGTTTTTTCAAAGAATGGAATTTTGGCGATAGTAAAAGTTCCTAACGTCGAAAAATCTGTTAACAACAAATGTGACAAGTACTTAACGCTAAACGGAAGAAACTAGAAAGCAGATGTGAAATTCGCGTTCACAAAATTTAGGATAACTAATCCAATATGTGAATATTCATCTCTTTTTTCTTCCTCTCCTCCTAAGGCGCAGAGATCACTATGATTATTCGCAGTGAAGTTTCCATCAGTTGCATTAAAACAAACCATATAACTCACTTGCGCTCCCCAGACACTTGCTATTATGATTTTCTGATGTGCACAATATACACACTTGACATTCGTCGTTAAAACAATTTGTTGGGTAATGAAAAAATTAATCCATATGACACACATTCCTGGAATAGCATTAACAATACAAGAAATAACACGTTTAAACAGTCTCATAATAAAAAATAAATTCCTATAATACCAAGTAACCATCCCATCACTTGAAAATGGTAAAGTCAAGAACCCCTGTCAGTTGACACTAGCGGATCAACTCAACAAACTTTCAGGATGAGCATTTAACATTTAGTCAAAAACTAAAAAATCTGTAAGACAATTAAGTTGAATAAAATATATTTTGAAGAAAATTAAACTTCGACACTTACTTGTAGACTTAAACGCCTCTCATAAATTCACCTTTACGACAAAACTCGTTCAAATTCCCATTAGCTGTAAATCGATCTGCTGTTCTTCGGCGCCTTCACGGCAAGGTCGTTCCAAAACGTAAAGAAAGAAAATAAGTTGACATTGGCCAGAAACAAATAGATTCTTTAAGTTGGTGCAAACTGCTTTTATGTTGTACGATGTTTTCCGCCTTAGCAAGAGACCAATGTGTTTCAGGAGTTTCGCTATTGGTTCTAAAATTATTATAATACGCTTATCAATAGTATTTTCATTGGTCTTCAATCTACTCTGCCATCCAAAAGAGTAAGAACTCTTTTGACAACTGGCCCTCGATCCAAAAAATCTATTTTCAATCGTTTTCAGCATGCTGTGGAGAGTTTTTATTTGTAGAATCGCATAGGAAAGACGTTAATTCAGTTTCGAATATTCACCAAGACGTGCCTCATTACTAGACCTGGGAATTTTAGGCCCTAAAGAGTGATGATTTAGGCATCAAAATAGGTGACAAAATTATGAAATTAGGCACTATTAGGCATGAAAAGCCACGTTTTAGGCACTTAAAATAGGCTTAAAATGATTAAATAAGGCATTTAAAACATTTTATTAAAAGTTATATTTCTGTCATCAAAAACTGATCACAAACGGCTGAAATTAAGCTTTTTTTAAAATTCAGGAATGTCAAGTATTTTTACATTTATGAGAGTGACTAGACGCGTATTATTTTGTTTACTTTCATAATTACGAGCACAGTATTTAATCAAGATTCAATCATTTTGAAAGCTGAAAAGAACTACTTCACTGAGCCGACACAAGTTATACGAACACACTGAAATTTATTCACATTTATATACCCATTCTTCTGGAACTTCCCTACCCTCTCTGTAGTTTTTTTATTACACTCTCCCATTTGCATTATAATTTTCCCCCAACAGTTCCCTTAATAGCAATAATTTTCCCTTCGGCGCCTGTGCACCCACGGACACTTGATATGTCAAAGGTTTTCCTTACGCGTTCCAGTTTGGCTGTTGTTGAGGGCAGGAATGAAAATTTTGTATTTTGTAAGTTTCGCCTTTCTGACAGTATGCTTTTGCCTGACTTGTGATTTTCCTCGCCTGGATTGTGTAGACGACGCGCCGCGGCGATAAGCCTCAACCTCACAACAGCACAGCTGCGCCGAGAATGGATGCAATCGCCTAAGAAATGCGTGCTGATCTGAGTGAGACAATTATGAAATATCTTTATACCGACTTGCCGAACTCCGTAAGTAAAAAATGGTATGCTAATTGAGGTAAAACTTTGTGAAGATATTTGTATGCTAGGGCTTCGCAACCTCAAAATTTTATGTTAGAAATAAACGATGAGCTTGGTTTCAAGTGAATAACCCGTTAGAATTTAATTTGGAAGCTACCTTTGTTTCAATTGGGAATGGAAGTAATTTTTATTGTTAAACATTCTGAAGTATTAGAATGCCTAATCAATATTTTGAATATTTTCTTTTTAATTACACAAAATTATTATTACAATGGAAACGTTTGACTCCTCTTACACGTTGGTGACAGCGCAGATACGTCGCAAACATATGCAACATGAGAAAGTTACAATGGTTGATTCGAGATACTTCAGAATACTGAACCAATTCTGCGAACGCGGGGATCTCCCACCGTCCAACCTTTTTGTCTTGAAGCTCTACTTATCAACTCCAGACCTATACTTGGATTTATTTAGAGCTGCGTTTGAAGTAAAAGTTTATGTCACTAAAGTGGCGTCACTATGGTGTCGTTCAAAGCTCCCGATTGAATGAAACCGCCAACAGCTGATTTACTTCAAACGCAGCTCTAAATAATCCAAGTATACTAAAAATCGCAGAAGGATTATTCATTTGGGGTTTTCCCTTTTCGAAGGAATGGTCAACTTTCAAAAGCGCATACAAGGAAAGACCTCTGGTTTAGGAGACGTCACGGAGCCAAGTAATTGCTGTGCTCTTCCAGACGTTTGCTTCGCGGTTGCAACTTAATCGCAAAGTTGCAGAACGGATGAGACAGCGGGTCGCCCGTTCGAAAGGGAGGGGGGATTTTGGGGAGGGGAGGAGAGGAGCGAAGGGGAGAGGGGGAGATTTGGCCGGAGAATTCGTGGTCGAGATGAGCGGAAGGAGAAGAGATTGGTTTGCTCGGCCTTCCCGCCGTCGCTCACGACGGACTGAAACTGTCGGACTGACTCCGAAGTTCCGCAGACCCGGAAGCCGCAAATGAGACCGGAGTTAAGACGTTGTGGGAGCTGTGTCTGCCAACATCTCCACAACCGATCGAACTTCATCTGAAAAGACCGCTCTCCACGCAGTTTGGTTCAGTTTTACTTAACGCTGATCTCTGAGGATGTGACTGAGGTTGCGTCTCATGCTAGTTAAAGAGATTTTAGAAAAATGGACATGTATTTTATTATTGTACTTCTACGTATACATGTATTGTCTTTTAGCAAACGTCTGAAATAAATTATTGGTGTTCACTTCTCATCTTAACACAGCTGTTGCAGTTCCAATATTAATGAAACCTGGGTGTGACTTCCTGTACCCTGGAGTATAAGAAAACAGCTGTGTTAAGCATGGCGCCTCTTTTCCCCCTCTTTCTCGCGTTTATCATGGACTTCAAAGAATTTCCGCAAATACAGGGCACACAAATCTTTCATTGCGACCCAATGCCGACGCAAAATGCACACTTCGGTGTAAGCTATGCATTTCTTCTTAGCCGTTAGGCCTAAATACATTTTTTCATTATTTCTACTAGTTTTCTTAAATCTTCTGTAAAAATGTATGTAAGACCTGTAAATCTTTTCAATCGAAAATCCTATATTCACGAAAATGTACATACATATTTATCTTAATTCAGTCTAGCTTAATATAACTCATTGCAAAATTCAATCAATAGTGCTATTTTTTATTTTTACAAAATTTGATTTAATGTAGACAGCAATGCGGGGCGAGGCTTAAAGTTGCAGGACATGGCGTGGGAGAATGTAAATAAAATTACTTCCGTTTCCACTAAAGATAGAATTCATTCCTTTTCCTGTGCAGCAGGTGATTAATAAACATTCTGGTTAAGTCGGATTATTTCTTCTAGTCAACAATAATTACAAATGAAACTTTTCCGTTAGAAAAGCACTTAATGCAATTCCTAGATTCGTGGTTCATACTTTGAACGTTCAGGGGCCAACTTTCTTTCCGTTTAGTTTGTCGAACCAGATCCTAATATGTTATCACTATCACCGATTCGCATATCACATCGTGTTGGTCCTCTTATTTTTTACCTAATTTTCATTTCCATCGTAATATGTAAAATCTTTCCAGGGTCCCATAAACCTGTAACGAAAAATCTCACCAAAAAGATAAGGACGAAAAGAAAATCGATGAACAAAACAATTATTGTGAATTGCTCCTCTACAAACAACAGAAATTGTGTCGTCAACAAGAAGAAAAAGTTTTTAAAAAAAATCGACTGCCCGGCATCTCACATGGGTCCGCCGTATTGTTTTTTAACCTGTAACTTTTATAGCTGTTAATGAATACTGGTGTAACTTAATTGTAATTTGAAATCGTATATGACATACAGACTATAATAATGAATAACAAGATGAATTTATACATATGGACACTAAGAAATTTTGTCAAACATTTTACAAAAAGAAAAAAAATACGAAAATGGTGCCTAGTGAACGGCAGTGGCTTTATAAGTTTTTCGTTTTATAGGACGATAGATGGCAACAATATTCCATCGTTTAACAACACAACCCTCCTTTTTCTTTTTGCTTTGCGCACTCTCTTAGGCGCGTTTCGAGGATTCGGGAAATTCGCGGCTTCTCCGATGTGGGCGGTGTTGAGGCCTGCTGAGGCCTGTTCTCGAGTCGTTCTGGGGTCCCCGACAAAGACGCTTGTTCACCTTCACGCTCTCACCTCGCTCACCCAGGGAGAAGCTCTGCAAATAAAACATTTGTCTTCACCTTCGCTACTTGGCATTACACGTAAATACTCTTAGACACGACTTGGAACCCGTAAAAAGGACAGTATCTTTTATGTTTCTAAAATAGACTTTACAGATGCTTACAATATCATACAAAATCCCTCTATTTAACTCGAAGAGACATTTTTGCGTGTTCCTATTGACACGTAATTGACTAACATGTATCGCAATGTGATTCATAAATAAATTGCTTTAAATTTCCATAGTGTTTGAATAATGTACTCAAACTATATGAAGCTTTCCTGAATCAGTTATGACACACCTTTAGTTAATATGCATCTCTGGCATTTTGCCCACAGCAATTTCCTTTTCCTTCTTTTGCTTCTAATATGCAAATGACTGTTTGCAGTGTTCTTAGAATATTCAATCTCAATGCCCTCAGTAAAATATGATTTTCGAATTTAAACCACATCCTAGAAAATTGTGTTTTGACTGCACAAAATCATTAATTAATGTCGATTAGCTTGGGTTGTGAATTATTTGAGAGGCCTTATTGGACATAGAAGTTAATAATTCCGCCATCTGGTTTCAAATAAGCACATGCAAAGTAAATACATAAATGTAGTATACGGTCAAATAAGTTCTTAATGGCGTATTAAGAACCATTCAATCAATTTGTATTTTTGAATCAACCGATAGAACTTCTAAAAATTATTTTTAAGAATTCGCAGATGAATTAAGGATTTATAAAATGTGTGCTGGGTATGGCAGTTCGACTTGTGACTGAACTTGAGCGTCAAATCATACAAAAAAATCTTTGAAAATACAAAAAAAATGACTAGGATATAGTATTTTTATCTTTCAAATGCACCAAACAATAGTTACAATAAAAAATAACAATTAGTCATAACGATGAAAGAGTAAATTTGCTAAAATCTCTCCCCCGCCAAAATATACGAGACAATATTCCAAACATTCTTAAAAATCGTTAGCAAAAGACAACTTCCTTACACAAACGAAATGATTCATTTCAACATTATGTTTTTCCTTGGACTCTAATTAAATATGACAATTACTCTTTCAAATACTTCGGATCAACATTCTCAAACTCACACATAATGTAACACACAAGTAACAGCTAATGTGTCTCAAGATTCATCAGCTTGGGATGCTTTATTTTCCTTCAAAAGCGTTTACGTTGTGTTTTAATTAACCCTTTCCTTGGGTGACACTAGACATACAGAAGTTGTGAGACACCCACACACCCGTGGAAACTGAAAATGGAACAAAGACTGAGTGAGACACAAAACCCAGTTTAGTTGTTAATAACCCACTGGTATTTCATATGGATAGACTAATGGATATTTTTTAACGACAAGAACCAGTGGCAGAATCACCTCAATATATCAAGTGTTCTAATGCAGCAGGCATCTGTAATACTACAAAAACAATTTAATTTCATTGCTCGACTATATTAATCTTTTGGTAATACAATACAAATCCAATTTTTTATTGATCGATTTGCGACAATTTATTATGCAAACCTCCAAAAACTTTGAACACAGGACGTACTATCAATATAATTAGACGGCGTTCAAAATCTGCTATAATCTTTCTACGGTTTACAATACGTATAAGTTTTTTTTTTAAAAAAAACATCGTTATTGTGCATTCCCAAAAATAACTATATCAAAAAAACTGTGCAGATTTTCAGAATTAAAGAAACATTTTGTTACATCAAACTTAAATTACACAGACGTGAATCTGATAGTAAAATTGCTTATACTACATCCATTGAAATGTTTCAGTTACCTTAAATTCAATTACTCAAGGTATAGCTTTCGTTCAAGAATTCCTAAAAAAAAAAACACACCCTAACAGTATTTCTTGACATAAGAGAAGCTTATGACAGTGTCTGACACTCAGGGCTCTTAAAGAAATGCACCA
>JAHLJT010009419.1:85148562-85207209 GCA_031308135.1 Acheta domesticus | reverse complement strand
ATCACGGTACCGTATCAAAGAAACACGTAACACGGAAATCTAATGGGAACGCGTGGTAACACACAACAAAGAAGCGCGGAGGGTACAGCGAAACACGCTTCTCCCGCTCTGGAATCAAAGTGAAAGTGGTACCCAAAAGTACCTGAAAACGACGCACATTGAAGGCGGCGCTGGTGCACTGGAAAACGCGTGCCTCTCCTGAAGCAAGTTCCCTACAAAATCTGAACGTGCTAAACGAGATGTTGATCGCGTAAACGAGTGATTTGATGGAATCGGCACTGGGAATTGAAAATATGAACGTTCTAAGCAGGAAAACGGGTAAGCGCGCTCGTGCTAACGTGATTCCACTGCATATACTAAATATTTTGTGGTTGATAATGTGTTTCCAGTATACTTGTTAACAATTATGGTTTTATACATTGTTCTAGCCGTGTTGTTAATGTATTTAGCCTTGATGATGGAGAAGTAAACTCGAAAATGTTGGCAAACTGAGATAGTATTTTTTGCTTCTGATGGCAATAATGGGTAATAAACAATGATAGATATCAAAGTTTGATTAGTTTTCTTTCATTTCTGCATTATTATTTGTCACTACCTTTTGTTGAACCCTGTAACTCACATCAACTGACTTTTCCATGGTGGTCGTCAATTTTAGTACTATCTTTTTGGCACGCATAAAGCATTTGCTTCTTTTGCAACGTGACTTCTCTGACCTCTGCTACACTTCTTACGAGCTGAAATTGCAAAATTCCGTAGCAGAAAATTCTTTTCTGTCTTCATTTCTCGTATTTTACGTACCTACTATTGGGCAATTACGTTGTTCATTATGTAGTTTTGCTCCCCTCAAGAATCGTCTTTCTTTTTCTTTTTTTAAATCCTGACTCATTTTCCCAAATTACGTTTATAATTTGAGTTTCTATATGCTTTAAGTTGAACAAAGAAGAATGAAGTGGACAGGAGAGATTTTTGTTTCTTCTTTTACTTCCTTTCCTTCTCTCAACTTTCTGGCATTCACGTTCTAGTTCGCTTCACCTAAACCAAGTTGTGATGATGGAAAGAATTATATATGCTGTTTACAAGAAATTAACACATGTTGCATTCTCACCAATTTCGAAACATAGAAGAAAGAAAATATTGATATTAATTTTTAATTCGAAATCTTCTGAGAACAAGATTGTAAATGATATTGTGCCAACTAAATTAGAAAGGTTAGATCAAATACCTGGGGTGAACATGGTTCTGTGCTGTTATTCATGTTACTGAACTCTACATTTGCCACAAGTTTCAACGAGGGAATTGCATTTACTCACACTAATGCCAAGTTCTCCTAGACTCACCACAACGTTCTAAAGTTGTTTTTTTTAAATTTATTTTTTCTCATTTTGCACTCATTTATATATTTTCAAGTATTCAGCGTATTTCTTTCATTTGTTTGTTCTTTATTTTCTCTCAAGTGTATTGCTGATATTACCTCTCCAAATACACCTTCGTGTGCAGTCATCGGGCTCTCTCCTGTGATCGTGACGGCAGTCCCCGTCATCACTGCGGGGACGCTGTCCTTGCCCCACCCCGCCCCGCCCCCAGCGTTCCCCCTCCCCCAAAGCTCCCGCGCCCCCCCTCCCTCCCGGCCCGCACTCCTCCTGGTCCGTCTCCGCGCGACGCTTTTGAGTTATGAGTGCTCCGCTGCGGAGTTGATTGATGTCGTAGCGTTTGATCGCTTCCGACGCAATGTTACGTTTCGGGACGGAAAATTGGTGACGGCCATCGACTGAATGCGCCGGTTTGGAAAGAATACGAATGGATGGAGGCGGAGAGCGTTTATATCGCGCGGCACAAGGAGCAATCGCGAACGATAAAGTGGGGCGGTTCGTAGATACTACAAATAGAGATGAGTTGTACTTTCAGGTTGAATGAATTATTTTCTACTAACTTTTTGCTATAAAACTGCCTTTCAAAATTTTACTTGCATTCGCTTTAGCTCCTGAAATATTATTTCGGTTTTATTATGCAGTACGAATTATAGGGAGCAATAAAACATGGTAGTTAATGTTTAAGTAAGACATGCGTGAGACAGTTTTTGTAATTTTATGTCATCTGATAAAAGTAACTAGAGTACATGGGTCTAGTTTATGCTTGTAGACTGTATTGGATCGTTCCTAAGGAATAGTCTGTTACGCAATTCCGTGTATGATAGTTCTAATTCAAATCAGTAGTTCTGTATAATACTTTACTTTCAATTAAACTTCACTTTTGTGTATAATCGCGGTAGTATTTGTTGTAATTAAATAATTGTTTGATATAGTTTTGAGCAAGAAAGTATTCTTGTCAAAGACGATTAATTTATTTTTGTGTACATTTAATGAAAAATGTTCTAGGTTATTATGATTTAAGTGTGTAGTGTTTTTATCGAAATTTTCATAGATTATTAAAATAATTATTTTGGATTTTTTTCAGCAGAGACAAAGAAACTCCCCTGGGATGTCTCATATACCGTAGACTAGATTTTAAGTATTCCTTTCTTCTTAATTCCAGGTTGTTCTCCTCTCATCTATCATAATGCAGAATTCGAACCCACGCCACTTCGCACCGAGTGATAAGAATTAAGTTTAAACTCCTTCAACTTCCTTGGTCACCCAGGTCAGCTCTTATAAATTTTATTTTAAGTAACAAAAAATAACAATTCATCAATTGTTTGAACTATTTTATTACAACTTACTTTTTAATTTTCAAATTGTTATAATCCTTCCTTTACCTCGACACATTTCACAAGGCTATGCCGAATACAATTTTATTTTATTTATGCCATTTAAACAAGCATAGGTTTAAGAAAATAAATAATTTTGGAATTCCACGAAACACTATTTAAAATGGACCACTATTTTAGGAAAAAAACATAACGGGAGTGTTACATTTATCAGAAGCCTGTAATTTGAGAATAATAGTGGTTAATAATTAGATTAATGGTTAATACTTTTCAAGGAAATTCTAAATAATATTGTTGGCCTCTTCAAGTGGCCGTACTGCAGCCTGAGCGCAGCTGTATTTCATCCTCTCATTACCCTGCGCGTATGCAGGAGCCGCGACGGTGCTGCTTCCTCGGATTCGGCGGGGCGCTCCGGAACTGGCGCCCCGCTGCCGCGTCCCTCAGCCGGACGCCATCCTGCGCGACGGCCGCGCGCTCGCGCGCTCGTCTGTTTACCAACAGTGATTTGGCAGAAGCTCCGGCGCAGCTGATTAGCATGCGAGGGGCCGCCGCGGGGCCGCTGCGTCGTAGTCGCCCTCACTGCCTCCGTCTCCGCTGGCGCAGACGGCGCGTTGCGCTCGACGCTTCAGCCGCTCTCAACACCAAGCCTCGCCCCGCCCCGCCCCTTCCCAGCCCCCTCCCCGCCTCGCCCCTCCCATCTCACCCTCCCAGCCCCGCCCCCTCCACCCCGCCCCCCCCCCTCCACCCCGCCCGCCCTGCCCCCTCCACCCCGCGCCACCCCCTCTACCCCGCCCTGCCCTGCCCAGCTCTGCCCCGCCCTTCCCCGTCCCTCCCCTTCTTTCCGCCTCGCCTGACTCGTGCGAAGAATACGAACGCATCCCGCGCAATGGCGTAGTTAAGAATGCTTTCAGTGTAATGGAAAGCAATTAGACCTCTGGGGAAGGCTAGTACTCAGCATAAAGTTTGAGATGATCTGCGCGTCTGCAGTTTTTTATGTAGAAACTTGATTTAACTACTGTAGTTTTCGTACAGAATAAAATAATTAAGATACGATGATAACTTGCAGCGAGTTTAATTTGCATTCTAAACAAAGTTTTTGGAAATAAATGAGTGTTATATTTGAAATTATTTGGTTCGTAATGATGTGTAATGGGTATATATGTTAATCACTGTACGTAGTATCTGTAAATTCACTTTAAGGAATTCAATCGCTAATTTTGTTTAATGACTTTGTGAAATCTTTTTGTTTCCCTGCGTTAAGTGAGTCGAGGAAAGCTCAAATCCAATGAACATTTCGTAACTTTATCTAATTTCTAACATTCTGGAAGGTAATGGTTGATTTATAAAAATAATATTATCCATTTGAAAAGAATAATGACAACCTACTGACGCTAACGTATTATCTTCCATATAATGAAATTGATTTCGAATCTACTAACAGATATGTGCAAACTTTTATCGGTTTATTTCATATCATGACGAGTGCATCCATGTGTTTTGCGTTATTTTTCATGATATTGTGTGTCTCAACGTAAAAAAATTGTTAAAAGTAAACGAGTTTTGTAGGCCTATTGCCATCTTATGCTTAACTTTATTTTTCTTGAGATACAAGAGCAAGGCAAGCACATGCTTTGACCGCCAATTGTAAAGTCGTTAAAAATATCCGTCCTGCAAGCCACAAAAACTCGAGAGGCCCTCTGGTCTGGTGTGTATAATGCGAATTCTCGTATCACGCGAATGCGGCAACCGCTTTGGAGAGCTTTCGTCGTCAACTCAGAGCAGTCGCGGTTATTGCACGTCAGGGGCGGGCGGCGCAAGGTCGGCGACGGCCTGGGTGGGCTCCTCGCAGCTATGTGCCCGGTAAGCAGCCGGCCTCGCTACGGCTCACTGCAGGTGGCGCCTTATCAGCAGGTGCAGGCGGGCGAGGACGACGCGGCGTCAACGCAGTCGGCGCGGCCGCAACCACGACGCCGACCCTTCGCCCTCACCCTGCGCCCACCGCGTATTTCAGGCTCCTTTGGTTGCCTCCAGCTCCCAGACCCGCTTCCGACCCCGCTCTCGACTCGCTCCCGACCCCACTCCCGCTCCCGACCCCGCTCCTGACCCCGCTCCTGACCCCGCTCCTGACCCCGCCTCCCGACCCCGCTCTCGACCCGCTCCCGTCCCCGCTCCTACCTCCCCTCCCACCTCCCTTTCAACCTACCCTCCCCTCCCAGCTCCCCTCCCCATCCCACCCACCCGTCCCGCCGCCCTCCCACCTCCCCTCCCACCACCGCTCTCACCTCTGCTCTGCTCTTGCAATTGCACCTTCCTCCTCTTCTCTTTCCTCTACTCACGCCACTGCTGTCGCCATCGCTCCCGCCCCCGCTCCTTTGCCTTCTCTCGCCTTCGCCCCTTCTTCCGCACCTTCATCCGCTTCTTCTCCGCTGTATCCTCCACTCTCACCACCACGCACGCCGCCACTCTCGCCTCCGCTCGCGCCTCCGCGCGCCTCCGCGCGCCTCCGCGCGCCTCTGCCCTCACCGTCCCACACGCCTCCTCAACCATCAATAGATAATTGTCCAGTTGTCGATCCTCACACCCGTTTTCCTCCCAGTTTCTTTCTGCTCCTTCCATTGTCTCCTGCCTTGCTTCTGGTTCCCTTCATCCGTCTGCCGGTCCTTTCCGCTTGTCGGCAGTTTTCTCCACCACCTTGCCTACCCCGCCGTTCTTGCGTCCACCGTGTCAACCAGCGCGCCTTGCGTCATCGCCGACGCCTTCGCCTCCACTCCTCCGTGTGCTCCGTCCGCACTCGCCTGCTTTGCATTCGCGGCGTCGCCTCGTTGACGGCCGTGTCCCCCGCGGCCTCACGACACCGCTCGTGCCTCTGGACAGTTTGTAGTTCTTGGGAGCCCTGTGTTTCGTGACTGCCGGTTGTTTTCGAATGCTCATCTCCAGGTCCTTGCCTTGATCCTTACCCCGTTTTTACTTGTAGCCCTACCTTAATCCTCGTCGCAGCGTTTGTTACGCAAAAAATAACTTCATCCCTTTATTCTTTGGAATGACATGCAAGAGTATTTTTCAAAGGTTTTTCGCCCACATCGTGCTTTCATATACTAATTTTGCACTAGTCTCTCGCGCACTTGTTTACAGCTTGATTCATACTCTTTACGTTATAATACTGATAAAGTAACTTACAGATCTGAAGTGAGGCCTGCTTTAAAAATCGGTTTCTTCAAGAAATATCTTACTATTCTATAAATATTTTCGTCGATATTTACGTTAATAAAAATTAGAATAATGCAGGATCTTTCTGCCTGTATTTTTATCTCGTGAGGAATCCTTTCCAGCAAGGGCTTAGAATGTATGAGAAATACAAAAAATACCTGTGCAGCTTCTTCCTGATGGATGGAGGAAATCGGTATAGCGACTTCGGTTGTCTCCGAGAGCCGTCTTTACATGAAAGGCACATTATTCGAAGTCGAAAACAGCTCGCTGCATGCGACTCGACGGAGACAGCCGTGGTGCCGTCCTGTGCCAGTGCACGGTAGAGCGTTCCCTCAGTTGTCAGCTATTTCGTGGATCATAGCCCCTGGAGAATGCAAACTTTTTTACGAGATACCAGTAGTCCTGAGCGAACTAGAAATGTTATGCTTTCGTAACATCGCCTTTTAATCAAATTTATGTATATTCCAAACCGACAGTGCTTTCTCACATAAATCCTGAAAATAATTAATTATACTGGAATTTTCATAACTGTACCCCCGACATGAATCAGCTGTTTCGCTGTCATCCAATCGGGAGCGTGTATGTTGCCACAATGGCGTCACTCTGGTAACGTTCAAGCTCCCAATTGGATGAAACTGTCAACAGCTGATTCCTGTCAGGGGAACAGTTAAGAAAATCGCATTATAAGGAGGGAGAAGATGTTTTAATATACTCGTTAGACATACAATAGGAGAAAATAAGGAACAAATTTAAATACAAACAATCTTCGAACAATCTTGGAAGCAAGCATGAAACAATCTTGGAATACAATCAATCTTCTCCACGAAATGATGGAAAGTAAACGACGGAAAATACATGAACACTCGAGAAATCTAACAACAGAAAATCTGGAAGTGTGTGCACGCCTGAGGAAGGTAAGGGTAAGACATGAACATGGAACATGGCAGTAACCAAGAGTACGCAAAAAATTAAAAAGGGTGAAAAATACGTATGTAATAAGAAGGCAATGAAATCGGAATGCGGAAAATGGTCTTGGAGCGAGAGACAGGTATAGTAAGAGTAAAGTTATACGCGTGTGAATATAGTGTGCGGAAGTAGGTGAAACGTTTATTACGAAATGTTAATAGAAACATATTCTTGAAGTGTTGGCTGTACAAACGATTACAGATTTAATGGAATATTAAGGTTTAGAAATCTTGTCCTTACATGGAAGGAAATGATCTTGTCTTTGATATCGTGATTCTTGCAAATACCAGATATTTTCATGCTCCGTTTCTTCAGAGATTAATTTTCAGGTTCACCACCGAAAGTTATTCGAAGTGTCTCATGCAATTTCAACATGATGACTGCGAATTTGCTTCAGTCGCGGCAATATCTCTACAAAATGCTATCGTGGACTGGATGCCCGGTGTCAGAATTTTTGACATTGACTAGATGGCTAAGTCGATTTTAGCCGCTGTCTGGAGAAGAATTCTACTGGCCGGCTGCTCTGATCGGTAGTTTCCCGTCGGTAATTTCTTCGATCGGCAATTTCTCTTATCAACACCAGGTGTGCCGGAGCAAAATCTTAATAAACAAGCCACGGACCGCGCGTGGTCGTTTCTTCCTCTTCGTTGTCTTATTCTCACCTCGTACGTATATACATTCTTACATGCATTACACTACTACTTATGTTGGGAGAGGAGTAGGGAGCTTAGAACATGTCCCGGGACGGGCAAAGCCCTGCTGGTGAGAGATATCTGTATCCTGGGAACCCGCAAACTGACGTGTAGGTCGGCTCTGGTTATCTCCATCCAACAGGGAAATAACACGACGACCTCCTGTGATAAACATGCACTATACCTTCGGGACCAATGACTAAATCAGTTGATGCGTCCGGAATCAAGAAATAATCTATCATTCGAATCGCCTACTCTCTTCTTCAGTGCAGGTGTAAAGGCAGTTGACGGATAATACTTTTAAACTCGCGTCACGGTTGCGACTGACTTCATAGACCAATTCGTTTATTGCCCTGTAATGGCCGCTGTCTCGCATCTTCATCCGCTCCACGATTATTTTATTCGTCTTATATTTTTGTATTTACCTTTCACGTAACAAGATGCACCTCTTTATAAACCACTGTCTCAGAGCGGTTACCATCACGGATTCGACATTTTCCCTTCTCTGCCGTTTTTTCTACCATGTCGCGACTGTGGCGCTGCCGTCGCCTCTACCACCTTCGCGGCCGCCGGCGCCACCGTCGCCCGGCGCCGGCGTCATCGTCGCCGTCGCGCAGGTCGAAGCGCTTCGTGCGTCGGAAGTTTTTAACTCGAGTAATGGCTGGAGTTGGGAAGTGGAAACGCAATACAACGGCGGCGGCGGCGACGGGCGCTCGCCGGGGGAATGTGTTGGGAGGGGGGTGCTGGGGGAGGGGGGGGCGTGGTGAGGTGGGTGAGGTGGCGGGCAGGGGGCGTGTGAAGGCGAAGAGGCATGGTGAGGAAGGGGCGGGACTAGCAAGGACGAGACGGGACAGGACGGGAAGGGAGCGGGGCGGGATGGGAGGAGCGAGTTTATTGGAGTGACGAAAGGCGCTGGAGTTGTCCGGGATGCACAGGGCGAGGAGAGGATGATGCAGCGTCCAGATGGGACAGTCTTGTGTAACATGAACTATAGTGTCAGAGGTACAGGAAATGGGTCTGTGCTGCCCGAGAGATGAACAGCAACTCTGTAGTTTTGCGCGAACTGCAGGTGCGAGACAAGTGCCGTGTTGGGAGCAGCGCGCGTGTTCCTTTCCAAGAGAGTGTGAAGTGAGGAGGTCGCTAGGGAGAGTCATATAAGTAGATAAATCGATAAAAAATGTTTATTAGTAGCCATTTCCAGAACTGCAAAAAATAGCCAATGTGTCCGAAGCATTATAAATCGGAAATATATTATTATAATTCATAGTTTATTTATACTAAATACTAGGATAGTGAACAAAATTGAATCGTCGATCTGCCCTGAGAATACACAATCTGTATTGAATTAAAATGTGAAGTAAGAACATAAAAGAAGAATTTTAATTTAGATTAATTAAGATTTTTAATTTTTCTAATGTTGAATTTTGCCTTTCTTTCTTTCTTTTGACCTTCTGTGGTGTACAGAAATATAGTTAAGTCGCGACATGTTGATGGTTTTCATTCGATTGACTATATACTACGGGTCTGGTTTAAAAACCTGAACTGAAATTACGGTTTATACGTCTGCTTTATTTATCGGTTAAAGATATCCTGCCCGAATGCATAAATCAAACATTTAGTCGCGTGTGTAGTGTCTGTAAATATCAACTGTCTGTATTTCTACTTCATTTTATATATTTTGAGATAAAACACGCAATTTTGTTCTGGTCCGCTTGATCTGGATGACATGCGTCAGACCGTGAAGTCAACATAATAAATTAAAAAACACGAGGCAATATCACGTATCTTCATTTTCGTAGCAGTAACAAACTGCAATCACAAATGGAAAATAAAATTTACGGGTGTTTACTGAGTGAAACGGATCAAACATTCGTTCATCGCTTTCGTTCAGGCTGCGTAGGATCCTTTTTTTCAGTCAAGTCAATGTTTGAAGAGGATAACCAAATCGCAGAAATTTCCCCGTGGGAATTTGTGTGAGATTGTTAAAATTAAATATTTATTTCATCATGCGTAGTTACACATGGAGAGAGGTATGAACATTAACAGAATGTTGTCAATATTCTTGCCAAAATAATCCAAATAAATATGAATCTGAAAATTGATAAAACAAAAAATCGATCCACAAACTTTAGAAACATATTAACTTAAACAAAAGATGAATGTTTCTGAGTATTTTTCTTAGGAACATAAAAGTTAAATTCGGGGAGCGTTTTAGTACAGAAAAATGTATTAGATTGTTTCAAACAGCATTAAATAATGTCAGGAATAATTGATACGTCTTGATACTGCATGCTCACATTTCGTAAGGTATTTTGTAGAAGAACAACTTCATTCAAA
The DNA here is from genome assembly GCA_031308135.1 of Acheta domesticus. Classification (NCBI taxonomy): domain Eukaryota; kingdom Metazoa; phylum Arthropoda; class Insecta; order Orthoptera; family Gryllidae; genus Acheta; species Acheta domesticus. The sequence goes on along the minus strand of JAHLJT010009419.1, from coordinate 85,197,303 downwards.
GGCATTCTAAGAATCCTAAACTTCACTTTCATGAAAAAAGGGGCAGTACAATTTTATCTATTTAATAAAAATAGTAATAAAATTATTGACAATGTTATTTGTTTTATTACGAAACATCTACAATACTATTTCTCAAATCAACATGAATATGAGTGTGTATCATTGGATGATTTTCCAGGGTCTGGCATGATTCGTTCTGTCTTGAAAGCATTCCTTTACCATTCATGTATTTTACGCAGCATCTTAACGCGTCCCTCAAATTTATGCCGTTTCCGAGCGCGATAGACTTTTAACGTTCAGAATACTGAAGGACTTGTGCGGCAGTGAGTTTTCCGACGTAACAGGAACAAACAGGGCAGGACGGGACGGGCCAAACACCGTGCGCGATCTTTCCTTCCCATTCCTTGCCGTCCTATCCGCACTCCTTACATACATTTACATGCTCTACACTACCATGCATGCCGAGAGACCGGTCGGGAGCTTGGAGCTTGTCCCAGATGGGTCGGTGCACCACTGGTGGGAGATACCTGCTTAGGGAAAACCGCTAGACGAAGGTACATCGGCACCGGATCTCGTCGGGCAAAGTTCACTCCCCCAACTCCCGAGCAAAACCATGGACTGCACTTACAAGACTAATGACATTAGCAGTTGACGCCCCCGGAACCACTAGTAATCAATCAATTAGCCAATCAATCAATCAATCAAATCTCCGCAAAATAAAAGCATGATTCTTCCAAGCATCTCCTCTATCCCCCACCCTTTTCAACTTCTACTCCTCTTATACACCTCTTACACTGACCTCTCCCTGCACTCGTATTGCACAATTTGCTGACGACACTGCCTTCTTCATGTTTAGCCATGTATTAAAACATATTAGAAATAAAATTCAACTACCCCTCAAAAACATAGAATATTGGTCCATAAAATGAAAAATTGACATCTCTCCAAATCGACAACGAAAATGTTTTCTCTTAGAAAATTATTCACTCTCACTCCAGTCCCATGTTAATAATACCATAATCCCCTGGACCACATACAGCCAAATATTTAGGAGTAGACTTTATTACAAGATTAACTTGGAAAACATATCATAAAAAAGTCAGTTAATGCCACTATTAAGCTACAAAAGCAGTATCTCCTTAAACAATTCCATAATACTGTACAAAGCAATAATCACATTTTAATGCTAATGCCCCATCGTTCATATTCAATGTTGAACTCCATACAGAATTATACCTTACATTGCCGAATTCTCCAACAATTGTTATTAAAAATATAACTCAATACGTTAGATAGCATGTTACAACATAGCCACAATCAATAACTTCCCGAGCAGAATTAGAAATAGACGTGCACTACATGCCTCAATGTATTTTCCGATATTAGCGAAGCGTAGGTGCTCAATGAGTGCCCTAAATCAAGGTAATAGTTCGCTTATATTTAAGTTTTAGATAATTAATGTTAATTAAAAAAAATACAAATTGAATATGAAAAAGTAAATAATACTGAACTATGTATATGCGAAATGTAATTTTGAAAGTATCTTATTCTAGTAAAAAAAATACATTTAAAAACCATCTTCCTCGAGGGGGAGATGCTAGCAATGCGCTAGGTTGACCTGAATAGCACAGGCGGCTGCACCCGCCTGGTCTTCCCTAGGATTGCGGACTCGAATGCCGTGTGAGAAGTAGACGTGTTCGCGTTGTGTATGCGATGTGGAAGGCCCTGTCACAACAATGACGACACTCAGCATGTCAATACTTACTTACAGTCAATAAAGTTTACAATCGTTACAAGCCAATGATTTGGCCCTCGGAAAACGTGTGTAACGCAAGCACCATATTGTAGTCTTGTTTGGAGGTATCAAGTGAAGAAAAACTGTGTAGCGAAATAACTGTTCTCTTTCGAGGAAAACTAAGGAAATTTTATTTCGATTCTCACTGTTTTCTCACACTATTTCACACATGCAAGTCATGTTGAAAATGACTTGTTGCAGAGGCGTGACAACATTTCCACTGGTGAAAAACGGCGCTGTCTGCCAATCAATACTATTTTCTTCGCATCAAATTCTCCTCAGCTCGTGCAACTTGGCTCTGCGGTTGAATAATGCCGAGTTCGAGCGGTGCATTGACTGCGGTGGCGGCGGCGGACGCGGTAGTGGGGGGGGGCGGGAATTCGGCGCCTGCAACGCCGCTGCCAGCGGAAGAATCCGTGGTGATAGGGATGGCGTGGCGGGGCGGGACGTGGTGGGGAAGGTCATGATGGGGAGGAGAGGGGCCGGGAAGGGGCGGGGCGGGGCGGGGAGGGGAGGGGCGGGGCGGAGGCCTCGGGAGCGGCAACTGCGTGAAAGAAATTCCCGTTCCGCTCCATTGTGTGCGGCGCGAGCCGGGGTGTGGGAGCGGGGTCGAAGGCTGGGGGGGGAGGCGTTTCACGGCACATCGGGCGCGGGGAACGTGTGCTATCCGCGTCGATTCCCCCGAAGCCTTCCCGGAACAGAGAGCCCTGGATGCGGTGGGGCCGGAGATGCGCTATGCGGCTGGCGCTGCCTCGCGGAATGAGCGGGGAACTAAGGAGGGGTAGTGTGTTTGCTCTCTCATTACACGCGTTTCATTCAATTCTTCTAGCGAGAAGAAAAGGAAAAGTCTGTTGTCGGAAATGTGAGGATGCAAATAACATTGGCGTTATTACATTCCCGCCCTTACTGAATGAACAATGAACATGGTTGTATACTGATTATTCCAAAAGTTTCCAGCTAGGTCGAATTCAGTCGCTGTCTGGAGGAGAATTCTAGCGGCCGGCTGCTCTGATCGGTAGTTTTCCGTGGTTTCTCCGATCAAACCAGGCGAATGCCGGAGCAGTACCCTAACAAACGGGCCACGGACCGCGCCGCGATCTTTCCTTCCTCATCCTTGTCCTATCCTCTCCCTCTTACACACACACTAACATGCACTACACTACCACACATACCGGGAGACCGGTCGGGAGCTTACAACTTGTCCCGGCTGGGGCGGTGCCCCGCTGGTGGGAGATACTTGGCTGAGGGGAAAACCTCGCTAGTCGACGGTAGGTCGGCGCCAGATCTCGCCATCCAGCGGGGAAAAGATCATCGCCACCTCCCGGCGAAAACATACACTACACTTACGGGACTAATGACCTGAGCAGTTGACGCGCCCGGAAACACGAATCAATCAATCAACCAAAAGTTTCATTGTGCACATAAATTGTGACCACACTCATTTTTTCATTGCGTTAAATTAAGAAAATCGTAGATGTTTCGTGGTATATCCGTGTATTCGCTTTCTTTATTTTTCTACCTGTTAAAGATATTGAAGCCGAGGTCGCTAGGGTTGAAGAGCCTTAGCTGCCTCTTGCTTGACGGGTCGCGGGGTCCGCCCGGGATATGGATTTTTGTGCGTGTCCGCATTCCGTTACCCTCAATATTACGTACAGTGGTCGCTATACGAACTTAGTAGTTGAAAAGCGATCTTAAATAAGTAAAAAATAAAAAAAATGCAAGCATTCCCTGGCGGATCAACTGCTTTAAAGTTTCAAACTAGGAATCATTTCTAAACGGACGGAACGGTAAGTTACTTTTCCATTCTCATTAAGATACACACGTCGGTATCTCAGTTCAAAGATTCCTTCCAAAGCTTGAAATAATTTCAAGAACATTGAAATATAATGATAAGTACCAATGCAGCTATCAAACAGATATAAAATATAAACCAATACAACAAAGTAAAAAGATACCTGATATTTTTATTAAGCAGTATAATTGAAGCGCTTGTAAATCATGTCACTTTTTAATGTTCAGAACAGCCGTAAATTTCCATGTTTCTTTGCAAAACAGAGTTTTATTTCAGTTTTACATATGTTTGGTGAAAATTATTCTGACGAATAAACAAGAAACATTACATTTCTCGCCTCCATTAATATCTTTCATGTTGATGTGCAAACTCCTAACCTTTTGCCAGAAATATTAAAGCAAAGAAAAAGTGCGTCTGTGCCGACTCTCAAGTTCGCTCTTTTGCGTATGAGTAGCAGCTTCATAAAAAGTCGCCGGGCTACCATGACGTCACCGGACTTGGAAGCGGAAAAAGTGCTACCGACCGTAGACCACTCGGCGTGACCCCTTCTTCCCCCCCCCCCCCCCGCACTCAGTCACGACCGCCGCCCTCGCGTCAGTCGCCCCGCTACTATCGCCACCGCCATTGCCGCAATAATAATTTAGAAAACCATCTTAAGACGCCTCCTTTTATACGCTTATCCCAACCGGATTCCTGCAGCTAAAACTAACCTCAACAATTTACAAGTTTTCTAAAACCAGTACTTCAGCATAATCACCAACGTCCCTTGATTCGTCACTATCAAGTCCACAAAGACTCACAACCCACTATATTAATTACATTTTCTGCAATTCTATTTTCCATGTCATAAATCCCCACATTAAATGGACTCAACATCGACCGAAATGCAATAGACCCAATTCGAATTAAAAATAAATTCCCCTTCCACGTATTCTTAAAAAAATTCGCCGAAATTGTAACTTAATAGAGGTTCCTATTTGGCTTATTAAACTTGTGTTAGATTTACGCATGGTATATAAGTCAGTATTAAGCAACTGAAAACATATTTAACATAACTATGTAATTATCAACAGGACAATAAATTAAAAAATAAAGACGTCACTGCCATTTACTTCTCTTCCTCTTCGTCTCGATCACTCCCTTCCTCTTCTCGGCAGCTCTCGGCCGCCATGTTATACTCGCCCCCCCTCCTTCACTTCCTCCATCACACCTTTCTTTTCGCGTCTTCGTTCCCTCGTGTCGGCGCTACCATCGCATTCTCTTTTGGCGTCTCGTCGTCTGTACCTCGCCTTTCATCGCGCCTGCCTTCTCCTTTGCGACACGAATATCACAGTTACCTCCTCCTCCGCTGCTGCAGGTATTACGTACATTACGGCTGCAACCAGGCGACTGACTTCTCCGTTGCCGTCACCGCTCTTGACAGCCTCCCTCGCCCCCTGACCTCGCGACAGTCGCTTGGACGTCCCCTGCGCCGCTCTCCGGTGGCGCGTGCGAAAGAGCACGCGCGAGTAAGGCGGAGATCGAGAGCTGTGGGCGGAGCGTCTCAAGACGCTTGCTCTCGCCGCTAGACTGCGGCTGTGCTGGAGCAGTGGCCGATGTTACGTTTGTTTATTCTGTGGAGCAATCGACATTCTGCTCTTTCTGAATGGTGTGTTTAAATTGCATTCAGATTTATTTTCTCTGCGATTGGATACACGTCGGTAGCTCTTAAATACAAATATTGTATAAATACAGTATCATTTCATTGTATTTGTAATGTTTGTTAATATCAATAGTAACTTGAACTCAAATATGGGAATAGTAACTTGGAAATCACATTTACTACACTTACCGCAGAGCCCTGCACAGTCCTGCACATCGTTTTATACTGAATTGGAATAAGTGAAAAACTGACGCACATCATTTCACTTTACTACATCTTCAACTTGAATTAAAATAACTTTATGTAACTCGATGTATAAACATTTGTATTACCTACATTCTTTATTTACTAATTCTAACTTATTTTTAAGACTGGTACACTGCAGGGAAGAGATAATTGCTTCGGGTAAATTGTAATGTAATTCTCCAAACAAAGGTAAATTTCTCTACATATTTTTCTGTGCTTTTTACTTAGGATTTCGTGAATGAGATTACATTTTCCTCACATCGTGAAGTACGTTCTTAAACTATTTTGTTGTTCAGAAACAAATTATGACTATTTTAATTCATTATTTTCTCTAAATTCCAATAGTTTTGATTGAACTTTTATTTTAGTTTACGTATTACAGTAAAGAAATGGCATTTGATGCAAAATTTAGGTGCTTTTACATAGCATTTTTCGACTAGTACGTTATTTTCTACTTTGTTCTTACTAGTCCAAAGTAACACATTTTTCTTGTTTCGAGAAAGTACTTTTATATTCGTATGATTTGAATAATAACAAAGGCTTTTCCCCTTGACATTATAAGATCAGCGAATTTAAGTGCAAAATCTCGTGGCCAAACCACATGATGGTATGAAATGAATCGGTTTCCATTCTGGTTACGAGGTACGGAGTGTGGCGAAGAGAGTGAACTCGAGGTCAATGCCATTTAGAGTGAATCATATCTTGTGTGTATCACTGAGCTCTATGTGTAGCCTCAGTCTGGCGAGAGGATGTGCGTGTCCAGTTGCCCGGAGAGACTTCAGTGCCGGAACTGTTGATAGAGGGAAAGCGACACGACTTGCTCAGTCTCAGTCGACAAGGCAAACATCTAGGAGTTGTCTATTGCATCTTGTAGGTTGAAGATTGTTTTCCCACCGCACTGAAACCAGAATCAAGGCTTTTGGATGTTCATTGAATTTATTTTCGTAGCAAATTCAACTCCAATAATAGTGTGTTGATAGTGCAATGACTGTGAGGAAAGTACCAATTCATTTTAAATTATTAATGTAACCCAGGGATTTTCAAACGTTTTCGTCCAAGGCTCCCTTGACCTAAACGCAACTTCTCGCGGCTCCCGTGGCAACCATAAGTTCAAATATAAGGGTTAATATAAATCTACTAAAGACTCAACACAAATGCCTGATATAATAGACTATTTTATTTCTCCATTCAAATGAGGTATTAAAATAACACACCCTTTTTGTGCCACCGCCGCGCTCTCGAGTGAGCACGGAAAATCATGATCTGCGTGGGAAGAAAGATTAAATATCCGCGGGCGCAGTGTGCGCGAGGGATGTACGTCGTTGCTAAAGGAGCCACAGAAGCTTATGGTAAAGAAATTGGTATGTTCAATTGACCCACAAATAATTAGAAAAAATAAATCATAGATATTACAAAACACTTGGTATGATAGTACAAAATTATTGTGTGAGAAATGACACAAGGATTAAAGTGAATCGAATCTAAAGATCATTTTTAATAAATCAATCCGCGACGCCCCTCCCATATGGCTGTGACGACCCTGGAAACCGCGCCGCACTCCTGATGTAACAGGAAATTTGAAATCAGGAGACAAATTGTAACGAAATTGGAAAAATCATGATAACAACTTAAAAATATATTTGAAATAGAATGTGAAACTTTGACACTGTTTCTCATGTTGAGGAGGTTCTGCATTTGGAGCCAGCAGAGAGTGCGGTGGGAGAAAGACAGAACGGTGGCAGAGGGAGGAGGGAGAGAGAGAGGGAGGAGGGAGAGAGAGAGGGAGGGAGGGAGAGAGAGAGGGAGGAGGGAGAGAGAGAGGGAGGAGGGAGGGTGAGAGAGAAGGAAGGGAGGAGAGGAAGGAGGGAGGAGGGAGAGAAATATTTCATAAGATTACCTATTGTAATCAAATATTTGTCCGCACTTCAGGCTCTGTCGTTTCCAAGGTTTCCTTCGATTAATTGAAGGTGTCGGGGGAAGATAGTGCTAACCGTCATTTTATAAATTCAAAATAAGCCTCTTAGAATGTCTTCATAAAACAAGGGTTATGATCAAAACCCTATTCAAAAATGTTCGTAGAACAACAGTATATATGTTGAAAGCATCAATCAGTTCATATAGAAACTTATATAAGTCTAAATATTCAAAAGCTTTTATTTTCCTCTTCCTGATAAAACTTTCAGACACCTGCATTTGGTTTACCTCTATCCTGCCCCAAACCCGAAATTTTCTCAAATGTGGTTACACATTTTTTAATTAAAGTTTTTTCTTCGATAGAGCAAAGGACTCTTAAACATGGGCAGGTCTCATTTTTATCGAATTCTCTATGTTCCAAAATTGCAAATGTTAACATTGTGAAACTACAATATCGATGATAGAGATTTTTGTTAATGAAATATGTTCTACAAAATTAGATCTTTATCAAAATTATCATTTTTATTTTTAGAACTGTTCAAAATTCGATGACATGAAGAAATAATCGTATGTAGAATTGTCATTTCACCGAAATATGTACTAGACAAGACTGATTTGTAATGCGCTGACTGTCTGTAATGTAGACCCGAACAGGGTTAGTAAATATGATCAGGTGCAATTTTTAGAAAATACTAGTAGTTTTCATATAATTTTTTGTTGAAGTAACAGGAATTTATATTTTTTCTAAAAAGAAGCTCCACATTTTTTCGCGTATGAAGCAAAAGGACGCTTGAAAAATGCCGCAGGTCTAATTTTCATTGAACTCTAAATTTTCGAAAATTTCAAAAGTGGCAAATAATGCGAAAAAGTATGTGATATTATTACACCACTAGCTTAATATTTGTTTAATCTTTTAGTCAGAATTAAAGGTTTATCACTAAGAAAATTAATAATTATCCCATGATGCTTCCCATTCATTTTGTTTGAATAATTTTCATATGGTCAATTAATTACATCGGTAGATTTTAAGAACAGGGTTCGGCTCCTATTGACTCGCACGATTCGGTTCCGAACGAGTCACTCGCGGCGCCGCCACAGTGTGCACACGGCCACGTGGCCAATGCATTTTCGTGTGGAATCGTGACGCTACGCTACCCGTGTCCAAGTTGAGGACGAGGCTCGGGCCTTCGGCCCTCGCGTTAACATAAAACATCCTTGAGTCTGTCCAACGCATAATTACCAACGCATTTTATGCATTTAACATTATGCATGCAACGCATTTTATGCATTTAACCATTGTAATTCTCCATTACACATTCGCACCACACCGCACAATGCACAATGCAAGCAGTGCTCCCTGAGTGATTCGTTCTCGTGGTCCGCGCGAGTGAACCATGCGCAAGTGAACCGTGCGCCGTGAGCCGAACCCTGTCCTTAAAATCAGCCATTACATCTTTTGAGGATATAAGAGATATTACCGGAATAACATTTTTCTTTAAATTGAAATTGTGCGATTTTCTGAATATGAAGTGAAAGTAGCTATAGATAACAGATTCCAAAAATGTTGTATTAATGTAATTGCATTTTTGCTGCATTGTGTACTTCTTATTTGCTAATTCACGCAATTCTTTTCTCATGCTAAATATCTAGCTAAAAATGTTTTTTTCTGGAATAAATGAACTCTTAAAAAAATGAAAAACATGTATTCATAACCAAGGATACAAATGAAATAAATTTGAAAAATGATCTCATTAGACGCCCAGAATAAATGAACGTAGAGTATACTACATGTATACAAATGTAATTCAATATCTTTTAAGTTTTCATGTTTGCCAAAAAAACTCATCCCTATATATCGTGAACATCTTTTTGCTGCATTTTTGAATGCCAGATGGCCAGCGCGAGTTCTGATGTACGAGATGATTTTTTGTGTGGACATCTCGTTAACAAGCTGTATATGAATTACTTCAGACTTTTGGTCGTACATCAGTCTGTGAGCTGTCTTGAAATTTTTAGAACATCTTTTATTCAAGTGTCTTTGAAATGGACCACTATTCTTAATTTAACTTACCTGATGAATTAACTTTAACTCATTTTTTTCTCATTTTTTGTGAAAATCATTAAAAATTAAAATGTAGTGCCAGATCAAAAACAAACAAACAAAAAACAATTTAGTTTACAACTCACTCCTAAAATTTCTGTTCAATGTTGGTCGTTGAACTCCGTAAAATCTTGTTCTCAATAAAATCTCCATCAAATATTTCTTGTAATTGTAATGCACCTTCATTTAAAATTAAATGTTAATTATTTTTTAGGATCCATATAACATTTCTTTTCAGTAACGTGCTGAAATCAATATTTTAAAATTATTACTACAAATCGCGAATTTAAAAGTACTATTTTTCGGAAAATGATGTTAAACTACTTATGCCGTTGCGCTTAAATATGAAATTTTGCTGGAAACGCAGACCACTGTCATTTATTCATTGAATGAAATATGTAAACAGTTACGTTTTGAGAAATTTCCTTAACTATCACAAAGATCATTATTTGAAAAGTTATTTCAACTTTAGATGGAAATAAGAATTTACTTCCTCGCGTGCTACTACTACCATAGTAAAGACAAAGAGTTGTAATGCTGCGGCTTATAACGACAATTTTTCGTCATAAAAACTTGCATTGCGAGGCCTTTATATCGACAAAGTGGATGAATCTGTTTTTTGTAAAGTGTTCTGTTTTAACTATTTTCTGTCTGTCCTTTGCAAACATCCATGTTTGGTTTGGGACAACAAACCCGTTAAATATCCAGACTTTGGTGACTGGCGCACTAAATATTTGAGAAGTCCTTGAAAACAGTCGACGTCTCGTTGCTAAAATGCTCTCGCTTTGATTCTGAGAAAGGTCTTCCTTTGAGAACCGTGTATCATTGAGTGTACACTAACAATTACGATGGTCATGTCTGCAAATGACGCAACATTGTTACTTTTGATTCGTTTCCGTTTTAACGTTTTGTGACATCCTTTGGGACCTTCTTTGTGACGTTTAATGACACCGTTTGGGTGTGGGCTCCGTAAAAAATTATAAGTCGCTTTGAAAATCGTCTCGTGTTTCTGCCTTATAATCCACAGAGTAAAAACACGAAGAATCATGGTTTCTAAAGAAAAGAAATGATGTTATGGCATGGATATAATTTATTTTGATGTTTTAAATTCATGTTCTGAGGTATTTTGGTGTGCTTTCAATCAACCGAAATGAACCAGCGTAATTACAGGTATTACGAAGTATAAAGTAATGCACCTCATGTAATGAAACGGTTTGCATTCGCTTAATCAAGAGATAGTTTACAGAAATTAGTTGATATCATCCACTTAGTGAAATGAGTTTGCGCAAACGTGTGTTATATCAGGTCTTCCCACTAAATTGCGCCGGTGCAAGACACGAGCGTGAAAGCACGCGCATAATACAGCAGAATATCAGTTGCGTGCAAATAGAACAAAATGGCATGTGTTTCCCATAAAAAAAGGAAAGGAGATGAAAAGAGTAGACTGAAGGAAGGGCCTGGGGCTAGGGTCTGGTGGAAGGGCTTGGAGGAAGGGCCTGGCGGAAGGTCTTGAAGGCCGAGCTTGGAAATAGGATTTGAAAGAAAGGTTTGGGGAAAGTGATGTCTGCCAAGTGAACATGCCATATTCGTATTTTATATAAGAGTGAGGGTCGCGAAGTTGTTGCTCTGAGAGCATACCACTTTGAATGTTCCTAATCACTGTGACAGTACAATGTAAATTTTTGTGTGTGAAATTTAGGCAACATACCCAACTGCTTAAGATGATTGAAGTAGCAAAATCAGTTTAGTACCACGTTTCCTTGAGTTTTAAAATCATTTTAGTTCATAATACAGTGCTTGAAAAGCAGTATTAATGCCTATATTATTTACTTCGGTATCCGTGCTGGAGGACAACTTGCTGCTGATGTGGACGAGCGTGTGCATGCGATCACGCGAGGAGGCATCGCGTGTAGAGCTAAACATCTCTATTTGCTTAACTATTCCTATAATACATTATGTGAAAATGACACTACAGCATTTTAAAAATAATATTTCATTTTGTTTCAGGTAAGTTGCAGTTCAACATAGATATTTTAACCGCAAGACTCTGCTCGGTATCTTGGTAAGTCAGATCACTAAACAATCATTTGTTTCTTTTATAAAGGTACCAATTGTAAAAAGAGGATAACTTAATTTTGAGAAATTCTCTGACTTCTCAACAGAACTTTGACAAACGCGCCTTTCAGCTCTTTTTTTCCGTTTGTCTTAAAATTTACTCTCACATCTATCATGAAACTGTTTGGTAGATTTGATGAAAGTATCACCTTGAAAAATATCAGCTTGGTAGAATTGATGAAATGCGATATCTTGTTTAAAAAGCTCTTGAAAATGTTCAAATACTATTTTATATTTTATTTTCACTATTAATCACATTTTCTAGACAAAGATATGTAATGAAAAAAATGTAACCCTTTCTACTCCCTTCCGCAAATTAAGTGATTTTGTAATAGCACATCTAGAGCAGGGATTGTACTTCTCTCGTGCAAACGCCACATTTTGAACATTTTTCGTAACTAACAATAATGAGGAGCATGTTGGACTTTCCTTATTTCTTTGTTATGTACTTAAAGAATGACTGTAAGTTATGTATGTTACCCTTTGATCCCGTGTTGATTGAAATGTACTTTCGCTGTTATTTATTTTCGTATGTGGTGATTTGAATTGTTATTTACATGAAAACAATCCCTGTAAAGCAGTTTTGCTCACCTGAGGAAATAAAAAAAATACAAACTTATTTCATCGTAATTAGAGACACTCGTAGAGATATGATATCCCTAACTTTTGAAATGGCAAGTTTTCCAGGAAAAGTACGGAGATGTATTCTTTAAGATATCAGTAATACACATGTAATAAAAATGCAAAAAAGCTGCCTATATGTTTTTAGCATGTGTAATTTTATGTGTGAGCCAAACATATTATTTTACGATTAATTACGTTATAGTTTGAAGTCTTTTAAAATTAATACACGAGACACCTTGAACTCTGAAAAAATTAAGATCCTAAAGTAAGAGCATGTAATGTGGATTGTGTACGTTTTACTTGTAAGGAGTGCCTTCATTCATGGGTCATTGAATTTAATTTGACACGGTAACCCTAAAAAATGACAGTGGTACAGGTAAAATCGAGCTCGGTTATTCAGTCGGGATCGTGGCCACTAAATCTCTTCCATGTTTCGTAGACAGTGTACCAGTGATAATGCCCTTTATTAAAATTCTTTGATCACCATGTTCTGAGTCAGGTATGTCCAACTTGCAAGGTTTCAAGGGCCACAATTAAAACCTTTCACATGCCGGCGGGCCATATTTCCATTACTCGGGCGATCCACACCTGTCATCCGCGTATCGTTGATCTCGGCATTTTGCCCGGATGCTCTGAAATGGGTGGGGAGTGAATGGACGTGATATCAGGCCGTGATACGCAATAAAGCAATGTAAAATATTAGAATGATTTTGAATATTTGAATTTACTAGCAAAAAGTTCTTAAATCTTAATTTATCCTATTTTTACATTAAAGGGACTATTGACTCCGACAGGGCGCGTGGGCTGCACGCAAATTGTTCTCCGACATGGATGAATGGGACTTTACTTTTGACTACTAACCTTTCCCTGGCCAAAATAAAAGGCACCGCGGGTTGCATGCGGCCCGCGGGTCGCCTGTAGACCCACCCTGCTCTAAGCCCGACTTATCAGTGGACGCGTTGATGAACGTTTGTGGCGCGGGTGTGCAATGGCCTTCATCTGCAGTGCGTTGGCACCCTGGTGCAAGGGTGATTGTCAGTGACGTACGCGGAGCCGGTGCCGTTGGGGTGGACAACTGTCGCTTTCGCGTGCCGAGGACAGGTGCTGGCGGCGCGGCGCGGCGCAGTGGGGGCCTGCGCGCGACGGCCAGTGAAAGGGCGTCACTGTCAGCCGGTTTGTTTTGTCCGACGCCCGCGACGGCGACGGCGTCGGCGGCGACGGCAGCGGCTGCGGTGGCTCGCCCGCCACATGGAAAGGTCGCGGCGGCCCGGCTATAGAGGTCACGGTTATGCCGTGTCACGTCGTAAAGCGCCAGTGTCCCCGATCAAGCCCACCCTGCCCTGGCCCCGGCTGCCGCTGCCGCACCTCGGCTCTGTCACCGCGCTGCCCTCTGCCTCGTGATACAGCTTCACCGCGCCTTGCGTCTCCGCGCTTCTGCGTCAGCGGCGAACAAGGGGCGCTTCTTACAGGAAACAACGTAGCGATTGTCCTTGCTATTTTAAGGAAATTGTGCGCCTTAAAACCATTGATGTATCCTTTACTTCAATACTAAATGGCTCTATGTTAATACAGTAAATAAAATACACGGATTTTATGAATTGTGTTTAAATGTGATTAATTTTAGCAGCTATTGGTCAGTTGACATTTGGAACGTTTTTTCCGGTAGTTTATGAATAGTGCTGAAGACGTCTGAGATTTCTTTCTATTTCTTACTTACTGTCTTTCTTTATTTCCTTCTTTCTTTCTTTCGTTCTTTCGTTTTTTCCTTCATTCATTCGTTCATTTTTTCTTTCATTTTTTCTGTCTTTCATTCTTTTTTCTTTCTTTATTTCTTTATGAGGATACTCTCGAAAATTGATTCTGACGGATGTAATCAGTCGATATGCGAAAGAAGCAAATGCAGGTATTTTGCTTGTGATACATCCTTATGAATAACTTACGTTTCAATTTAGGTTCGAATGAACAAGCCTGTTATTTTGAACGATCAATTTGCAGCGTTTTATTTCATCCTGATTGTGTAATCTTCACATGGGACATCGTCATTCTGAACCGCCAGATTTGTGAAGGTCCTCAGAGAAGGGACATCCCAAGCAAGGATCTGAGGGGGCGCAGAGCGCCTTATTGCATCGCGCTCCAGCTGCCTCAACGTGCATAACCGGGCAGCACGCGAGGCGAGGCAGGTGCGGAGCAGTCGGCGCGATGATGGCGTGCCAACGTTCCGGCTCTCGCGCTATGCAACCCGCGCGCCAGGCGGTGCTGGGATGCACAAATGACTGTTCCGTGCTTTTCACTCTCATTGACAGTGGTAGGTGAATCGAGCTCTGGACAATTTGCCTGTCATTCTGATGGAACTCTTAGTTTAGTCTTGCCTAACAATAGAATTTAACGTCGTACTTCTGTCAGTTGGTCGAATGGTTAAATGTTTAGGTGTTTCTCTTCATTTGACAGTGCATAAGCGGCAAAATATTCTAGTAGTCATCCAGACTCTTACTTGCGAAGAAACTGGGGTTATTTAAATGAGCTCAACTTATTTAATCTTGTAATGAATTCATTGTTCGCAAATGAAACTTTATGGAACAAGAAGTGTCAGTTTCATGCCTTAAAGCAGTATGTTTTTGCAAAACACTGAATACATATTGCCAACAAAATGAAAGTATTCTAGTCTCTCAGATCAGATCGGTCATCAAAGGTCTTTCAGTATCCTACGTGTCAGAAGAACAAACGTGAGCACTAGTGCAATAATTCGGCAGTTTTTCTTTTTTCTTTCGTTTCTAGAAAATATAAACGTTAATCTAGTTTTGTCTGATTTACTGTTCTAAATAGTAAGTCTTTAACAATTTGTTAGAACTCATTTCCTAGGGTTCTAATTCATATTTAAAACCATTTTCGGCTTCCGATCTTATTGAGAAATGAAAAAGAGATGCCTCTGAAAGAGGAAACAGTTAAAAAATTTCATTAAAAATGATTATAAATGAGTGTTAAATTTTGTATTTATCACACACATATGTATCTACACAACGCTTTCGTAATTTGATTGAATTTCTCAAGTACAGTAACATTTTCCACAGCACGATTCACAAGTACTCTTCTCCCTAGGCGACAGCGTGTGCTCGTCCTTGCCCACAAAAACAAACTTGGCAGCACGACGTTTCTCTTTGTGCGACGAGAATAAAGTAGCCATTCCGGCGCAAAAATGATTGCGACCGAAGCCCGCCATTGTTCTCCGACAGGGGGTTTCGTGAGATAACTGTAAACGCCACCGCAGTTTCTTCTTTGGGTAATTACCACAGCGCGGGGCTGCCAGCCCGCCGCCGCCGCCGCCGCCGCCTCCTCCTCTTCCGTCCGCCGCGCCGGTCGAAATGGCCGCTGCGCCGGTTTTTAGCGGAGGTCAGCGCCTCCTCCGTCGCAAGCGCTGTCTTCGCCGGTTCCGCGAATGCGCCACTCGCTCGCTGTTGTCACTCAGGCTCACTGGAGCCATGTCGCGATAATAACTGTATTCTTCGCTCGTGCTACCTTTCTTATTGTGAAAGAACGTATTTACACTGTAACTGTTCCACCATTAGTACCATAACTGTCCTATAAATGTGTTATTACTGTGTTTCGCCATAAGAAAGGTCGTATTTAACACCATAGACTCGCGTATGTTTTTATTGGAGAAACTGTAATTTGGAATGAAACGATTTTAATGACAACCATGATTAACCATTGCCTCTCTAGTTTAAGGGTCTTCTTTGTGCTAAAATTAGTGGAAGTTCAGAAACACGAAGAAATAATACCGACACTTCGGATATCTTAAAGTAGGTACTTACAGAAGTATCAAGTTCATTTGAAAGCCCGATAATAATTTTTGAATCAACAGAAATGTCAAAAAGTATAGATTAGTAATATAAACGGAATAATCTTTATTATGAATATTACGCAAGCTCTGGTCTTGCGTGACGAATTCTTTTGTACTATGTCAGTTCTGCACAGTAGCGGTTATTTGGCACAGAAAGGGCGCGTAATAATTTTCTTCAGATTAGGCGTGCATTCGTGACCGCGTTTTCTCGTGACGTGTCTGAAAAGTACGGTATCTTCAAACCTAATGTCAAGTTCTTGTGATAGTTGCGGGCTTGAGGATGGCTTTGACGCGCCTCGAGGCGATGACTCACACTTCGCGAGCGCCGCGGTGCTGTGTTCGCCGTCTTCTGTTCTGCCTTGTCATGACGTCCACTTTCACTATCGTTTCCTAAGAATCGCCGCCGCCGCTCACATGCTGCCCTCTCGCAGCCGCCATTTCCCCTCTGGTGTCGTCGTAATTCATTCGCATACCTTGGTCCCTCCTTACCTTGGCACCGCCTCTGCCACTTCCAAAGTCCTCCACTTCTCTGTGCTTTGTATTGATTCAGAAGTTTGCTTATTTATGTAGGGCGTTGACCATAAAAACATTTCCTGTAATTTCATTTTGCTTCAGTAAATTCAGCCATCTTATTCTATACCATCTATTTTGGAGAAGAGGAAGGCTCAGAAATGAGTTTTCGTTTAGAAAATAACATAATAATGTTTTAACAGTAATGTAATTACTTACACAGTAATGTAATTACACTCTAGAGACGTCATGATCTTCAATATATATACATATATTTATCTTGATTTATTTGGCTCAAAATATTATTTTTACTATGTGGCTTTAGGAGAATCAAAGTTGAAACGTAAAGTGTTTGCTCCGTCTATTTGCAATCCGATTGATTTATTGATGAGTCTGGGCGCGTCAACTGGTGGCATTAGTCTCATACGTGTAGTGCATGTCTTCTCGGGAGGTGGCGGTGATCATCCCGAGGTGGATGATGAGATACGGCGCCGACCAATCGTCGGCTAGCGGTGTATCTCCCACCAGCGTGGCCACCACCCCAGCCGGGACAAACTCTGCGCTCCTGACCGGTCTCCCGGCTTGTGAGGTAGTGTAGTCCATGTACGTGTGTGTGTGTGTGTGTGTGTGTGTGTGTGTGTGTGTTTGTGTGTAAGTAAGGGATGAAGTCAGGACAAGGACGAACAAGGAAAGATCGCGCGCGATCCGTGGCCCGTTTGTTAGAGTACTGCTCTGGGATTGGCATGAGGTTGAGTAAAGAAATCACGGAAAACTACCGATCAGAGCAGCCGGCCGCTAGGATTCTCCTCCAGTCAGTGACTGAACTCGACCCAGCTATCTAGCTAGTGCCGAAAATTCTGCCACCGTCGGGATTCAAACGTACGACCTCTCAGTCAGAGGCATTGCAATGACATCAATTGATGCCCTGAGCCACCTCTCCCGTTGTTGCAATCCGAAAACTATACGAAAACCATCTAGAGATAAGGACCATTGTAAGTGTCAAATCCTATCAATCAGTAATAACACTTTTTTTAAGGATCGTTTTGACGTATTGAGAATGAAGGGTAAGGTGGTCTATACTGCGATTTCTCTGACTTTGCCCCTTAAGGCCACTCAAGGCCCATCTTCGCGATGGATTTCGCGTCATTCTCGGTCTTGCCGGTAGAAGCCGCATGATCGCAAGCACTGCTTGATACGGTCGCAATCATGCGAAATCTAGCGAAACGACTGGGAAAGATGCGAAATACCGTGGCATATTCCATCGCGAAGATGGGATTGGAGTGGCCTTGAGGGGCAAAGTTAAAAAAATCTCAGTGTAGCGAATGCTCGGGGGAGAAGCGCCCGGCTGCTCAATGGCTCCTGGAGCTCTCGGCCCGCGGAAGGCAATAGAAAGGGAGGGGAATACGATCTCACACCGTGACATGCGGAACCTGGAGACTGCGGTGTTCCCTAATAGAAAAATGGTGTTCGTTAGAAATTCATGAATGTAAGTTAAAAGTGTTCCTTTATTATCGAATTATTCTCCCCGAAATGACAGCAAATTAAAAACAATATTTGAAAAGTAATGTTTGCCTTTTTTCAGAGTTAACTGTTTCATGAAAAGAAGGGTAACTTCGGGAATTAGCCCCCTTGACTCAAAAAAAAAAGTATAATTTGTTTTCGTTTCTTCTTCAGCAGATTTTCATATCCGATCGTGATTCCCGCTTAATATTGCTGTAAAATGAATTCCTTGATCTGATTGAGGACCTTGACCCACATTAAAAAATTGGCATATCCACCACGAAATGTTAAAAATAGACAGCTCTTCTGGCATTAAAGCTATTGAGAGACGTCGGTTTGTTCTGCAAAACACCTGTTTTGTCCATTTCCTCTCGAGCGGAACACTGTGACTCCAGACGTCACTGGGCACTCTAGCGCTCTCTGCCTGCCTACTTTGCAGCTCTTAGTAAGGATCTGCTTTACGCACCCAACGAGATTGGTTTGACGGACCTATTAAAGGCTTGCAAGAAAATGACGAAGGCAATCGTACTTGTATCACACCAGTTCACCAGGCATGTTTAGTGACGAAAATCTCGCACGTTTATTAGTAGCCTTCAAAGTCAATCCTACCAATATCATCTTACGATTTTTAAACGTTTTTATAGAGTTCTTAAGGTCTTAAGAACCTGTTCCTTTGCAGAAGACAATGGGACCTTCTACAGATGTGTATTTTAAGGATTTGAATGGACAGTATAATACTATACATGATGCTCCCTGCGAAGAATGACGTCAAGTGAAGACAGAGGGTGGAGACGAATAAATCAATCAAATAAAACCAACGAATAACCTCCTATGACGCCATTTTCTTTAGCACCGGGGTGAGTTTTCTTCGCGGCTTAGTGAAGGCACACCTTGCTATAATATTATCACAACACTCGCACAGCGAATTCTTTATTATTGAACAGTGATGCAACTTTGTGTCGGTTCCCCTTCATTACTTCAACCGGTCCGCCGGACAAAAGGCCCCGCGCTGCCGCCGGCCGCCGACGAAAAACATCCGGGTGCGGCCTGCGCCCACTGGCTCTCATCGGGCTGATGTCATGTTCTCGTCCAGCCGGACCCGGCACCGCCCCTCCTCTCCAGGCCCCGCCTTGTCCCGTCCCGCCCCGACTTCGCCCCGCACGGACCCCGCCTTCTCTCTCTCGACACAGCCTCGCCTCGCCCCGCCTGCCGACCGACCCGTGCCGCCGTCTGCTGTACGTATGTGTGATCGTCTTACTCATCGCCGCTGACTGGACCCTCAGTCTGCAGGGGAATTGATCCACAAACATTCAGGCCGAGGGTCACTTTTTGCCCCGCTCTTCGGCAACTCAAGTTTCTTTCTGATTTGTTTTTCTTTAAATTTGCTCATGAAACTCTAGAAAATGCATTTTGCTGATTAGAGTTTGGGTGCATATAATGAAGTCTCAGATGTTGCAAATTCTTTGATGTCATAAAAGTTATGATAAAAGATACCTTTTGATCTTAAATATTGTTTGAAAATGATTTGAAATGATGTCAGCAAAAAAAAAAAAATAGTTTTAATGAAAAGTCAGTGTATGGTTACATTGTTTCATGTGCTATCAAAACTACTGCACACGTGTTGCAGAATATAACATACTAACTTAAAATTCCAACGTTTTTCCTCTTCCATAAGAAAACTCTGTATAGTCATTTAATTGTAATTTTTGCGGAAAAAAATATTTGCGTAGAGTACACACACTAATGAAGTTTCATTTCTCATTTCTTCATTTATGCTTTGGTTTCTAATTGCTCTTTCTTCATTAGAGCCATGTGATAACGAGAGCTTGTTAGATCTGAGAAAGACGATGACCCCTTCATATATTTTCAATATAAATGTATTCATGCAATAAAATTGTTTATTGTGCAACTAGTTTATAAAGTTATGATTTATTGCGTAAGTACATGTTTTGAAAACGATGTTAGGAGCGAGTTTTAAAATTTGTAGGAACCTAAAAAACGAGTTGCGTGCACTATTTTTTTACACTAAAGCAACCTAAAAAACGACTTGCGGACACTTATTTTTTACACAACAGCTTTACAAATTTATAAAAGAATCAAAATTAATTTTGGAAACAAATTTGAAAATCAGTTTTGCAGTTGAACACATAAGATGTTGGTATTTTGACGTCACAATGGAAGTCGGGAGGTGAGGAAGGGGGGAGGAGGGGGCGGTTAGAGTGAGTGCGCAGGGCGGGCAGGGAGGATGGACTGTGCCATACAATGATCCTTTATGAACTATTTCTTGTAACGAAAACGGTGGTTTATAATGCTGGTAGTATACAAAACTACGGTTACATCAGTTTGATCAATCTCTCTGCATGCATTTTAACATTTGATTCCTAACTGTGCATTGCTGATACAACCATTTCTACAAATGAAATACAATCGTTCTCGGTGCTCGATTATAGTGCATCTGGTTGCATCGTGTCTGTTTTCTGAATCAACTAGTGTTGAGAGCTTATAAAACGATCGCAAGCGGCAACAAGTATTGACACGCGTGGACCAACCAGTGCGTACGGAGAGCCATGTTGCGAGCGATGCACCCGTAGGCAGTTTTTTCTTCAAAAGGCTGTTCTGGATCTTCGGGTTCTCGGAGTATCGATGCTGTTGAGGGGTATTCGAGGCCAATTCGTGGAATCGATCTTTCGATTGGATTTCATAGTGCTTTTATTTCCATACTTTCCGCTGGGAATTCATGCATCGTGTTATCTCTGAAGTAAATGGCTGCACATTAGGAACCATATTGATCCGACGTGCATGATGGATTTATGTAGCAAATTGCTCCATTTTATTTCTTCTCTGATCGATTTCGGGGTTTTACGAAGAATAATTACATCCGAGACCATACAGATAAAGATGATTGCTTGTAAGAGATAAACCAAATAACACGCTATTGCTAACACATAGATACAGCTATGATAACTTAATAGCAAACAAACAGCTCAAAAAATGAATAGCCTAATGAACACAACTCGAAAAACCATCAATAGACATTGAAATGAAGTTACATTTTGTATAATATACTTTCCAAAATTCATTCATATGCTCCTGGAGGGGGAAAATGTTGTAGTGGACAAAGAATGCGTAAAATCAATTGTTAATTCCCGACGAAATTATACAAAATCTGCGTCCAACGACAAAGAAAATTAAATGGTGATATCCCAGGGTTATAAAATGTGTTCCTTAGCTCAAGTTAAAATTTGTATACCTATTTCTAAAAACACAATATTTAGAGATAAATTCGCATACAAGAAGTATAAAATACACGCAAAACCTTATGTTTAAATTATATTTGACTGGTACTTATATACAGATATAATCTTCTGTTTTACGTACTTCCATTTTGAAACACAATCTCCAGTTTTATTCGTCTTTTTGCGTTGTAAACATAAGAACGAGATCGTGCTTTAATCAGAGAACGTGAAACGATGCAGCGCATGTCGCTGGTTTGATTTCCCTTGTCGCTCGAACTATACTGCTGGACATTAAAGCGTGACGTGCGCAATCCCGCAATCCGTACGCGTCGTTACCTTGTGCTGGGTACTTGTAGATCGGAAGCCCCCGGTGCCGCAGACAGGGACTCACGCGCAAGCCCCCGCTGCCGTGGATCCTGTCTGCGAGAGGGCGACGGTCAGGCTCGCGTTTCTCCCTCCGCCCGCGCCTGAAATGCACCAGCGCCACTGGCGTGACAGCGTGCCACTACTACTGTTGCTGGCTCTGTGTGAGGAGCAAACATTCTAAACGTGGCACGTCCACTTTACTCTTTTCCAATAAAAACGAAAAATGTAGCACACGTTTTACACTTTTCGACACCATCTTTAACTCAACGAATGGAGTACTACTTAATGGAGTATTGTACTCCATAATGTACTCCATGTACATTATGTATTGTACTCCATGTTCAAAAATAAAGTTCTAATTAAAAACAACAAAAGAATTCAATTTTTGCCAAATGGACATGTCACCTTTTGAATATTTCGTCCTCATGTGTGGAAACCACAATTCCCGCTTTCATAGGTATCTCCATCTTTTGCAACTTCGACTAGTGTTTTTCGTGGTTGGTGCGAATTTACTTAAAGTATAATGTTGATTTTGTTAGTCGCTGGTGCTGTCGATAAGACAGCACCAGCGACTAACAAAATCAACATTATACTTTAAGTAAATTCGCACCAACCATTCTGGCATTACAAAAATGTTGCCGTTATCAGCACAATTACGTAGTGCATATTTGGGTCCCTTAAAAAATCCCTTGTAGTTAACATTTTCAGAAACTATTCACCAGAACCACGTTAATGCATGATTCCAATCTCTTCTCCTTTTTAAACTCCATTTCTAGTCTCTTCTTCTACCCAGTCCTTTTCGGGACTTGTTACGCTAGTAGTATTTATCTAAGCGTTCGCTCCCCCAATCTCTCCCACTAGCGCCTCCACCACGACGGATGCCATCTCGACCTCCACTGCCGTTTCTTTCGCCTCATCCCCCGCCTACGTTGCCACCTCTCTCATATCTGACCCCACACGCTCCTCTCTCCATCCCGCGCCCTTCGACGATCCATCTCTACCGGCTGTAAGCCAGCCGCCTAGTTGTGTCCCTCTGGAGACCGCCGCCGCTGCCGCAGTCAATGTCACCGCCGCCGCCGCCGTCTCCGCCGCCTCCGCCGCCGCCGTCGCCACCTCCGCCACCCTGCCGCGGCCGCCACCGTCACTGCCACCGCTGCCACCGCCGCCGCCGCCGCCACCACCACCACCACCACCCTGCCGCGGCCGCCACCGTCGCCGCTGCCGCCGCCACAGCCACCTCCGCCACCGCCGCCACCGCCGCCACCGCCACCACCACCGCCACCATCGCCACCGCCACCACCACCGCCACCATCGCCACCATCGCCACCCTGCCGCGGCCGCCGCCGCCGCCGCCTCCTCCGCTGCCGATGCCAACCACCACCACCCTGCCGCGGCCGCCCGCCACCACCACCACCCTGCCGCGGCCGCCACCGTCGCCGCTGCCGCCGCCACTGCCACCTCCGCCACCGCCGCCACCGCCACCACCGCCACCCTGCCGCGGCCGCCGCCGCCGCCTCCTCCGCTGCCGATGCCACCACCACCACCCTGCCGCGGCCGCCGCCACCACCACCACCCTGCCGCGGCCGCCACCGTCGCCGCCGCCGCCGCCGCCGCCGCCACTCCCACCTCCGCCACCGCCGCCACCGCCACCACCACCGTCACCATCGCCACCCTGCCGCGGCCGCCGCCGCCGCCTCCTCCGCTGCCGACGCCACCACCACCACCCTGCCGCGGCCGCCACCGTCACCGCCACCGCTGCCGCCGCCGCCGCCGCCGCCGCCGCCACCGCCGCCACCGCAGGCTGGAGGAGATAGTAGTCGCGCGTCGGCCGAAGCATGCCCCGCCCCCTCCGCCCCCTCCGCCCGCGCCGCCCGGCGCTCGCCGCTAATAGCTCGGCGGCCGCGGGGTCTCAACCGCGCGCCGGCCATCCGCAGCGCAGCGCCGGGTTCATTAGCTCTGTCGGCGCGGCGCGTGGGTGGCACGCCGCCGACGGAGGCGGCGGCGCTCCCGGCCGCACTCAAGGACGAACACGAACTTCACGCTCTAAAGTGGGATGGACGCAAAGATGCCCTAGATAAGAACAGGCCCGCGTAATCTAATAAACTCAGACTCAGCTGCAAGACAAGAATCACGATTTTAGGCCTTGACAGTTTATTTTTTGTGAACGGGTTAAAGAAGTAAAATCGCTGTCTTCTGTAGCTGGGATATTTCGAAGATCTTATCTGTCTGATCCACGCGACATTTTACTTAGTTCCGTGACTGCCGTCAATAAGGTACTACACTGACGCGTCGGTAGAAGTCAGAGGGAGCAACCGCATTTCCCAAATAAAAAACCTAGAACAGTATAGGTTTCACGAGGTGAACACGAATCTGGGGACAGTATTTCGTGTGTGAATAATACTGAATAAACAAACCAGCTTTTCGCTCTGATGTAATCACATCAGGGTGGATGAATCATCAGTAAAACTGAATTAATATGGGACGTCGCCTTGAGTCGTAAATTGGTCAAGAGAGACTTTATTCGACTTTGTCGGAAGTTGAGTTACTCTAACCATGCCATGGAATAGACCCGCAATGTCTCCATGTTTCTTTGCCTGTTTGAGGAGTTTAGTGCCATAAGTGAGCTGTTTTAGTTGAGTTTCTTCCAATTATTTTTCGTGTTCAGTTCATGCTCTTCCAGTGATGAGCCGTATTTCATTTTGTGTACCTACTTATTTTATATCAAGTTGACATTAGGTTATGTGATTGACTCAAAAAAGGGCCGAAGAATGGGAGTCAAGCGAGATAGGGGAAGGAGTTGCTAACAGAATGTGACCTATTTATAATGTAGTATTTGTAAATTGTCCATGGATGTCTGTCCTATTAATAAAAACGTTTTACTAAGGTGTAATTTTAAAACTGAAAGGTAAGAACACCACTCACTTGTATAGATACACAGTCCAGGCTTCTTTGTTTGCACTTCCATATTTCAAAACAGTATTATGTTCTGGTCAGACTTTTTTAAATGGAAAAATAATTTTGATTTTCAAAACATGTTTTCCGCTGATATACAGTAATATAAACAAATAATATAACAAGCTATGTTTAAATGTGCACGGCACTTTGCATAACATATTTTATTCTTTCAATCGTGTTTTAAGGTTTATGCATGTCATCATGGATTCAATACTGCAGATGAAAATTTAAAAGAACTTTGTCGTTGACTGCTCTACCTCTACCATGATGGTAGAGCACGTGATCTTCGACGTGTCAGACAAGATGACATGTGATCTTCGACGTGTCAGACAAGATGACATGCATAAAAACACTCCATAGAGCCTGTCGCTTTTGGTCACGAGAAGAAACATCTGTCATCCGAAATGCATGAAACCTGTGAAGTCTATAATCATTAAACCTAAGAAATGCTTATCAAGAAGTGTAGTCATGTAGTAGATACAGCGTTTAGGTCACCAGAAAAATTGCGTGCAAAAAAATTGTAATGTAATAAACTAAGCATTATTATGAATACTAAAATGCCTAGTATATAAAAGACGTGTACACAATTTTCACTCTAGCATTTTGTGAGCTAACGAGAATGTAATAATAATTAATTTTTGAAATTTAATTTTAATATTTTGATACGGTCATTCAGAAACTTAAATATGTAATTATTTTTTCATTCTCGTCTTTGAAAATTTGTTCTCCTTCTCGTCTTGGATCTTAGAACGTATTACAATTATAAGAGTTCATAAATGGCTTTTTATTTTTAATGTCAATACTCGAGAGTTATTCAATTGTTCTTGTTGAGCATGACAGAGTAACGCTAATTCAGTACGTACGAAAGTCATTATTCAGTACCTTTGGTACCTTTGTGTGCGTCTTCTAAAATATGACGCTCTTTGGTGACTCCTGTTGCAGTAAGTATGGCCTTCAGATCTGCCTTACCCTCTCGGTTTAAATTAGTGTCCATCCTTACGACGGTGTGTTTGTTTGAAAGTCGACCTCCCGGGCGAGAGTGTGTGTGTGTGTGATTCGATTGAATGATGATTCCGGGCGCGTCAACGGCTGCATTTGTTACGTAAGTGTAGTGCATGTTTTATCGCAGGAGATGGCGGTAATATCCTACTGTTCGGGGGAAAACCCCGCTAGCCGACGGCAGGTCTACGCCATCGCCGTAATCCATCGTGGGAAGACCACAGCCACCTCACGAGAAACATCAACTACACTTACGGGAATAATGACCCTGTTAGTTGATGCTCCCGGAATCACTAGCAATCAATCAATGAATCAATCTTGCTGTTCGGCGAGATCCGGCACCGATCTATGTCGGATTGCAGAGATTTCATTGAACCAAGTATTTCCCAGCAGCATGTCACGGCCCCAACCTTGACAAGCTCTAGGCTCTCGACTGGTCTCTTAATCTATGGTAGTGGAATGCATGTCAGTGTAAATGTATGTAAGTAAGGGGTGAGGATAGGACAAGGAAGAGGAAGGAAAGCGCGCGTGGTCCGTGGCCCGATTGTTAGGGTACTGCTCCGACATTTGCCTGGTGTGGATCGGAGACAGCACGGGAAACTACTGATCAAAACAGCCAACTGCTAGAATTCTTCTCCGGACAGCTGCTGAACTGGACCTAGCTATGTAGCTGGTGTTAAAAATCTGCCACCATCGAGACTCGAACCTCAGAACCTCTCGATCAGAGTTACTGCAGTGACATCAGTTGTTGCCCCGAGCCGCCGAAGCCGGTGGGGGGAGGGGCAGACACGATTATTTTGAGACAGCGTAGAGTCCTAGATACAGAGAGTAACGCATTCCATTGCTCCATCGATCCCGCCATTTTATGTCCAGTTGTCAGAAAAAGGGAAACTGTGTCGCATTCTGTATGTTGAGAACCGTGAATATACC
Organism: Acheta domesticus; assembly: GCA_031308135.1. NCBI lineage: Eukaryota > Metazoa > Arthropoda > Insecta > Orthoptera > Gryllidae > Acheta > Acheta domesticus. The sequence goes on along the minus strand of JAHLJT010009419.1, from coordinate 85,170,740 downwards.
CCAAACCAATATTAATATTCTTGAAAATCATCATAATGTCACCAATTATTTTAATTTCCCTTCAGTTACTGTTTGTTGCCTGACGGGGTTGTCGGGAGAATGGATATTAAATGGCGGCGGTTGCGCTACTCTCTGTATACTCTGCTACTCTCTGTTTATCTAGGGACTCTAAGGCAGCGTAGCGCCGAGCGCCAATCTCGTACCCAGAATTCAGCTCAGAAACAGCTTCTCTTGACCTCCACCTGTTGCTCTGTGTTAGTGTTCCTTTTTTGTGAAACTGTACAAAAAAAATCCTCGAGAATCGTATAGGATACTATCTGTGATATCACGGTATTTTGTCTATGTTGGAAAATACACTTCTAGATGAAGGGCAGTTAAAACTGCCACAAACAATGATTGTGTTGGGTTCATCGGGGGCCGCAGTAGATCAGTGAAAGTTGGGAGACGCAGACTGCCGGAGAGAAAGGGGTTATAATGAATAATCTACACAATGGTATAACACAATGCTATCTAAACAGTCATTTGAAGATTTCTCTCTTCGATCGACTGTTATTCATGTTTTGTGCCATGCGGGGTAAAGTTTTACTTACTTAATTATTTTTAATTAAGTATTCAATCAGAATATATAAGGTGACTTATTATTTGTTTTTAAATGGTCCTACAGATAATATGACTTCTACCAAAAGTGGTAAATCATTGAATTGTGCTTCTAACACATTATCTATCTGTAGAAGACCCTATTCAACGCTCTAAACGTCTAAAATGTGTGTGACAAATAGTATTCATTAAAAATATATCTGTTTGTTGAACCTACAATTTTATGAAACCTCATCACACACAATATAAACTGATGTGGTGCACCTTGTGAAACTCATTACGCCAAGTCCATTTCCCACAGTTCTCCCTCAGATTTTCACTTCCATAACTCCGCATGCGCATTCGCTCATGCTCTGCGATTTGTCTGCAAGAGACGCGTGGATATTGCGCCAGACGTATGCAGATTCTCTCCGCAGAGACGAATCTAAGTGGGCTACTCACCAAAAATGATGGGAAATGATTTTTGAAATTTCAGTACTAGATTTTCCCCAAACCAGTTTACGAAATATTTACTTTATGTTTGTGTAAGTTTTCATACGTTAATTGCATATTGGCGTCATTTTGCGTTTGTGTAATAATGTAAAATATGTGATGTGCCGAATTGAGTAAACCTTCAGGAATAAGCTCTGTAACTTTCTGGTGCTTTCACTGAGAATTTTGAATTTCCCTTAGGCTGCAGTCGAGGAATCAGATTCACTTCCGTTGATAGTCAGTGCCCCGGTAACATACTCACCCTTAGAAATGATGGATATAATTTTTCCTCTGTTTTGGTACTTCATTCCAAATTGTAGTCACATCACCAAAATGTGTGCACATGGTGCCTATAGAGCACATCCTTTACTCACATCAGTGTTTGCTAATTTGAATTCACTCTTCGTCAGGGATCCCGTTTTACGGACAGAGGTCTCCACTGCAAATCCGCTGTGTATAGATTGTCACCGCCCCGTCCGCTGTGGATGTTCCTTGGGCCGCGAGCGGTTCTTGTCGCTCGTGGACGCGGCATTTTGCCTCGAGCTTTAATGGCGGAGTTTCTCGTTTCTCGAGAAAATGGAAATTGCGTTTTGAAAATAAACGCTATCTGCCGCCGGGGCTGGGGGCACGCTCGCGTCGCTTTATGCGTTTGCGCGGACGTGACGTCATCTTCCTGGGTGTTTCGCCTTCGGGCGCATGCAGCTGGAGCTGTCCCAGAAGGCGGGAATTCTACGGCCTCCGAGAAAACGGCAGCGATCTCTCACAACAGGCTGCTCGAATCGCGTCTGTTATTAAGTACGAGGTGTAATGTAAATTCTACTATCTGCCGTCGACATTAATTTGAAATCTTGTATATCATCCTTTGTGTAAGCTGTAATTTCGTCTGCTAATGCTCGCGAAGGATCTCAGAAATGAAATGTATCGCTCATAAAACCGGGGAAAGTTATTGCTAGGATATTCTTCGGATATTTTTTTACTGTTGTTAGATGTGTAGAGATATTTTCTTCAACATAATTATATTTCGTTGTATTTCATATTTTTCTTTGCAAATGTTTTTCTACAATAAATTCACATCAGACTTTGAGAAATATATATCATTTGAGCTGAATTCTTTTTCAAGACACATGCTATCTATAAGATTCATTTGTGTCAGGAAACCGGTTTAAAGCGTGTAACCCACTGATCTGTATATAACACTGGATGGGGGGTAGTATCCGAAGCGTGACGCACTAAGAATGGCGCCATGACACCGAAACTGACCACCGCTGGCAACAAATATGGCGAACTAGTGTCCATTGTGTTTCTAGTTTTTTTGGTTATTGTTATTGAAAACGTTGTTATTTAATGCATTAAAAATGGGTGTCACTTGTGTGTATTGTGGAACTATACCTGACGAGAATATTAATTTCACACTCCACAAGTAAGTGAATTATCTTCATTTTATTACTCGTTGTTACATCATCAAGAAAAAATGTGAATGTTTAATAATAAATGGAAAAATTGTTTGACTACATTTCCACAGGACGAAGATTTATTGCGACAATGGAAGCAAAATATGGGACTGCTGAACATTGTTCTAAATAAAAAGAGTAGGTTATGCTCACTGCTTTTCCAAGAACATTGTTTGAAAAAAATAAACATTATAACACGTTACTTCCAAACAGTGTGCCAACAATTTTTGCTTCTGATAAGAACCTGTGTGTATTGTGTAAAGAAGAAAATAAGGAAGAGGATATTTTATTTCACATGTATTAATTTATTTTTTTGTATTCTGTCCTATTTGTCTGTGCATAAATTTAATCAACATTCAAGCTTCAGTATTTTTAAAGACATCTATATGTATTATAACACAACTCGCTTATAAGTCTGTACTACACTGTTGTAAAGACTTAGTGTTATAATAAATATAGTTGTCTTTAGAAATATTGAAGCCTGAATGTTGATTAAAGATATTAATTTTTTTACAGAAACATTTATGAAGAATTCTGATCAGAAGTGAGGATAGAGAAATAATAGAATTGAATACAATTGAATTTTTTTGTTTTTCACAGGAAGCTATAGTGGTTACTTTCGATTAATTGTAATTATATACAGCACTGAATTGTAAATTTTATTAATCTTAACTATCAATTTAAATGCAATGTAGATTTAATTAATTTTAAAGTTATTACAATTATACAACCACTTAATAATTACTATTGCTTTTAGTAAACTGCATGTAATTAATTCTACGTCCAACTGTAAATTGTATATTGTATTAATTGGAAATAAAAACTTAAGTGAAATGTATATTTAGTTAATTCAATACATTCTGAATTGTACATTTCATTAATTTTAATATCAATTGAATAAAACTCATTTCATGAATTTTACATTCACAGCGATTGTAATGTCACTTAATTATAATTGTTAATTTCAATAGGGTTTATATTTTACATATCTGTGATTGTAAGTTTTATTAATTTTAATTATCAATTTTCATTATATATTTATAATAATTCGAAATTTATTTCAGTCGTAATATGACCAGATTATAATTGTTCATTTACGTGAGTTGTTCATCACATTAATTAATTGCAATTGTTATATTTTCATTTACATTTTTCAGTTCATATTTCTGTTTCAGCTTAGTGTTAATTAACTTTTAATTAATATAAGTTTCAGGAAAATAAATATAGTATTAATTTACATTCCACAATTTAGAAAATCTTTCTTTAATATTCTCTTGAAATGATTCAGAATAAAATTTCATAAGTATTATTTTCACGTAATCATAATCATGGTAGAACTGCGTATATACGTTTGAATTTCGCGCTAAAATCTTGCCAGCGGTGGGCAGTTTAGGTGTCATGGCGCGATTCTATGTGCGTCATCCCCACTCCTGGTATTTTAGTTCTATGCCCTATCCAGTGTTATATACAGATCAGTGGTGTAACCTCTTGTATTACGCTCGTATTTTTCCCTAGATTAGTCTCGCCTTTGACTCGAAGAAATATCGCCAGTTGAATGCATTTATTTCTAGTAATGTAGGCACGTCTGGAGTTTTTCTATCATCTTCGGAAATCTCTTCAACCTCGTATCCTTGGCTAGAGGCCAGACCGGGCAACGTTTTAGTATTTTATATCTTTGTTAGGTGAATGCCTTAACGGTTTACCTAACCGAATGCGAAAACTGGTTTCCATAGTAAAATGCTGTGAAGAGATGAATCCCTTGGCCTTGATGTCGTTGCTTTTTATAATGGACCAAGTGACGCCTACTTAAGAGTGTTCTGGGTGCTACAAAGTTAAATGAATGGCATTACTCCGTTTCCGAAGAAACTTAATAATAAAAAATCTTCATTGAATACTGAAGTCATTTAGAATACACTAGGGGGCTGCAGCTGAAAAATGTTGCTCAACAAATCCGTACGAAATATTTTCTAAAATAGCACCCACATTACTCAAGAATAACAAATAAAATACTCTCGTATAACCCTGTACTAAATTAAATATTTTAACAACAGTTTCCACGACAATAATATAGAATGGTATGTACGGACTCATAATACAAAAGTTCTTTACACACCAATAATATCAAAATAATTGCTGTTACATAACTCAACACATGAATAGCAAATATTTAATGGTCTGCGACCTCTTCCTTGGGTACGTGCTGTCGCATCACATCGATCTGTTGTAAGACAGACGCACTGAATATGAGAGAATAGTGGAGTAACACAAATATTTGCATTTTTTAGTTAAAGTTTCAAACTATTTCATTAGTTTTTGGATTTTTTTTCGATTTCCTGGGTATCTAACAAAATCACAGACACATCTACAAGACCGAAAGCTGGATTCTTTCAATTTCTGCGCTTATTGGAAACTAGTAATACATACAATAAACTTTATGACAACGCAATGAGGAATAATAAGTGAAACCGATTTCAATTTTTAATTAATTTATCGAAGTTTCTATTGTTTTTTTCGAAGGAAATAAATTATGTGGAAGAAATAGGCAATGGAAATGAAACGTAAGTGACTTGGGTTGTTGAAGCAGTCAAAACTTTGTCAGTAAAAACGTAAATATAAAGTTCTGAGGTTCCCTGCTAGTGAGGACGAATTTATCGTGTAGATGATGAAAAAAACATCAGGAGAAAGATAATTTTAGTTGTGAGAGCTTTGGGTCTACGCGGCTATCGCGATCCCATTTCAGGGAAAGAACTTCAATTTTCCTTGCTGGTGATCCCTTCCTCTCCATCCAGAAAAGGAACGGTAAAACTGTAATTATTATTTCCAAGTCTTGTAGTATATTTTAGAATATGAATATCGATATATGTTTTATATTAGCGCAACATTAAAGTCATGCACATTCAGTTTTATGCGTTTCAAACTTCTCTTGGTATGAAACGAAAGTTTAGTTCAGAGCATGCACGCCAGTGACAAATTACTTACAAATATCACAACTGTATTTATCATGGGTTGCTGTCTTTGCTTTCTTTGGAAAGCTACATTACATAATGCACAGCAGTGATGTGTGATCCTTATACTACTTTTATGTTACACGTTTTATGTGATTCACGGCTTCTTTCGGCGTATACATGTTGTGGAGAACCTGGACAAATTCAAATTAGAAAAAAATCATTGTGAGTGAGCAATGCTGAATCTAAATTCGTGGGATAAATAATCCGCCACATAACATTAATATGATATGAATAATTTCCGTAGATAAAACACCACATATATGGAAGCGAGTTTGTAAAAAAACAAATTTGATTTTTCAGTCGTAAAATAAACTGTGCAGGTTCCTCCAAAACAGCACATCGTGTACTTGCACACAACGAAACGAGAAAAAAAGGACAATTTCCAGAACATTGCGTCATGTCTTTCTTTTTCCACCTCTTACTTTCATCTCGCTATTGCCACTCGCTGCCTGGAGTCCGCGTTGCACTCCACCCGCAGTTTCCCGCTTCACTTGCCTGTGTATAGGAGAAGTTTTAACAGAAGCTCGCGGCAATGGCTGGAAGTTGACTGTGGCACCAGTTTGTCAGAGTCCGTTTCCCAGGAACTCCGTTCACTTCTCGAAAATGAGTACCCGTGGAACACATTCGCGACTGCAAAAAGGGGGAAAATTTGTAATTATATCCACTTATTTTCGCGCACTTATTTATTGTTTCGTTTCTGAAGTTTGTTGAATTTTGGAATAAATGAGTTAGAATAGATGTTTAGATGGTACTCTTCATAAACTATTTATCTTGTGCAGCAAAATCATGTCAATAATTTGATGAATAATTCTTTATCGCCGTTATTTAGTAATCATTCAATTAACAAAATATGTCAGAGCGTGATACTCAGTTCTTTGCAAATAGAAATATTCAAATTGTTATCAGAACAGAATAAGCAGAAACAAATAAAGAAACGGATTAATTTAGATCTGATAAATTATTGAAGTATACGGAACTCTTCCTTATTTTCAAAGATACGAAATTCTGTTTAGTTCTTTAAAGAGTTCCATAAACTATTCGTTCAAACTTATTTAATGTCTCGTTTAAGCTCTCGTAATAGCAAAGCCAATAGCTGCATATTTGGAGAATGCGTCAAATGTTTCTTTACAATATAATTATTACGAGGTTAGATTCAGTAATTAAATTGTTTTATTGTCTTTTTTACATTTGCATTCATTGAATTAAGCGTATATTTCGTTTTAAGCCACTTATATAGGGTAACTTCTAAAGCATAGCTTATTTCGTGATTTACAAAACATTGGTATATAGTATAAACTTCCATTAGAGCTACAGAATAGCAATAAATATATAAATTTTCATGCATTTTAAATTTAAAGAACATGTTTTGTGTCAGATTTTATGATCTTCTGGAGAGGTCGTCGAGATCAAATTGGTCTTCTTTGGCGTTTGACATTTAGCTCCTCTCTCTCTCTTCCGCTCAACCTGGCTTTTGCGCAGCAAGCCGCCCATGTTTATACATCCGCCTCCTTTGTTTCCTTATTTATTCGCCTCTCCACGTTCCTCATGGAACGTCCCGAGGCCCGCAGCGAGCCAGCGCGCGGGCGGCGTTCCACAGGGCTTGCTCCTGTGCCCGCGCCGCGCCGCGCCGCTCGCCGAGTGCTCCATATCCTCTAACGAGGCGGAGTCGGCCTGTTGCCTCCGGCCGCGTGTACGAGCCTGCCCGCCCGCCCGCCCGCCTGCCTGCCTGCTGCTAGCAGCGCTGGTCTCTCTTTTCTTATTACGGAAGGAACAGTTTCTTTTTTTGATGGCGGCCGCCTCCTGCAGTGCGATCCCATACGAAGAGGGGCGAGGGCCCAGCGGCGCTGACTGCCGGCTTTTTCTGGTGGGTTGCGTTTTGGTTTGTTTGGGGGTATCGTGTTGCGTAGTAGTCTTAACAGTTCGATGGTGATATTTGTGTGTGTTTATTTTCCGTGTATTTTTTATTTTGTTTGTCACATTTAACAGAAGAACTCTCAAGATTAATTTAGATTCTCTTGAAACTCATTTGTGAGATTCTTAAAAAGTGTTAAAAATAGCTGGTACTACATCATTTTAGTAAAAAAATGTTACGGTTTATATAACAGAGAAACTGAATTCAAACGAATTTCAAATAAGGTTTCAAAATAATTGTGAGATAACTATTATCTTTTTAAGTATCTTAAAACTTTGAACTGTGTTTTCCCATTGCTCTATTATGTGATTTTTCTTTCATCTGCTAATATTCCATTTCTTACATCATCAATCATTCTCATTTTTACTCTCCATTGTACTCATTCCCCATCGAACTTTACTTTATATTAATGTTTCTGTAACTAATTTCCGCGCAAAATATGAATGATACAAATAACCTTTCTGATACATATTAAATTAATCAGTTTCCTCTCGTCTCGTATTCTCCTTGAAACTACATTCATTGCTATGAATTTTATTTGTTTCTGTTCATTGTTCTGGTTCCATTTGAGTTCACATTCAACATGTACTTATTGCATTTCTTAATCTTTCAAGGAATTCTTCTTCCGTTTTAATTGTTATTGGCTCGCAATCATTCAGACCAAAATTTCAGACAAAACATTTGAATTTTATTTGACAAATCTATTACTCGTGTTAATCATAATACTTTCCCTTGTACAAAAATGTACAAGATCGAATCATAGTATTCGCATTAACTATCTAGTATACGGTAATAATAAAAATCAAAAACGTTTCGAATGCGTTCAACATTAGAGGTCTCTGTGCATGATGTAGCATCGGTTTAGTAGAGGCGAGGCGTATTTGCTGATAATTAAGATCTTGTGAAGTAAGAGAATGAAAACTGCTCTTGTTAACTGGCCGCACGGTAACATTTACAGAACCTTGAGTAAAGATATAATCCGAATCGGAAAAGTGATAAATCAAAAACTATTAACTGTTAACTACTAACCAACTTTCATAAATTAAGAACTGTAGGAAAGTTATAACTGGAAATTACTTTAAATACATTTGTGGAACATTGAAAATACCAAAAATATTCTTTCATGTCGTTTTATGTCCACAATTTATGAAATATGTAGGGTTACAAATTCTAGAAATCTCTTTTCTTTGTAAACAGAGAGTTCAACAGTTTTCTGAAAATGTAGTTGGCACGCATCTTTACTTAGATCTGTATGTATGTTATATGTACATGTGTGTGTGTTTATATATATATATATATATTTGTATTTGTATGTATATATGTTGTAACCGAACGTGCTGTCGGTTTCGGGGGATTTTAGTGGGATCGTGGCTCATCAGAAGATTTCAAAATAAAAAAAACGAAGTCGTGATCACAGAACATGTAATTGGACACGCGTTGAAGCGAAACCACAAAAAACTCGAAGAATGCCAATAACACTGATACACAAAGAAAATACACAAACAACAAAATTAACACAATTCAAAGAAAATATCAAAAAGGGAGAATCAACTGCAAAGTATCACGAATTGATTTTAAGATTTACACAACTTCCCAGAATCACAGCAATATCTTCCGTCACAAACCAAGTTGAAGCTCAACAAATGGAAAGAATGAAATCCCGGTTGGGATGAGTGAAGGGCACATGCTTCTCGCATGACCCAATGTCGTAGTACCTTCCGTTTACGAAAATTGCAGTTAACTGTCCCTCATTAAACACTGCATCAAAACACATGCAAATAATTTCGTGCACGAAATTCTCTAGAATCCCCCAAAAGAAATCTCCATTCAATTAAATGAACAAATATAATGCTTTCTTGATAACACAGAATATTCAAAAGAATTCTCTTAGAAATGACGTTAATGGCCCCTAAAATTATCTCTGACGGTGAATTGCGTGAACACGTGCCTTACACCAGTCTGCATTCTATAACTAATTGCTTCAAAATTTTCAGTTGCAGTATGGAATGCGCGGCCACTTTAGTTCCGAGATTTTTTCCCTCATGTCCCCGTAACACATCGCCGCACTTTTACGCCAGTGGTCTTAATACGCATTATACACACCTCTTGCGAGACAAACTCAGTTTCACACAGTCGGGCAGTTCGTGTAGAAAGGACCAGATGTAGAGGATACAAGGATCGAAATGCCGACCTTAGTCCGTTGGAAAAATAGCCTCGCCCAAAACAGCAAAGCTTGCAACAAGAACAAGGGGTGGCGAAGGCCGCCTTAGCATGGTACAAGTTCTCGTTGACTTGACTCGCGGCTACCTCTCAGACTCTGCCGTCAACCTTACACCTCGGAGTCCAAGCACTTTCTGCTCCTGGCGTCCCGCACTCCCCTCTCTCTCCCCTACCGAACACGTCACTCTCCAGATAAGATTTGCATACCCCTTCTTCACCCCTCCCAGCCACCGATAAGAAAAATCGTCGGCCGCCTGGCGGCGCACGAGCGATCGGTGGGCAGTGGATTTCGTACAATTCGATGGCTGAAAATCGATTTAGCCAATATTTGATCTTGTTAAAAGTTGTAGTGATCTTTTGTAGGATACCATGCTTTCCACCTTAACTTAAAAACGTAGCACAATAATAATAATTACAGCCATTGAAATATTTTTGTGAAGAGACACCTTTGTCAGATGAATTCTGGACATTGCGATTATTTATGAACTCTCCACTTGCTTTGTTCACGTCAGGTATAGCCTGATGCTTTGCCTTTGTTATTTTGCTATTGTAATTGTTGCTTTGCTATTGTAATTCCGTTGTACTGTACGTAGTGGGTCTTGAAAATAACGCAATGAGCAAGTGAAGGCAGACAAGCGTTCATTCTGTTAATTTTAATACATTATTAACATTTAGTATTCAAACTTCGAAATTAGTTAAAAAGAACAATTCCTTTTATTTAAAGAAAAAATCACGAAATTTAGTTGAGTAGAAAGCTCACATTCTTTTCTAAACGAAAAATCTTAGTGTTTCAAATAATACAAGATTTAAAGTTTTGACCATGGGTGATACATTGAATTGATAACAATCGAGGAAGAAACAAAAATGGATAAAATCAAACATAGAATGCAAACAGAACAACAATATTATAATAATGTTTGTATAAAAATAAATGGTTTGTATACTCAGTGATTCAAAATCATATCAAGTCATTCATGAAGTTCGTTGTATGCGCGCCACATACAAAACACGCAGTTTAATAAACATTATTTCATTCCGGCGCAGATTACAGCATTCACGCAACTGGTTTGATTCATGCAGAAAACATAAATATGCCATTCGAGGTAACACAGTCACAAAAACGAGTTTAGTCAATTGGTCCACTATTTCACACAAACACGCATGCTATTAAATAGATCCTTTCTGAGCATTGTCATTTTCTGTTTGCGCCAGAACTTCTTCCTTCTTTCCAGCAAGTTATTTTCGAATACTCTCCAGCGACCTTCCTTTCGTCTTTCGCAGAGCCACGTACAGGTACACTACAATGAGCGCGCACATAGCTGAGAAAAACAACAACAATAGAACACTTGGAGCCCGAAGAACAGGACGATGCTGGTGAAGAACTTGGTGGCTAAGAAGCCTAAGAATACACCATTAAACAGCTTCCTTCTGAGCATTAGCATTTTCTGTGTGTTCTGGTGCTTCTTCCTTTTCTCCAGCAAGTTCTTTTCGAATACTCTCCAGCGACCTTCCTTTCGTCTCTGGCAGCGCCACGTACAGGTACACCGCAATGAGCGCGCACATAGCCGAGAAAAACCAATAACACACGTGGAGCCCGAAGAACTGGACGATGCTGGTGAAGAACTTGGTGGCGAAGAAGCCGAAGAACATGATCAACAGCGCCCCCAGGAGCGTGGCCAGCTGCTGGGCCTGCGGCAGGAAGATTTCGGTGACGATGACGAAGGGCAGTGTGGTGATGGCGAGGGTGACGGCCGCCATGAAGACGGAGAGGCTGGCGACGGGCACCCAGCCCAGGTGGGAGACGTCGGCGCCCGTCGCCTTGAGGTAGGAGTAGGCGCCCAGCGCCGCCAGGCACACGGCCATGGCGCCGTCCGACGCCAGGAACAGCGCCTTGCGGCCCAGCCGCTCCACCAGGCGCGCCGTCAGCAGCGAGCCCAGCACGCACTGCACGCCCACGATGCTCGCCGCCAGGTGCGCCGACATGTCGGGGCTCGCCTCCGTGAAGATCTCCACCTGCGCATGCCCGACAAGAAAACACGGCATTACTGTTGTGTCTCGGGAAAAAAGGAAAAATCAGAGAAACAGAAACAAACAAGTTTTATTAACGTAGCCACTTGCTACGTCCAAAGAAAAAACATCTACAAAATGTACCAGAGTTCAGTTTGCCAGAGATCGCCTAGTCGTCATCAAAGTCCGCTCTTATCGCACTACCGTCGTTCCTTCACTATCTGCAGTACACCGTCTGGGGCGGCGCGCGTCCGGCGCGCCGCTTATCAGTTCCTCGGTCACCTCCACTCTCCCGCGTCACACCTCGGGGAAGAAAGGGGAGGCGGGTCGGCCCCTCTCCTCTCTGCCAATCACGCCGCGGTTCCGCTCCGCCGCGCCTGCTGGAGCCCGCGGTGGCCGGGCTGACGTCAGCTCGCTGTTTGCGAGCCTCTCTACTCGTGGCGGTCATATCAAGCTTCCTGACGGCCACGACAATTACCAACACTCCGTAAATTGGACCCGCTCAGAAGCGCTTGCAAAAGGTAGTGGTGCTAGCAAAGCATTGGTTTAAATCAGAGTTTCCCCTTTTTACTTTCATCGACCTTAATTTGAAGTTTTGTTTGCTTCATCGACTCCCAATCATTTTCTATATAGTGGGCATAATATATAGCATCCACAATTATAAAAAAAAATTGTACGAAGATATATTAAAGATAACAATTTCGTACACAAACATTCTCGTAAATGTCTCTATTTTCAATAATCGAAGACGCATCCACTTTTGGGTTGCTGAGTCACTATATCAGAAAACAATTAATTATAAATTTCATTATAATTTTTATTGTTATCGATGCGATCTTGATTATACTTATCAGTTGCCGGTTCTCAGTATGCTATTGACCCCCCAATCGACCCCATGATCATCACAAACCCCTTCAAAATTTCATTGACCCTCAGGGGGTTGAATCCGACCCCTTTGGGACCTCCGATTTAAAAGGTCTTCATGAGCAGCGAAATGGCGCTGCTACAGTGGTTAGCAGCGCACTTCCATCACTATCAGCGTAGACGCGCTTCTGCGTCACCGCTAGCTGAACAACTGTGTTTCTGAATTGCAGCCTTGACTCTAGGTCACTAGTAGAGGTCTGCATTCTCCGCGATTTTTACCGACCAGCGCTCGCTCGCCTCTCTTCTCTCGAGACCACGCGCTCGACTGTCCTTCGCAGCCGGTTGCGGACTCCCGGGAGCCGGCGACCGACCGAGACTCGGCCTCCAACCGACGAGACTCGACAACCGGCGGACCCCCTTCAGGCGAACTGCGCCACGTAACAATCGGCCGACACGTCGGAGTAAATATCTAATGCCAAGTTTCAGGAAAGGGAATGGTATTGAATGGTTTTTAAAATATATGACCAATAATTTCGTTTTTTCAAAATTTAAAATATAGATGAATTTTAATATTAATTTTCAAATAATAAATTTTAATATAAAAAAAGAACAAAAAGCTTCAAAAATCGACTCCCCGGACGCACTGGAGAACCTCAAGTGGATCTATTGCAGTTCTGCCTGTGACTTCAAAGAAAAGGCATTCAAAAGTTTTAGAGATAAATTCCGTTCTTTGTAATGACTAGGCATCGGATGTTTCGGAAATTGCCTATTTTATTCTAATGAACATAAAATCATTAATTTTCCTTCATTTTATATGGTGTAAATACAAATGCTCTGCTAAATTTAGATGCAAGTGCAATGAAATATATTAGTACCTTTCCCTTCCACTTTTGTATTTTTGTTTTCTTTTTCCAAATATTTTTGTTGTTGGTATTGTTGTAATTTTCAGGCATCTGAGACGCAGGTCTTAGTTTCTTAACCCGGCAGTAGGCGCTCGGGGTGCCTCAGTCACTCCAGCATTGTTTTGAGCTCATTGTACTTTTAGTTTTATTTATAATCTTGCAAGCTTCTCAATACCTTTCGAGGAAAGCTTTGTGCACGTATCTCGACCCTTCTCTTTCAACTGCTTCCTGTCCTTTCCTGGAAATTTCGTCGCAAAGGCGATGGCGCGCTGCGTGGGAGCCACCGAGTCACCTCGCACAACCTTTGTTATCTCTTCCTGCCACGCTGAGCAATAGTTCATCCAGAGGAAGGGGGGTCTCGTGGAGCTTCAATACTACTCCACAGAAGCCAATGATTCATAATTTCAGCTTTTACGATTTTTTAATTACAATTAATCTCTTATCTTGCATTGAAACGTAAAATAATGGAGTAATTGAAAAACATTGTACTCGTACATATAAACTTTATATGTATCATTTCGTGAATACATACTTTTGTCGAATTTAAAATAATGTTAAACGTGTGTATATAATAGTAAATAATGTATTTTAAATTATTAAGTTGAATAGGCTGATGTGCCGTGACCGCTGTTCTTTGGCCGCCGACTGAGTCGACAAATACAGAGGCCATGGCGGCTTACATCAACTATTCCACAATAAATTAGTACGCCCAATGACGACAAGACGTTTTGACGCAAGGAAAATAGTACCCAACTCATTTTTGTTTAGCATATGCTTTTTTCTTATATACTCGTGAAATTATGACCAAATATTCATTGTATTTAATAAATATGCCTTATATTTGAGTTTGTAAGAAACTTCAATGACATTACAATTGGTACGCAACGAATTATCTTCCTTTAAGCACTATAAATATAGAAAAAAAATAAAAAATTATTTTCAGAGTCTTTGTTTGCCTTAATTCTTTCAAGAAATGTATTGTTTGTCTCTATAAAATTATTTCCAGTCAATCGATAAATTGTTACTTTTCAACAAATTAATCGTTTAATTGAAATTCTATTTTCTTTCGATTACAATTAATTGAAAGTGTTGCGATCACTACATGCGGCGACTTTATATCCCGTACATGCATTGAGGGGTGAAGCTACTGTGCAGTCCGCCGCTTGGCCGAGCGGCCGAGCGCTCGAGCGCTCGAGCGCTCGAGCGCCCGGGCGCTCGGCGAGTCCCAAGTCTCGGCGGGAGCCGCAAGGCGGCCGGTCGAAATGTCCGTTAAACAGCTATCTCTTCCCCCCCAAGCAAGGTCCCCCTCCCTTCGCCGAGCGTCGGCGCGGAGCCCGAGAGTCTCGAGCGGTTGTTTTCGCCTGATTGCAGACCTCTAGTCACTAGGAAGCACCGCTAAGGTTAGGTGTTAACACGTCTGTCGGAGCCCATTACGGATCCTTCCTTCCCTAAGCCCAGTGCCGCTGTCTGTAAAGGTGCTCGGCGCTTCCTTTTGATGGCTATGCCTAGTGGCGCCGTGGGAAGGCTGCCTTACACTAAATTTCTCTCTGCAATCATCATTGAACGAGATTCCGATTACATAGCTGTACTCTTATACTTACAACTAAGTATACCACTGTAAGTATTGCCACCACAATTCCACAAGACCAATAGAATTCTTACTTAGAATAATCTGGCGAAAGTGGCATATATTTCCAATAAAAATTAAAAATAAAACGAGAAACTTCTGGTATTAACTAGAAAACTTAAAATAAGAACAAAGCATAATCACCAATTTTTTCAAATTCATAAAAACTGACAACAGGCAGCAATTGCACTAATTTATAAAATTATCAGGAGCCGATGAAAATTCTTGAGGAAGGTAGTAAAGAAAAAGAGAAATCCTCCACTAAACACACCCTTACATCAATTCACAAAGCAGAAAAAAATACATAATTTTTCGAATAAAACATTGTTGGTTAACAGTGTGATTCCATTGCGAGCGGGTAAGCGACCAAACGCATCGTAAATGTTTGCCCTATCCTTATTTAGGTACGACGATAACTACTTCATTATTTAGATCATTATTATTATAACCTTTCTTCTTCCTAAAATTGATAGTTTCGTGTTTCAAAACTTATTGGTTGTTCACAGGACATTTCGAAAATTTCCACTTACATAATGGAGACTCCGGATTCTCTTACATGCAGACTTTTTCATGATCACGTTACCACGTTTAGTATATGCCGATGTACAGAACTGCTGTGCATTAGAGCAACATAGTAAATGTTCACCTATTTCTTAAAAAAACTGAAAAATTTTAACATTAACTTGTAAAATATGTAAGCAATGCATTACTAATTACATGTAGCATTACTTAATAAATTCAACTTTCTTTAAATTAATTTGCATTTTATTAGCGATCTACCGTTAACCCTCGTCCGTCATCTCATTCTTTTCTTCAGGTACCAAAGAGATTTTTTCTACTCCATTTTTTCCTCCCAGAGTTTTTTCTCCCATTGTGTAATGCTGTCATTTGATGGCTGCAAGCAGTTACATAATAATTCTCTTAACAACGCAGATTTCACTGTGATACAGGTTCTTGACCAATCACAGAGAAGTTTACAAACCAAATATAAACAATTATTCATTGAGAATCGTTTCTAGTAAATGTTTCGTTCAATTGTGTACATTGAAATTACATTTGATATTATATTATGCTTGTCAGTTTTAATTTCTTTTATTAATAGTATTTTCTTCGTGGAATATTATTTAAAATAAATTAGATTGTGAATTCACTTTGATCCTATTTGACTAGTGCAGTCAAATAGGATCAAAGTGACCTCGCAGGCGACTGGCAGCCGCTGCCACCTGCGGCAGCATGCGAGGATAGGGTGAAGGAGCTGTCCGCTAGGTGGCCTTGGATGAATCCTGAATGTCAACTGCCACGAAACGATTCACTGTATAAGTTTAACTTATAAAAGTCGTACCGTATGAATCTCGATGTATTCGCTCGTTCCGGCGGTCGTATCGTAATAACACACTCGTATATTAGTACCCATCATTACATCATCGTTTCATAATGTGCTATTATATGACTGTTAAATCTCTTCACGACATGCAATGACACGTGCGGAATCATCATTAAAGATTCAACTTCGGTGCGAATATCTTAATGAAACGAATTTCGCGTTTCTAACGCTAAGCATTAGTCAAGTTTCGTAACGTTGTTACTTTAAACGTATATAGTTCAGTCTTATCTATAACGGCTAGATATCATGTGCAATTTTGTTTTATATTCATTACAAGATAAGCGTATAAATGCTCAATTCTCATGGAAATAAAGATAGAGGACCAACTTGGAAGTTACGGGGTGGGTATAACTGGAATTTCACTCCAAAACCGAATTAGGCGAACCGCCTAATCTCGGCAGAAAGTTAATAAAGAGTATTGAATGGTCTGAAATTAATTGTATTGGCAGGGATGATAATATTTGCAGTTCGAAACAAAGCTTTTGTTTTGTTTGTAAGGAGTAATGTCGATATAAATAAGATAAATGTATATTTATGTATTCTTAGAAACAAATTCGTTATAATGAAGTTATTGAAATAACTGTATAAGTGATCGAATTAAACACAATGGCACTAGGAAGGGTATAATTGAATAAAGATGAGTGAGGAAAGCCGCGTTTACTCTCGCACAAGTTTTGTTAACGGGGGAGTGCGAGAGGTCTGATTTGTTTAACATGAATGTCATTTTCCGTTCATTGTATTTTTCAAGTAAATCATTACTAATCTTACAAATAGCTGTCGAACCGATAGTGAGTGTAAACGCAATTGTTTTGAGATCCACTCCATAGGATAGAAATATACAGGTTTTCTAACATTGTAAAACAATGAATCAATGGCAGGAAAGAGACCAGCTTAATCCCTACTAAGACTGAGGGGAAAATGATCATTTTGTTCAAACACAGTTTTGGAATGTTCATGTCACTGCTCGGTGGCAGATGCGCATAACGTTTAGAAATGAACAATGTACTGCGTACTGCTTACACCTGCTTGTCCTTGTAGTAGCTTATTCTAGTTCTCGTCTGTTAGCCGGTCTGTTAATTGTAACTTTGTTGTTGTTGTTGATATTGTTTTCTCAGATTAATGCTAATTGCATGGATTTTGTAAGTTAGAGGTGAGCAAGTGTCTCCCGCTGGTCTTCATATTAATGCAGTTTTCTTTCCTACCACATGCCAAGTACCCAGAAGTATTAATGGGGAAGTAAGTGTAGATTCATAAAAAACAGTTACAATTACTACTGATGAAGACAAATGATCTTCACTAGTAGTAATTGATTCAAGTGATCATCAATAAAGACAATTTCATTTTATTGCATTTCATTTATTTATTGATTGTGCCTCTGCCAGTGGAAATGAGAATAGTTGTTACAGCTACTTCTAAAAGATTTGAGGGTTTGAACATGAAATATAATAATAATAATAATAATAATAATAATAGTAATAATAATAATAGTAATAATGTCTACCCATTCATTATTTGAGTTTCTCGCAGCACTAAAATTGGTATCACATGAGGAAGTAATTTTCCTACACTGAGAAAGGATTTAGTGCAATTAGATGAGTGGTACATAATTAAAACTTAGTGTTTGAAAATATAATTGTTCGTGAACTCGCTTCAACAATCATTTACAGGACGGCAGGTTATGATGTTCAATTTCTCTGTATTGGAATGAGACGAAAGTAGACCAAAATCAAACCGAAACGAAACTACGATGAGGCTTGATGTCTCGTCAGACAGTCGGTGATGTCTGATAATGTGGTTTGATTGTAATGAATAACAAACAGGCTCTCACAATACATGAAATCGATTTTATTTATATTCATGCAAACGAGAGACGAGTGATAAAAACAGCTGAATCAGTGAAAGGAAATGGTAGAAAAAAGAGCTGCCGGGGTATAAAATCGATCGAATATTGGTTTACACCCAGTACCTCCCTTTTGATCGAGTTGAAACATAGTGCTTTTTGCATTTAACTTCTGTTTATTATCCAGTAAGTAATTTGAACACATATAATAGACCCTTTAGTCTCTCAAATGCCCGTTAAATGCATCTGGAAATGGACTTTTTCTATTTTCAAGTTTTAATAGTGATGCAAAATTACTTTTGCCTGGACCTAACATCAAGGTTAAACATTTGCAACAAAATTGCCAATTCGGTCTCTGATTGCATATTGATTGACAATCCAATTACTCCGCTGATTGAAATCTTGCATATAGATCGCATTTTTCTCATTTTGTCAGTTTCTCGATCTGTCCGTCCCCTTCCATGTCATTCCTGCGCGCTATTTTTTCACTACCCTTCCTGTAAAAAGCTTTTTTCTTTCAGATCTTTCACCCTCTGCTTTATCGTATTCCTTTGTAACACATTTTCCTCTCATTCGTGTATTATTTCAGTATGTGTTCAATTTTTTTGTCCTCAACATCCATCATCTAAAATCCGAAGCTGTCTAATTATTCCGTTGTTTTACGGGTTCAATGTACCGTGTGATAGCTCTATTCGAAATTTCAATTGTAAATTTGAAAATGAAATTAAAATGTATCGTGAAAATAAACTATGTGAATTTGGGTCCCTGTCAAGAATCAGACCTATCGGCTCTCCCTGTTCTCGGCAGTATCGGCGGAGCGTGTTTTGTTCGGTTTAGTTTTGGTGCGTTTCATTTGTGAGAAGAACCATGAGTTCTCTTACTAGAAGGAAATTATTTAATAAAGAATATTAATAGTCTTTAATTACAAAAATAATTTAAAACATTTTTTAATTAGATCAATTTCGTGCTTGCAGAGTTCCTATTGCACAGCTATGCAGAGGTTTGCAGTGTGCCTTGTGCGATCGAATTGGAATTCACCTTTCGTCGTGGAGCATGCCTTACTAGGGTGTTCACATATTTCTCCCTCCCCTCCATTTAAAATGGAATGTGTTTAAGATATTTAATTGAAACACTTGAGCAAAAACGACGTCGAGAGATCCGATGACTCCTACTACATGCGTTACGCATCCAACGTGGCCCAGGAAGAGGTGGCTCAGCATTCACTGATGTCACTGCAGTGCGATCGGGAGGGTTCTAGGTTCGAGTCCCGACGATGAAAGGATTTTCGACACTAGCTTGTCATTTAGGTCGAATTTAATCGCTGTCCATAGGATAATTCTAACGACCGGTTGCTCTGATTGGTAGTTTTCCGTAGTTTCTCCGATCAACACCAGGCGCATGCCGCAGCAGTACCCTAATAAATGGGTCGCGGACAGCGCGCGAACTTTTCTTCCTCTTCCTTATTCTACCTCACCCCTTATACACACACGGTTACATTAACATGCACTACACGCTTGCCAGGAGATCGGTCGGGGGATTAGAGCTTGTCCCGGCTGGGGCTGTGTCCGGTGATGGGAGATGCCTGGTTGAGGAAAACCCCGCTAGGTGGGCGCCGGATCTCACCATCCAGCAGGGGGAAGCTCACCGCCATCTTCCGATGAACAACCTGCACTACACTTACGTGACTAGTGACCTAAGTAGTTAGTGCGATTGGAATCACTAACAATCAATCAATCAATCAATCGATCACTACATAACACGCAAATGACAGAACAATAATGCTGCAAAATCACATTTTTTCTCAAAACAAATGGTTACTTTCGTCTATATAGTCAAAATTAAATTTGTGAATCATATTACTTCTTGCTTCTTGATTAGAATAACCAACAGGAACACCAAAGTGAATGCAACTTTTGTTTTCTTAACCAAGGATGCAAACGTGAAAGCCGGTGCCGAGGTTTTTAGAGGTGTTCAGGTTTTCACCTCTCAAGGCATCTCCCTGCAGCGCTTTACGCTGTATTGTTACGAGTATTGATCGGATAAACAACTAAGCAAACGACCGCTAAAAATCTCATCCAGCCAGTGCGGTTGAATTCGACCCTGCTGTAGCTGCAAGTAGCGAGAATTCACCGCTGTTGGGACTCGCCTCATTGGACTTCCTGGTAAACGACCGACTTAGGTAGCTCAGGGCATCAATTGGTGCACAATTGTCACACAATCCTCTGGTCCTAACGGTTCGATTCCCGACGGTGGCAGAATTTTCGACACTGGCTAGACAGCTGAGACGAATTCAAACGCTGTCTGCAAGAGAATTATAGCGACCGGCTTCTCCATCGGCAGTTTTACGTTTACGTGTACGCAGTATTTTTTTTCGATAAACAGGAGGCGAAAGCCTGAACAGTACTCTAACTAACAGACCACTGACCGCACGCGATCATTCCTTCCTCTTCCTTATTCTATTCTCACCATTACTTACTCTTACATGCATTACTCTACCACATATGTAGATAGATCAGTCGGGAGCCGAGAGTTTGTCCAGGCTGGGGCGATGCCACCGCTGGAATAAATACTTGGTAGGGTCCACTAGCAGTGCAGGTCAGGCACCGGATCTCGCCATCCAGTGGGAGATCACAGCCACCTCCCACGATAAAAACAATACACCACTCTTACGGGAATAATGACCTTAGCCACTGACGCGCCCGGAACACTAATCAGTTAATGAATTAAACAATCCCGGTCAACAACGCTGCAGGGAGGAGTACATTGCCGCTGCACTGTAGCAGCCGAATTAACCCTTTGAATTTGTTAGCAACTCTTATAATACACGTCCTACAACTTGTATTGAATTGAATTGAATTGCCTTATTTTACGTGGCGAGACTCTGGCCATGAGGCCTGCTCTTCCGTCTGATCACGCAAATTTCGCTACGCTCCTTTCACCAACTAGCGGAGAAAGAAGGTATTCCTTGGGCGACGAAACAGGCGATTTTGAATTTAGCTCAGAGGCATCATTTAGGCTTGAGGATCTACGGCTAGGATCTAGGATCTACAACTCGTACGGCATGTCAGAGATCCTACGAAAATAATGGCCAGTAGTTCGTAGCAGTATGTAATGTGACACGTCCTACAACTCGTAGGGCAAGTCTCAAATGCCAATCCAAAATTCCTAATTAACTCTTCGAGCATGCCGCAGATGCCCACATACTTTCCTGGTATGTACTAAAATAAAGTTTTCATTGTTGAATTTTATCCTGGCTACTATTCTATTTTATACAATGTGGACGCAATAATGAGAAAACGAGGTGGAAAGGTGGAATGCCGAGTATCGGCTTGGAGCTATGCAACCTTTTTCCATTATCATCTTAGACATGCCTTATGAGTTGTAGGACCTCGCAGTGGTCAGAAACCTCCGACCGCACAGTACATTCACGGATGGCATGTCACACATGCCCTACGAGTGCAAAGAAATGTATGATCATATTTAAAACATCTATATTTTAACATTGATATTTTTGTTAATGTTCTCATCGACATCGAAAAACTTTTGGTGATGTATCGATGTTTTGCCAAACTTCGCCATCACTACACCCGCATCGGCACGGGGAACAGAAATGTCGATTATAAGCTCCCTCCTTCAATGCTTTTGATGTAGAATTTCCGGAAACTTGATTTACTCATTTCAATAATGATGTTTAAATAAAATATACAATAAAAGAACTTGGTCTGCTCTTCTAGTCCTACAAGAATTCAGTACTAGAAATGTTTACAAACAGCTGATGCTCTGCAATTTTATTGCCTGTAAGCCCTAAAAACTTGCGTGATGGATGCCGAAAATATCAACGCATTTGTAACATTGAAGAATAAGAAAATTTTGGAAAAATTATTTCGTTTCATTT
>JAHLJT010009419.1:85120560-85148462 GCA_031308135.1 Acheta domesticus | reverse complement strand
TCAACTCCCGATCACGACCAGCTCTGTCCGCTAAGTTACCCGGCCCCTACTACCGCTCCCCGCCGCCACTTTTCGCCCTCGCTTATAATGCTCTGGCCGACCGACGCCTGTGCAGCCGTTCCTCTGCGTTCACTTCTCGAACCCGACAGCCCAGCCACCCCTTTAACATTACCCGCCCTTTAATGCAGACTCCACCATCTGTCTGGGCCTGCCACCAGACATTACGTCTTATGCACAACTTGCAGTCCCGCCACGGTCTCTGCCCTCCACCCTCTCTTCTCCCTCGTCAGCCCTGCCGCCTACGCTGCCCGCTATTTCCCCCCGCCACCGCGCCGCGTCCCACGCCGCTTTCGCTCCCGCTTTGGCGCTCTCGCCGTGGCGTGGCGTGGCGTGGCGTGGCGTCGCGGCGACGGGACGGTCCGGGGCATCATTAATATCCCAATATGTCAGCGTCGAGCGGCGCGGCGGGCCGTCGCGGCGCGCGGAGGTGGCGCGGCGGCGCGGCGGACGCGGGAGATGCGTATTGCAACCGCAGCGGGTGGTCGCCGCGCTCCCCTCTGATGTACGAGCGTTACCTATAAGGGAGGAGCCGAATGTTCATTCCCACGGAGGACTTTTGTTTCGGGGAGATTTATCACGCGGGCCGATGAAATGGGTAAAGGATATTCCATTGAGCGCCGCCGTTTAAAAATTCTTGCGCGCCGTTATTTATCTTCAGCTAACGCATTTTCTTCGTAGCAATGTGTTGCATTCATCTGCGCAATGGGGCGTCTTAAATTGCGTTTCGTGTAATAGCTTCGTATTTGCGGACCTTTAACTCTGTGTTTTTTTTCTGCTTTACGGGAGTTGGGTTGAAGGGAGATTGTGTGCTTGAAAGGCTTCTATTTGTGTTGTTTTATTTGTTGACCTTGTTGGAAACATCAGAGTTCTGGTGTGTGCCTCTGGATAATTTCCATTTTATCACAGTAGTGTGTACATCTTTTTTTTACGTAAGTTTTAGTACCATATTTACGAAAAGCCGGGGAATCCATTCACTAAACTTTTATTCTCTCTCATGACCGCTTTTGAGAACTGAGATGTTCATTAAAGCTTTACAGCGTCATATTTATTTTCGGGTCTCCACTTACTCAAACGGAAATTCGGAATGATAGAGATGAACAATTTCAGGAATGATACGGAGGACATCTTCCTCTGAAATGAAAGACTTCGTATATTATTCATTTTCTTGTTTGTTTTGCGTTGAGCTAATAGTCGGACCAAAGCCACAGAATCCCGAAGCCTGTTGAGAGTGAACAGTAGTAACTATTGGGAGATGCACTATCAGAATATCCTCCAATTCCCGGAAATTTTTCAGCGAAGGCAGGGTTGCATGCGGTGAAAAACGATCGGAATTTTGACACTGAAAGGGAGCCAGCTAATCGGTTTATGGATATCCGATTAAATTGTGATGCGGCGTTTGTGCTGACACTGCACGTTCCGAGCGCAGTCTTTGGCGGCGCGGCGTGACGAGCGGTTTAGGTCTCGCTGCTCGGCCCGCCGCCCGCGCCGGCCTCGCCCCCCCCCCACTCGCCGCCCCCGCTGCCCCCGCGCCGTCCCCGCCCGCCCTCGCCAACCCCCGCCGCTCTCCAATCTTCACCGCCCCCGCCTCACGGCATCCACGCCGCTACCTCAGACGTTCCCCGCCCCCACCCCCCTCCTCCCGCCGCCCTCCGCCCCCGCTGCCCGCCACCCACGCCGGCCACTGCCCACCGCCAACCTCTGCCCACTACCTCCTCCACTCCCTCCTCCCCCACCCCCCCCCCCCTCCCCCTCCACCCCCTCCGCCGTCTCCGCCCCCTCCGCCATCCACAGCCACTCAGCTTGGGGTGATCTCTGCCTTCTCAGGGGCTCTGTCTCTCTTTTGCCCGCGATTTGTCGCGCTCGGCCGCTAAAGTAGTGACTAACGATGCTGTCCGACATTTCCAACCCGAGCATTCCACTCGCGATCGTCTGATAATTCGCCATGTTTCTGTTTTGTCATTGTAGTCATTCTAGAGAATGTTAAGAATTCATAAACAACAAGTTTTATTTGGGAGGTGACATGTAAAAATAGCATATTTTGAAATGACCTCTGATATTGTATGGTGATACTGTTGTTTTCTTCATTCTATTTCTATAGACAAATCTTGTGATTTTGTCTTCTTTTTGTTTGTATTCTAAAAATCGCACGTTACCCTGCCAGCATTACACTTACGTTCATTCCTTCTCTGTGGTAATGTTGAATGCATTGAGTGCCGCACGTATTAATGATGTAAAACATACATTAAGACATGAAAACATAAATTAAGATTTCTTTCTATTTCTTCAGAAACGTTTGTCCCCAAAGCGCATAGCTTATAACAAAGAGAACAAAATTTCACTTTTTTATTAAACGAAAATGCATTTCTAATATTACTATTTAATAATTTAATTGAGAAGAAATGGTATTAATTTTTTAAATTTTATTTACATAAAACAAAATAATTTTACAATTTTGGTTACTTGAGGTTTTTTGTCATGTACGCAAAATAGTGGTTCCACATGTCTGTTCCCAGCTGTGGAAAGTTTTTAAAACACTGGTCATTAACATGCTTCCTCTTTAAGGAGTTTCTTCTCAGTAAAGGACAAGTTCTTTTATTTGATTCTATTTAGAGTATTATTTAGTTCTCAATAATCAGATAACAGGGCACATTAATTACCGTATATGAATCAATAGAATTAAATATATTGAAAGAATTCATCTGACGTTAGTTAAGTGCAGTTAGACCGTACAAATCTTTTTCGAAATGACACCTTTTTTTCAGATCAAGAATCTTTCGCACAATGTAACAACTGAAGATAAGTTTTCAGACATCGGCTAAGGAATTTGAATTTCGATTATACTATTGGAAGTTTATTAAATGAAAGTGGACCATTCTAAATTTGTCTCACTACGAAGAGAGACATACCATTGCATCTTACTAGCTTTCATCGAAAGCAAAGTGAGTGTGCGTAGAATTTCCCGTTCATCTGCGGGCATTTGCTGGTGGAGTTTGGTCTGTCAGACATGATACCTGATTTAGTAGGAAGGAGACTTCAGTACCCTCTGACAGAGTTGTGAAACATGTATTGTGATTGAAGAGCAACGTATAAAAGTATTAATTATATTTTGGGGTTATAAGTAAATTTTATAAAGATATAGTCTTCCTTTTCTTTGTATTTTGTTGTGTTTATTTGGAAAATTCAGACTTAGCTTGTATTTTGAACACTACTGACAATTTTCGAGCTTTTTCATTGCTTTTTTTTTATGAATATTAATACCCATTTGAAGTGTTCTTAACTATGTAAACTACTTTTTGGTTGTGACTACTTTTCCTCATCTTCAAAGATATGGGATAGTCTACACATTTTTGTGTAGTAACAACACAAGGTTTTAATGCAATAAAGGGATATAGCACGTAGTTGCTATCAGTTAACATTTGCTACGATAAAATTGTGTACGCAAGAGATCTATTGTTCATGTAATAAAAGTTTGCCCGTCACTTGTCCTTTGAAGCTGCATTCTTGTAGTTAACATTGAGTAAAATATTGCCAGGTATACAGTACAACATGATCCGTTCTTATTTAAACCCAGGAAGCACATCATTTGGCGAATCGGACCGTTTGCAGCGCTTTCACACGCAGAGTGCAGCGTGCACTTACTTTATCTTCTCCCGACGGCACCTCGTGCATAACAAGCTGCGCACGCGACAGTAACGAACTCTTGAGACTTGCAGCGGAATGTAATGAATACGCAAGTAGGACCGGAGGCCCGCGTAATGGCGACGCGCGCGACGAAATCACTTTGGCGCTTTCAAGGCGACGCGACGACTTAAAATCGGATTACGCAGCGTTTGCACTACGGAGCAGCGGGACGTATTACTAGCCGTGATCAAGAGACTCCGTCTGGACGCGTGAGAGCCAGCGTCACCCCTACCCACGGATGAGCGTGCTTTGGCGGAAAAGAAGGACATTGAAGAGGTTCATCACAAATGCTCTACTCCTCAGAGGATTTCGGTTAAACTCAAGAACGCCAAATAACACCTCCCCATTAAATAGTATCATAACCTACCTCAGATCCCTCAGCTCACTCCTTTTAAACATTATAAAAGTCCCCCTCACAGAAGTAGAAACAAAAATAATTTCCATTCCATATTGTTCTCATCAACATCGCTGACCGAAGTTGTTTATACAGGTTTCTCAAAAGAATTCTTTAACCTGTTAAATTTAGGTTATTTTTAGTAGTATTGTAAATCAGATTAAGCTTACTAAATATACGAATAGTTCTCTTCAGTACTGATCTACGTAAATCCAATAAAATAAAACCAATAAAATAAAGAGTTAGAAGCAACACCAAACACCATTCACTTTGAGCTGTCTTGATCAATGATGCCGAAACAGATCTCGCGTGGAAAATGAAACTTTTAATGTTATTTATTTTCGATTCTTAGTAGTTATTTTCTTATTATTATAAGACATTTTTTCGTACATGTACTTACTAATTTCTGGGCTTGTGACTTATTTCGAAGTCAGAAAACGGATAATTTTTCCTTGAAAAATCGCTTAATAATTTTAATGGAGAAATAATCCGATATGAGGTGTCAGAAAATGTTTAGGTTGGATAATAAATGATTGGATAGTAAAGCAATGAATGATGGATAAGAAATAAATAGGATGGATAATTAAATATTTAGGAAGGATAACACTTACCAGTGCTGAAACGAAAGTAATTTGTCTTTTTCAGTAATCAGGAAGTAAAAGGAATGCATGAGAAAGGAATATTTTGAAATGCTTCCGAACTAGCCGTAAGATGTAGGGATTCCCCGGGGGTCTGAATTTGTATCTAACGAAGAAGATCAGTGTGCACATTGCTTGCCATCACTACTTCTGCCTCCGCCGCCACCCCTTCGCCTTCTTGGCTACTGTCATTTTTTAAGTTTAGTGTCAGAGTTGATTTTTGCATTCAGAAATGGCTGCGATATAACTTGAAGATATTTTAACTAACACGTCCACCTTGATAACGCCAATAAATTAAAAAAAAGTGGCTTCAACTAAAATTCCGAAAATATACACACACACAGGACACATACATACACACACAGACACATACATACACACACAGACACATACATACACACACAGACACATACATACACACACAGACACATACATACACACAGACACATACATACACACACAGACACATACATACACACACAGACACATACATACACACACAGACACATACATACACACACAGACACATACATACACACACAGACACATACATACACACACAGACACATACATACACACACAGACACATACATACACACACAGACACATACATACACACACAGACACATACATACACACACAGACACATACATACACACAGACACATACATACACCACAGACACATACATACACTACACACACATACATACACACAACATACATACACACACATACATACACACACATACATACACACACATACATACACACACATACATACACACATACATACACACACATACATACACACACATACATACACACATACATACACACACATACATACACACACATACATACACACACATACATACACACACATACATACACACACACATACATACACACACACATACATACACACACACATACATACACACAGACGGACACTTTCCTTTGAGGTACCTGTCCCCAAAATAACCTCCCAAATTGTACGTGTCTGAGATGACAGTGTTTTGAGGGCAAACTTTAATTTCGTCGCAAATAAGTACGTAATTTGTGCAAACTCCTTGTCCATTTACTTTCGAAATGAGGACTAGTGAGGGTGATCGATGGGAGGATGGAGGGTTTGTTCTGCGGTGGGAGGGTCCTCACGGGCGCCGCGGGCAGCTCGACGGTCCTCGTCGCCGCCGCCGCCGTCGCCGCCTGCCCTTTGAATCGCGTCGCTGCGCTTGATTTCTTTATGAACCGCACGCAAGCGATGGCGCCATTCCCGCTAGGGCGTTTGCCAGTCGGTTGCGAAGAGGGCGCTAGGAATGGTGGCTGCCACTGGCACAATGTTCGCAGACAAGCCCCTTGGGGGACCAATCTTCATGCATTGGTGCGAGGACGTTGGCAATTACCCACTTTTCGTTCATGTCAATTTAGGAACGATCTCTTGGTACCTAAGCAACTTCAGAACCTGGACTAGAGCTACCTTTGATCAATGAAGGCCTTGGGGAATGCAGTATTGGTCCCCTATTGAATAATCCCTACCTCCACCGCCGCTCGACAACCACCCCCGCACCATCATCACTGTCGCTATCTCCAGCGTAAATTTTATCATCTGTAGCTAGACTTTTTCTGTCTGTTGCTGGCACCTTATACCTATCCGAGAGAGAACTTAACCTCTCACTCACCACGTTTTATTGTTTGTACGGTTTGAATTGCGTGGGGACACAATAGCCGTTGCAGCCAAATCATTTCTTTGCGGTCGTCGTCGGAACTGACCGGCTGCATTCAGAAATATTTTCATAAGATAATGTTTTAATGTCTATTAACGTCGTGAGTACTGAGCATGAAGGTGACTTAATATGATGGAATGGAAAGTAGCGTAAACAGGTGAACTCCAGGGAAACCTGCCGCAAAGCCCACTATATAAAAAATTCCACGTGGAGTTACAGGTATTCGAAACCTAGTACGCAGATTAAAGAGACGAGATAGCTCTAGTCCAGGGCCGTCAGACGATCGAGCACGCGAATGACCTTCGCAAAGGTTTGGGGCACGCGGAGATATCAGCTTAGCGAAGTCACTCGAGTTACAGGCGGGAAGCAGGGGTGAGAAAACATCGTGCGAATGTGGCGAGTTGGGTGAAACACACCAGTTGGTATATCATAAAGAGACATTAATTAATTTTTACGAACTTTAAGTGGAAATTGACATGTAAATAAAAACTGGGTCCAGAAAGAGAGTCTAGTCCTATCTTCGCCCACCGTTCAGTCTGGACTCCCCGTTTTACTTTCTCGTATTCATTATACAGATAGGAAATGCAGGAAAAAAATTAATCTCGAGAATTGACGGAAATACATGTTGAACATTTTTTCTTCACCATCCTACCATTAAACTATTAAAAACCTACTTCTTAATATTAGATCTTCAATTTCGTGTGCACTTAAAAAAAAACGGTAATTTTTGCGGAATATTCAGTTACATGGTGACAAAATTTACTGTTTACGTACTTTAAAACTTACTATTTTTTTTCCAACGTCTCGCACACCTTCAACATAGATACCCCGTTGTTGGGAGATACCTGGTTGGGAAATCCCCGCTAGCCGCCGCGTTGGTCGGCGCCAGATCTCAAGTTGAATTCTAAACATCCAAAGGGGGAAGATCACCGCCACCTCCCGAGTAAAAACATGCACTACACTTACGGGAGTAATAACCTTAGCAGTTGACAATAATAACCGTAGCACACGACATAATCTGTCAATAACGATTTATTTAGAGCTTCATGTGACAGATCATTAGCTGTTATGGTGTCATCTAATCGGGAGCTTACACGTAACTACAGTGATGTCACTATGATGACGTTCAACCTCCCGACTGGATGACACCGTACCAGTTGATTTACGTCAACTGAACCTGTGTTTAAATCCAAGTATAATTTAACCGCCGTCCTGCCCCTGCCATTGTCCTTTCTCCCCAGTGCAGCGTGGCGCTTCCTCTGCGCCCGGTGCGCGGCCTCTGTTTTGCAGCGCATCTCCGCGGAAGCCCCCAGGGCGCGCGCGTGCGCGCCTCTCGTACCGCTCTCTTTGCCGCGCCGTTGTGCAAGAGGCCAGACGGGTTTGAAAAGCGAGTTCTTTGCATTGACGTCCGTGAATGGAGCCGGTCGGGATGCACGTGGAGTGATTGAGGGGAGTTTACCTCATTTCAAGGAGAGTACTGTCTTTTGTTTTGAAACTTTGTTGGGTATTCCCTCGATGAGTGTCTTGTGTATTTACGATGGGATTCTTATGAGAAACCAGCTCAGATAATTGGGCTGAAATTTGAAGTTTGTAAGTCTCCCTGTATCCTTTGATATTTTTCTTGAGGGATATGCATTTCTCAAGAACGATGTATTTTGAATTTAAATTGTAGTAGTAGTATTAGCGAGGTTCTTTACAGCTGACGCCGCTTCTCGCATCCTAGTCGCCAAGTCCTTCGATGTTCCCAATCTTCCCCTTGAAGATCTCGTTCCTTCATTGCCTTTTCTATCTCCTTTTCCCATGTTTTTCTCGGTCTGCCACGTTTCCTGTTTCTTTGAGGTAACCATTTCAAAATTTTCTTAGGCCACCGACTTTACTTCATCCTTTGGATATGACCATACCACCTCAATCTTTTAACATCAACTACATCCATTATATCAATATTAATACCCATTTGATTTTTTATGTCAACATTGGGTACTTTATCCAGGAGTGTAAGGCCACAACAGCGTCTCCAGTAGTTCATTTCCATTGATTTTAATTTTTGTTCTTCGCTCTGATTAAGAATCCAAACTTCTGAGCCATATGTACATACGCTTTCAACCAATGATTTGTATATTCTTATCTTTGTCTTGTTTGTTATTTTTTGTCTACACAAAACATTGTTCAGCAGTCTTGTCACTACTCTTCCTTGAGAGATCCTATGTTTTACTTCTTCTGCACATCCGCCTTCCTTTGATATATTACACCAAGGTACTTATAAGCTGCTGTATATTTAAATAGTACTAGTAATAAACTTTCCTATAATTAGTCAGAGGTGAATTGATGTCAATAACGTAATACTATTTATATGGAATATTTTTAGTGAGTAGGCGAATTTAATGCTTAATATAATGTATAAATTATATAGTACGATATTTCAAATGATCATCAAAAACTTTTTATGCCATGTCATCACAAATCGTAATATCTTTTAAATGTTATCTGAAGCGGCGAGGACTTGAATGAAACATAGGAAAGGACGTTTACCCTTAAAAACCTAATGAACACTTCGTTTCTGAGGTTTCAATGACCTCATTGCTTCATCTCATTCCTTCATCTTTCGCCTCTCTCGTCTTATTTCAGCTAGCAGCGCTTGTGAGAGAGTTGGCTGAAATTGAGATAGATATCTTCCGTCGCTGCGGATTTTACGTTTTCTGTTTACGGCAAGCGATGCGTAAAACTAGGCTATAACGCGAGTCTTTGACCGGCGCGTAGCAGCAGTGACAAATGGCGGATGGCTGCCGGATGAATTATGGCGGTCCGATCAACATCTCGTGACAGCTGGCGAACGGAATAGCGAGGTCGATGGGGTTGCAGCTTTCAGAGCGGGCGAACTGGTGCGAGCGGAGGGTGGAGGAGAGGAATTAGCCGAAGGTTCGTCAAGGAGGAGAGCGAGATGAAGCAGCTCAAGTTAATCGAACCTAAGAGCTTCGGACTCCAACACTTTAGATATCGAAATGGTTTTGAGGGAAAGATATCAACGTTTGAGACAATATGAGTTCTTTTACCATTAATATTTCATTTTAGTTAAAAGTTTTTACTCCTTTGTATAATCTAAATTTACAGAAAAATAAGCACCCATTAGCCTTAGTGTTAACAGTTTCAATTTTAACTGAAAAAAAATGACTATTTTTGTTAATCCATGCATGTTTGACTATGTTTGTTAATCATATTCTATCAATGCGCGTATCGACTGAATTCTTATGCTCAGTGCGACTTTGCTTACGTCACAGCTTACACCATGCGACGAGAAAGAAAGAAACTTCAGTTTTCCCGTGTGCCATTTTAAATCAGTCCCTTTTTGCTGCCCGAGGCCCCTATTTTCAACACTCGCGACAGCAGCAGTTTTGCTGCTGCAGGCCGAGTGAATAACTTCCATTCTAGATTTCAAATGTTCTAAAGTTTGGAAAACCGTAGTTTTATTTTTAGATTATTCTGACGAAAAGTTGGTATCCATAGAAATATTATATACGTGTTCTTTTCTGTGAGGTAACAAATGAAATATTTATATTTTGTACTTGAGACACAATGGAACCCTTTTACTACTACTACGACTATTGCATCTAAAAAACATTGTTGAATGTAATTCTCCACCAATCGCAAGTACCCAATGGATGAGTAAGATTGGGATTTCCAAAAGCGTGGCTTCTGTAAAAGAATAAACTAGGCTATAATGCGAGTCTTTGACCGGCGCGTAGCAGCAGTGACAAATGGCGGATGGCGGCCGGAAGAATTATGGCGGCCCGATCAACATCTCGTGACAGTGATAGTGATGTGGGTTGTAGGGAAATCGAAGAAAGTTGATAAATCGAATAAGAAAGTAAAATAAAAAAGACATATGGAATATAGAAGTCAACACAATTATTGAAATTAAAAAAATGCTTCAGAAAAGTGGAAAATATAGATGCAGTGGAGTAGATAATGAAGAAAGGAGCACAATCAAAGTGGGAAATTATTTCGAATTATTGAGGAAAGGCCAACTGGCCCTTTCAGATTGTTTCGGAGAACCACATCCAGCCTTCCCGCTCCCCTGTGTGTATACCTACGAACATATTATAGTACAGGGAGTCACACCAACTGCGGATCACCCCCGTAACTTCGAAACGGATCACGATATCGAAGTGGAGTTTGTGATCAACTATCCAGAATATTGGGGCAAGTAATATATTGTAGATATATTGTTTGAAATATTTTTAGTTTTTGAGATATTTAATCATTTTTTACTTTTTAAATGGAACCGTATATTTTTCTCACTAGCAATAGATCATAAAAAGAGGAATGCAATAATATTACATAGGTTACTTTTTGATAGTGTTTCGAATAAAATAATACTTTCTGACACGTAAGTTCAAATTAAATCGACAAAATTTCCTTTCATAGCGCTTACAACTCTTCACGTTTGGGGAAGGTCACATTCCCCCTAAAATGTCATGTTTGAAGCAAAATAACAGAAATTTACGAGAACGTTAGTTCTCAGAGGAATACAGAATTATTGTTCTGATCCTAGTGATGCCCCCGCAGTGAGGTAAAGAGGAGCTGAAGAAATTATGTTCCTTGAACGAGAACGTCATTGAGAAGCCTCATTTACATTTACATTTTTCAAGTGAACGGTGTTTCAGTGCAAAGAAGTGTAAAATTGAATGCGGTGCAATGGCGATGCAATTGCAAATTATATTGTAACGATGGATATTGTAACGGGTTACATTCTTGCAATGTCATCGGAGAATAACAGTAGGAGATCCAATGAGTAGACGTCGTATATCAAATAATATTTAAGAGAACGTGAATGGAGTTTTGTACTTGTGTTAGAAGCACCTTTCCGAAACAAAACAAGGATAGGCGCCGTGCTTGAAGTATGGTAACACTCCTCTGTATGCAAATGTTTCCACGCGGAAAACAGTCCCCGCTCATTGAAAGTGCACATTACACTCTCTTCGCACACGATTGCTTTATTAGCTTGTTACGAGTTGTGCTTCGGGCATAAATAAGCGCTCGCATGCACAACGGAGCGTGAACGCCACGCCGCCCCGCACTGGGGCGACGCTGGGGGGAGGCGCGGGGCTTCGGCTACTCGGCGGCGGCGCTGCTGCTGCTGGCTGTGGACTTGCAGTGGTGGTGGTGAGGGTGATGATGGCGAAGGTGGTGATCGTGGCGAAGGTGGAGATAGTGATGGTGGTAATAGTGATGGCGGTGATAGTGATGGCGGTGATAGTGATGGCGGTGATAGTGATGGCGGTGATAGTGATGGCGGTGATAGTGATTGCGGTGATAGTGATTGCGGTGATAGTGATTGCGGTGATAGTGATGGCGGGGATGGTGATGGCGGGGATAGTGATGACGGTGATAGTGATGGCGGGGATGGTGATGGCGGGGATAGTGATGGCGGGGATAGTGATGGCGGGGATAGTGATGGCGGGGATAGTGATGGCGGGGATAGTGATGGCGGGGATAGTGATGGCGGGGATAGTGATGGCGGGGATAGTGATGGCGGGGATAGTGATGGCGGGGATAGTGATGGCGGGGATAGTGATGGCGGGGATAGTGATGGCGGGGATAGTGATGGCGGGGATAGTGATGGCAGGGATAGTGATGGTGGTGATAGTGATAGTTGTAGTGGCGATGGTGGTGCTGGGTCGTGGCGATTGTGTGATAGTGAAGATGTGGTAGTGATGATGGTGGTGCGGTAGTAATGGTGGGGTGGTAGTTAGAGATGGTGATGGGGCGGCCGTTGAGGTGGTGAGGGTGGTGGTTCCGATCGCGGCTTTGGCGACGGTGGCAACAGTGTTGGCGGAGGTGGAGGCTGCGATGGCAATGGTGGTGTTGGTGATGGAGGTGGGTGTAGTGATTGAGGCGGTAGGGATGAGAACTCAGAAGGAGATCGTGGTGACGGGTGTAGTTTTTGAGACGGTGGTGAAGTAAAAGTATTTTTTTTATTTTCCCCTCTCCAGTTAACATGGAGAGGCTGGGATTTATTCATATTCAAGGAATACACTATAGCTGCAGTCGATTAGGCTTATGCAGCAGGGAGCGGGCTTATCTTAAACAAACTACTTAAAAGCTATCTTAAAAGCTAACTAACTACTACAATTGCCGTTTGGGGCACTGGCTAGTTATCTAAAGTTTTATTAATAAGTTTCTAAAAAGTTCTTTGGAAATGTTGTCTTCTTCGTTTTTCTTTTATTTTCATTCACGCTCACATCAACTCTTAAACTATATTTACAAACCTCATTCATTCACTCATTCATACGCACTGCACACAAGGTGGTTTAGATGGTGGTGGAGGTTGCGATGGCAATGGTGATGGTGGTGATGGAGGTGGTGGGTGTAGCGGTTGAGGCGGTGGGGATGAGGGTTCAGAAGGAGATCGTGGTGACGGATGTAGTTGTTTGAGACTGTGGTGACGTAAAAGGTGGTTGAGATGGTGATGGCGGCGGCGGCGGCGCGGTGGAGGTAGGAGCAGCGGCAGCCCTTCCGCGCGGCTGCGGGTAATCCGCGTTCGCCCCTCGCGAGAATCAATCACCATTAGTGGCTTCGCTGGCGTTGGCGCCGCCTCCGCCGCCGCGCCCGCGCCAGGATAAATCTTACGAGCGCCGCTGCGGCGCCATCGCTCAGCCCCCGCGCACCGCCCTGCATCCGAGGCTGCGTTGGAAACGCTGCTTCTTTGTGTCGAACCGCTCGCTACGTGGCGTGTTCGCTTATTGGTTGTTACTCAGTTTTTTTTTACGCGGTTAATTCTGATATCGAAAGAAGGTTGACACTAATTCTTCGTTATTTTGAATGCGTAGAGTTTATTCGAGGAGGGGTCTAATCTTTGCGTTTCCAGACGTTTTAATTTCTAGACATTCTAATTAACAGTCGCCGTGGCGACATTAGTGTCTGCGCGCCGCCTTGTTGACGAGACTTCATTGGATACTCTGGCTAAGAGTTTTTTCTGCTACATGAATTGTTTCGTTATTAATTTTTACAGTATTAATTTTTACATATTTTTTTCTTTATTTCTCGTTATTATTCTCTCTTTCTCTCATATGTGTGGGAGAGAGCGAGGGAGGTATAATATTGTTTTGAAAGAGATTACAATGTTTAAGAAAGAAATACAACGCCCCTTGTTTATTACTGCGTTCTGGTTCTCAAGAGGCATGACTTATGGTGTGATGTAACGTTGTTTTTGTTCGGGTCTCCATTGGTTTTAATGGCTTGTTAATTGACAGTTTCATCGTAACATGACATACAAAGGCTATCCCTCTGCACTGACAGAAATGCCACTTGTTTTTATTTTTGCGTAGGGGAGAGTTCTTTATGGATGCCGATTATTTACTAGCAAATTTTTCTTTGTTTGAAGAGGAAAGTAGCTTTCGCGGTACCTTGTAAACATATTGAACAAGAAGTTGATTTAAATACTCGTTGACAAGTTATGAATGTGGAAAATCTTGTATGTTTCAAGACTATTTGTCATCTAATAAATCATCCGTAAAATACTACTAATTCAGTTGGAATTTAAGGTATACTTCGGTTAACTAGTTTTTTCTCGTTAATTGTGTTTTGAAGTGACGAATGGAAAATCATCAAGTATATACGAATCCTCGTACATGAATATGTTTAATATAAAAACTCTTAATATTCAGATGTCACTCAATATTAAGATATATGGGCAACTAATACATATATTTAATATGAAACAAATGATTAAGGGACTAAATAAGGGGAAAAAGAGTGAAAATCTGGAATGATGAATATTATTACACACATTTCTCTAAATAAGATGGGAACACTGTGAATATTGTGTGAAGGGTATTATGACCAAAATCGCCTGTGTAACTTCGTATAAAATTGCTCTTTTTACCCAATTTATTTCATTCAGGTACTGTATAGGGATTTACTCTACTATATATTGCTTTCATGTACCGTATAGTGCTTTCATGTACTGTATATTGCTTTTATGTACCGTATTGTCGTTTCATACACTATATTGCCCTTTAAAATACATATGGTCCTAAGTAGTTATTTATTACCAGTCCTTTCGGAATACTTGATCATTATATCCATCGCCACTATCATTATCATCATTTGTGTTGTTTGTTGTAATCAAAACTTACTGCAACGACATTTGGGTGGATCACAGAGTTGCCTAACCCACTAGGTTAAGGCACTTTTCCTCTACAGCATGGCTCTGTACTAGCCGTTGCATAAGTACCAAACTTTTTAATCCTTGTGAATGAATGAATAGTTTATTGTCCTTGTGAATGAATGAATAGTTTATTATCAATAAATTTGAGCCAATTCATTCATGCATTCATTCATTCACAAGAACAAAGAATTACAATGGAGCATCATTCAGAGCCATTGCTTCCAATCCAATGCTTCATAGGAATAAGGGACTTCACTGCTTCGTAGGTTAGGCAGCTATGGTACTGAGCCATTCATTTCTGAATAAAGGTTAAGTTGGCAATGCCTAAACATCCTTATCCTAGTCGTAAATTTAACTAAACCTATCACACCGCCGTATCTCAGTTCCTTGCGCCATCTCGCCGAGGATTGAGTATATCTGCTCCTTCACCTTGGCTGCGCTCCCCGAAATGTCATTGAATTCGCTGGACGCGGGGAGCGCATCGGTCCTCTCACCAGTTGCCCTGGAGAGACGGGAGTTTACTTATCTTTTGGCATACATTTGGCTGCAGGCGATTAGGCTTGTGCAGCGGGAAAAATTGCCTATCGTAAACAAACTACTTAAATTAAACTTATTCTAATTAAAAACTAATTAACAAGGCCACTTTGCGAAATGTTTAATTTAACACTAGGTTTTTCAATTTGTTTATTTAAGAGTTCTTAGTATTGTTCTTTCTTCTGTTTTCTTTTATTTTTCATTCATACACTCATTCATTCTTAAGGTATATTTACAAACACATTTACTCATTCATTCGTACATCACGTCACTTCGCTCAGCCCACTTCACAGCGCATCGTGCAGCTGCGTTGGGGCGCGTTTCTCTCCCCGCAACGGGCGTATCCGAGCGCAGGTTGCGCGCCGAAGAGGCTGGAGCGTGGGGAAGCGGAGGGGGGTAGGCGCTGGGCGGCGCAGCGGGTGGCCTGGAGCGAAGACCTGCCGCACGTGAGGCTGCCTGTCGTAGCCTGCAGGCCTTGACCTCGGGGGCACCCAGCCACGGCGGCGGCGGCGGCGGCGGCGGCGGCGGCGGCCAGCGAGGGACCCGGAGAGGCGAGAGCGGGGACGAATGACGGCGTGCGTGCTGCGGACGCCCGAACAATGACAGTTCGAATGGGATAGAATCGATCATTCTTCTTCTTGTTTTTTCTCATTTATTTGTCTTTTTCTTCCTTCTCCTCTTTCTCTCTCATCTTTCCTCTTCCTTCTCCTTACTTTTCTTCTTCTTCTTCTCTTCTTGTCCTGACCTAAGAGCAGTTATTTATGAATGATGATTCAGATCAGATGATGATTTATGTCACAGATTGTAATGGGGAAGTCAAAGGCTACAGTCAAAAAGTTAAACCATTTATTGCTTATAAGGAATTTGAAGTCACCTTTTACTTTTAATTAGCACAAAGAGGTTATCGTGCCAGTCATTTGTGTCGATGTTGTGGGTCATATCTTTACTATATATTTCCTACTCTACCAAGTCCACAAGAATTGATTAGGACCCTACAGAAACAAAGAGATGTTCCGTCAGATAAAAGTTACGTGATGAGCCAGATGATGAGACGTTATGAAGCAAGTTATTTCTTATGATGTAATATCACTGTTTTGTATGCTTTTGTTCACATTTGAATTTTATTTTGGAAATATTGTGTCCAGATTTTAAAACTTCCTTACCGAGATATTCCTCTCTCTCTCTCTCTCTCTCTAGTGGGCAGGGCATTGGGTCTGCCATGAGTAACGAATTTTAAGAGTTGCAGAATTTCGCGCAGTGAAACGAATGGAGAGCGTAAGCATCAAAAGGGAGATGATCATCAGCGAAATGCATTGGAAACCTCGGAGTCAGCAAACAACATTGCCAGAGATCGCGATGTCTGTGACTCCGAAGCGAATGCTATAAGAGAGTGAACCGGAGGCAATTATTCGTAGAATTCGTTAGTGGAATGAGATGCTCATATTTTTTTGGATATGTGAGGCTTATTCCAATGTTGAAAAAACTCGAGGCGCTTTGTTTGTTACTTATGGATCCTCAATGGTCGCTAATTGCGAATCCGTATTGAGGTGGGAGGTTGGCGTTGTATTGACGAGGTCTAGCCCATGTGCCAACACGGCCGGGGCATATCAATCCTCATTCCCACGGCCTCTCATTTCCCACATATTCATCATCATTTACCTCACCATCATTAATGCTATCATCTATCAATTAGATCATCACTCATCGGTCTCAATGACCATGTTAGTTAGTGGGTCTCTTAACCACAAAAAATATAAATAATACGTCTGTATTGGAACATGGCTTCAACTTCTTCGCTCGTATAGAATTTGAGGGTCGCAGAAATAGCATTGTTGCAATTAATATATTTCCTCCGGGAAAAATGATATACCTTCATGATGAACTAATAAGAACATTAAACAAAATGAATGTTTTAATTTCACTTCTCTCTTTGATCGACTCTTTCATTTTTTGTGAAGGAGTAAAATATATATTGACCACGTGTACTCTAATATCATGCGAGCTGCTGCGATTACCTCGGTAATAGGAGCTGTAAATAGGATAATTAAAGGAACCGGGAATGTGTGAATTACACTCGTAGAAACAGTGCTGTGAATTTTTCCTACATTTCAACACAATAAACTACAAGATAATTTATAAATTCTTTGTTTTTGAATTTTTAATATTAATTTTAAAAACACTTGCAAATAGTTTTCAATCGCAACACAAACATTATATATTCTTATCCGCCTCGTATTGGTAGCCACTTAAATGTTCCAGCGTGTTTGTCAATGACATCTTCCGGCAAACATGTGAAATACTTGTATAAGCCTGATATTGTTGAAACAGAGTTATACTGTGGAAGTTCGATTGTGGTCAATCCAGTGACTTTCCCTTATTATTTTGTATTTCGCTGTGCCTATTAATTGCTGTGCCTCCTAAGGATAAAAGAAGTGGAGTCATGCCGTCACGGGGAAATATCGCGCAGGATGTTTTCGGTGCGTATTTTGTAATGCATGGGTGGGTTCTAGTAGTGAATGGGTGTAATATATGTGATACTGCTGAAAACTGTACCTTTGATAGTAGACACAAAACGTCGACTGAGAGAACTCTTGGGTCTGTTAGCTGATGCTTTTATTTATCAGGAAAATAGTTTTTGCGTTTTTCTCTATCTCACATTTTGTAAATAGTTATACTTTACATTTTGCCATTATAATTAAATTCTGATATTTTAATTAGTTCAATGTTTTATTTTACCCAGTTTTTGCCATTTTATTTGTGGATCGGGATTATACCAGCTCTTGGGGCTATATCGGGCAGAGTAAACACATTGCAATGGACCTATACAAATTTAAATATATTTAATATTCCCAAACCAAAAACTTGTCAGGAACTAAAAGTTTGATTAAATGAGTTGATTTCCTATTTGATTTGAGTTTAGAAAGTACAGACAAAATAGTGCAGCTTAAGTGGCACTACATTAAGTAGCACTACGGCATTATACAGGTCTCCCCTAATTGAATTCACGTATGTGAAATCTGCAATATTGAGTTTTTAACTACTTGTATACTGTATGTCGCTATTACAAAATTCTTACTTTTACAGACTCGTTATTCCTTTCCCGAAGCATGACAATACTTTGAGGGCAGGGCAACGTGTGGCGAAGAGCGCCGCGCCGTGCTGTGGAGTTGGAGGATCGAGGGCAGGGGCTGACACGGGCTGCGAAAGGTCGAGTTCTGGCCGAAGGCGCCGTTCGCGGACTCGCTCGTAGCCGCTTGTCCTCTGCAGCTGACTCATCGGCTTCTCGGAATCATTTTATTTGCTTTCCGAGGAGCCAATTTACCGCGAACTGCTAGGCCTCCTGGAACGGCCCTTCTGAACGGTTGAGCAAATGATTGCGCGTCGCCTCGCGCAGCGCAGCGCCGCGCCGCCGCGCCGGGGCGGTCTTGCGGATTCCCGAAACTCGCAGCACCTCCGTTGGGATAATCCCGCGCCTATTGCGACGTAACATCAAAGGAAAACTGCAAGAGACCATCTCGTTCCACTTTCCCTTGCACGGGGCCATGACCTCGAATAAAATGTGCTTTGTTTTGCAACTGAATATTCTAATTCAAGAGTTCACAAAATTGTCGTTATCAGTGACTTATAATTTCTTAATCGTTTCATTAAATAATTCTGTTATTTAATATTTATTTTTTATTCATTTAGTAAAGGAATTTAAAAAGACACAACTAAATCAATCAAATCATTTTGGTCTAATAGGCTTATTGAATTTACATTTACGCACTTATTTCCAGAAACGTTAAAATAAGATTTTAAACAAATCTACTTAAAATGGAATAAAATTACTATGTAATAGAAATAAGCTATGTCCAAATGACTTCTGTTTCTTTAATCTCGTTTGCTTGTTCAATATTTTCATTGTGACAACACTTTCTCAGTTACCTTGGCATTAAAAATGTTGGCATTAGGGTGAATGAAAAAATTGATGTGGTCGAAGTAATGGAAAGTGAAGACCCTCTTGATGAAACTGTTAAAGATAAGATTCAACCACCTCCAGGATATGAATTGGTTATTTTCATATTAGCATGTTATTGTCAGCTTCTAGCATGATCATGTCACGTAATGAAGTGTTCTTGGAAACACTTCCTACACCTTTATTGGCGAAACCTACACCTTTAGTGGCGCCGAATTCAGGCATAAGTTTTGCCAAGCAGTAATTCATTACTTCTAAATGCTTCATTTGCGTGTTTAAAGGTACAAAACGAAATGAAAGAGAACAGAACATATTTCCATACTGGTTGCATGCGAACACAATCGTTAATTAACTGGTAATTTAAATTAAATCTCAGCTGACGGGACTAAGCAATTATTTCAGACGGGTCATTTAATCAAGCCTGTCATAATTTTTATCACATTAATTCGCTTATTGTTCAAACTAAATAAAATGTGGATTGTTATTTACATCGAATTTTTAGAGGATAATCATAATTTGAAAAGAATAATGAAATCCGACATTATCGCGTATTAACATTTAAATGTTGTCTTGTGACTGATGTCGAGTCAAAACAACTCAGCTTACAACTTAGACACTCTTTCCAGATCTTCCTCTCCATTGCAATTTTCTGATCTCTTCTGGTGCTGCATGGTTTCAACCCTAAAATTTTCTCACTGGCAATTTTATCACACGGTTTCTGGGTGAATATGAATGGTGAACTGGATGCCGTAAACTGTGTTTCAGGGTTTGAAAGACCCCTGCATTCTAGAATCCATTGAAAGTGCTAGGAGCGCCGACCTGGAAGGCCGAGGCGGTTAGAGCGTGTGAGACTCAGCGCCTCGATCGGAAGGGTCGTGAGTTCGAGTCCCGCCGTGAGCACAATTGTTTATTCCTAGTCGTTCATGTATATATGTTGACATGGAAGGCCTTGTGAGTCTGCTGACCACAGACCGAGGAGCCTGCATGTGTGTCTAGTGTTAATAAAGGTTAATATGTGCCCCCGTGAAGGATTTAATGGGTACCCGGCGTGGATACCTGAAATCGGCAACCCCTTAAAGCTGGAAAAAAATCCCGGAAGAAAAAAAAAAGAATTGAAAGCGGGAGGAGCGCCTCGCAGCGCCTTGCACAGGCGCGAAGGGTTTCCACCGCCACGCGACCGACGGCCCCTGGCGCGACGACCGGACGCAGCGCCGCCTGCCAGGGGCTCCAGCTCACCGACATCGAAAATAATCGCGGGCGTGACAAATGCCTTCCCGGGCTTTGTCCGAGTGTTCGCCAGACAGGACCTCGAGCGGCTGTTGGCTAGTTTATGCAGACTCCAGTGCTGTGGTTGCTAGTTTGTGTTGCCCGTGACTGGGTCGAAATCTGCAGCGTTTTTCCTCACAAAGAGAGGGAAGATGCGGGATTCAGAGAAAATGAAGTAAGGGCGAGAGGAGGGGATAAGGGGAATGGAAAAGGAAATGAGGAAGAGGAGAAGAAAGGAATGAGAAAGGAGAGGAAATAATTGGAGACGGAGGCTGAGAGAGGGAAGGAGACGCAGAGATGCAGAAAGGAGAGGGAGAGAAGAAGAGGGAAAGGGGAATGAGGGGAGAGAGTGGGTAAGAGTGAGTGAGAGTGCGTGAGTGTGTGTGTATGTGTGTGTGTGTGTGTGTGTGTGAGAGAGAGAGAGAGAGAGAGAGAGAGAGAGAGAGAGAGAGAGAGAGAGAGAGGGAATTACAAGAAAGTGTGTCGGAGTAAGAGAAAAGAATAAATGTATACTTAA
This sequence comes from Acheta domesticus, assembly GCA_031308135.1. Classification (NCBI taxonomy): domain Eukaryota; kingdom Metazoa; phylum Arthropoda; class Insecta; order Orthoptera; family Gryllidae; genus Acheta; species Acheta domesticus. Next base: position 85,127,525 of record JAHLJT010009419.1, on the reverse strand, counting down.
GATCATTTTATGAACCTTATGAATCATAACGCGTTTTGTGAACCTGGACATTACGGAAGCAAAAATGCGCCGTCGTAACAGTGTGCCACTGGGACGCACCTGGGCTCCGGAGGCCCATCAGCTGACCGCTGCCTTGGCCGCCGCTAGCAAGTGCGGGGTGTGGGCGTCTGCAGCCTGCCGGGCCTTCGCTTTGGACCGCTTTACGACCCTGCCCCCGCGCCGCCTCTCGCCTCCCGGAGTCTTTATGCGCGCCGCTTGACGTCTCATTTTATTCCTTGCGCGCTTCGCCTACCTAATACGACTTAATAGCTTTAATTAGCGGCCTCCGCGTCGCGTCGCCCTGCGCTCCTCGTGCAGCATTGATTCCGCGGTCCCGGGCCAAAGGTGGAGGACTGGGAGAGTGGCCACCCGGGAAGGATTGCGCTGTCCCCGCCCGCGACCGCCCCCGCGCCGCCGCCGCTTCCGCGTGGTCGAGCCCATCGCTCAGCTCACATTACGTGTTCATCGGTGCGCTATTACCCATAGGTGAGACTTATGCTTGACCTTCGATGAATGAGGAATATAATACTGATATTGTTGGACGTGTGGCCCGCAGGGGCAGATCCGGCCGATCATTTGGGGGGGGGGGCAGGTCATCATTTTTGTTCATCAGCAATATCTACGAGTAGACACGATTGTTTCTCCAAATCCCGGATAACAACATCCGGTTTATTTTCCGCTATCATGCGATTCGTTTGAATTTGTTGGTCGGACAATATTGTATAGAGTCCAAAAGATGTCACCGGTTTTGATGAGTGTTCATACCACTTAGGGGATGTGTTTGGAACTTGGAAGTCTATACAGATCTGCCAGTGGCGGTAACTACTCACCCTGTCGTGTCATTTCAAGTATCGGACTTTGCTAGAATTGGTCAAGCTGAGACGATTTGGTCAATAGTTTCTACTGTTCCTGGCAAATGCGGCATTTATTATCTTGGGAAATTTTGTAAATTGCTTTATCATAATGTCGTGTTCTCAACGCCTGAACTTGCGCAGCTATTGGAACTGCTTCCGATTCTGGCTTCCTTCTTTCCTTTTAAGCCACACAAGTGGTTGATCTTTATTGATCTGCACCTTGTCCACTATTATTATTATTATTATTATATTATTATTATTATTATTATTATTATTATTATAATTCGTCCACATCATGATTACAGATGTTATGAGTCGGCTGAATATAAAATCTACTCCAGGTTGCAACTAGCTACGGAAGGAGCAGATCTAGGGACTGTCGGTGCGCAAAATGTGGGCTGTTCCAAATAAAGCGATTTCTGGCCCTTTCTAGTCTTTTGAATTACCTGGGAGTTTAGACAAGTTCTTACACAAAGTTTTGCGGAACAAATCCCAGAGCTCCGATAACAATCGGTACGACCTGTGGTTTTACGCCCCACATTCGGCTGATCTCGATTTCCAAAACTCTTGTATTTAAGACGTTTCTCTGTCTCCTTGGTAACGACGTTTTGATCGCAAGGTACAGCAACATCGACAAGTAAACACGATTTTTTCTCCAAATCCGGAAAGCTATATCCAGTTTGTTTGCTGCTATCGTGCGATCAGTTTGAATATGTGGGTCGAACAATATCGTACTCAATCCAACAGACGTGACCGGTTTTGGTGAATGTTCGTACCACTTGGGGCATGTGTTTGGAACTTCGAGGGCGGTACAGATTTGCCAGTGCAGGTAGCTACACACCCTGTCGTGTCTTTCAAGTATTCGGGCCTTCTTCTTTTTCATCTTCTTCTTCTTATGATTATTACCTGAATTTTTCACTGTCTGCACAATGTTGAGGAACAGACCCCATTCACCTGACCATTGCTGGTCTAGGCTCGGTCGATCTCGCAGAGACAAGACACGAGCAAATGTTGCTCTCTAGATATTACAGTCAATCGCGCCCCAATCAGCAGTATATCCCAGGAATCCTGTCACAGTTTGCAGTGATCCAGTATTACTGCTTCCTGCGTTTGATTTATTATTATTATTATTATTATTATTATTAATATTATTGTTGTTATTATTATTAATGTTATTATTTCTCATTTTCATATTTGTCCTTCTATTATTTTTCTGCCCCGCACCTTCACCCGCCAACTATTTTTACCTTCCGTCGTGCGTGTTGCGCGTCCTCGCGGCGCGAGCGGGGTCGCGCGCCCTCTTGTAATTGCCGCCTGTTAGAGCTTAGCATTCATCGCGCTTTCGGAGGCGGAGGCCGCCGCGCAAGACGTAGTGCGGTGGCCGGCACGTGGGCGGAGGAGCCATCCTTGGGAGCACGTGGGGTCGTGCCGCGCACGGCCTTGCCTGCGGGCGGGCCGGCGCCAAACCGCACGACGCACCTCGGGCTGGATATCGATTTTAGCGAGAGGAAAAAAAAGAGTAGTAATTTTAAAAGGAGGCGGATTAACTAATTGAAATAATATTTTCAGCATACGTGCATGGAAATTAGTTCTTACCTTCACTGGTAACTGATGGGGAAAGTGTTAGTTTGCGGTAAGCGTACGGCAGTGTAGACTTTGCGTTCGGCAAAGCAGTTTGCCGTACGCGTACCAGAAAGAAGTCTTGGCCGTAAACAACTGAGTGCTGAAAAGTAAACAAAACACAGGGGTGACATGAAACAACAATGCCGCTTTGCCTATTGAGAATGATTTCAAGAGTTAAGTATTCTAGTTATTATCCTAAAATTATTTATACAATAGTATCAATTGTATGTTTCGTACTAAAAATATAATGTACGCAAGTCATCCGAAAGTATGTTTTGCGTACTCATTTGAAAATGTCATGTCACATTTCATTCGTTACCAGAGAGTGTAATTTGTGTAATTAATAATTACACACGACTTAATTATGACGAATTAATAATTACGACGCTTTGCACGACTGTATCCCTTGATAAGAAAGGGTTGTTACGCCTTGAGTTATGAGTAATGTGTTAGGATGATAATGAGCGGTGGAGAGACAATCACAAATACGACCACGCTTACGGAGGGCTCGAACCTGCGGCCTCCTCTGCACAGACGACGGCTGCCGCAACCCTCTGCGCCACGGGACTGGCTTAATATTATTATTATTATTATTATTATTATTATTATTATTATTATATTATTATTATTATTATTATTATTATACATTCATCAAAGCATAATCATGTTTTTCCGGTTGTGGCAAACGACTCCTACGTAACATGGAGTCCCTCGGCGCTGTAACGCAGACGTAGCCTTTCCAATTACACTTGGTGCGTATTCGTTAATAATCGCGAAGGAGGAAATGGCTTCTAAAGCCATCTTCTATAATTACAACTACGGTCGGAAGCCACAGAAGTGAATTATAGGATATGAACGGATGATGGTGAAAGATGAATGGGCAAGCCCAAATATTCATACCCAAGCGCGGATTCGAACCTCTGTGGATTGTGGTAATTAGAGCGCATTCTTCTCCGTTACACCGCTTAGCATTAGTAATTGAAATATTATTGTACTTTTTTGCAATTTGTATTGTCACTTGTCTTGAATTGTCTCTGATTGTCTCCCTGTCTTCCCCATTTCCATCGATCGTTTTTTTATTCCTCTCGCACAACGAAAGCACTTGACTTAATGTTGCGTTCACATGTTTGATCCAGAAGAAGAGAAAACAGATCAACATACTATTTCGGCATCAGATGCGCTTGTGTGCTTCAACGAACTGAGAATTTCCGAAGGCAGACTTTCTACTGAAACACCTCAGTAGTGTTTGTACTCCGTACGTTTCACACTTCATCGACGAATGAAAGCGAGACACAGACTTCGAAGTGTGCATATAAATGTAATCAAACCATAAAAGAATATTAAATCTACTGTTAATTTCAATTCACTTGGAAGTAAATTATTTTTTTTTTTCAAATTTCTGAAACAGTACAAAAAAAATGACCACAAAAATGTGACTGAAAAATTTTTAAGTTCATTTAAATATTGGAGAAAATAAAATAATTACTTTCAATTCTGTGACCTGACCACTTCAAGCGCATTACATCTTGCCTCGGATTTAGTATGTTTTGGTCTGTTGTTTACCAAATAATATCGTCAAGTCTGTGTATGTGACCGAGTGTGTACCATGTGCGGCGTAATGGCAATTGACTCTGAGACATCTTCCAGGTTTTGCTTACGCAAAGACGGGAGGCCTTGGTCGTTTCTAACGAAATGGCAGCAAAGTTTGGCAGTTGAAACCTTGAAGACCTCCAAATGTCGAGGGGAAGTGTTAAGGAATACACGCGAAAGCCCAGTCGTGCTTCAAGTGTTTTCGCGTAAAGTCTGGTAAGGAATATTTAATTACAATTTTTCGTCGTTGCCGTTCAATGAAAAAGGAATTTGATTTCTGGTATTATTAAATCTTCTTAGATGTTGATAAGGTAAACATACTACGTTAAATTTAATTCAGATGTTAATATTTTATTACAATTAGATCATTATAGAAGAATATTCAACTATTTAAGTACATTGATTATAATATGTTTTAAAAGTAAGTCTGATTATTCAATTCCAACAACTAATCTTTTGCTATGAAATTCATATTTGAGAAAATGAATTTTTTTGTAATAACGATAAGATGTAGTTTCGGAGTATTTAAGTGAAGATTTAAAAACGAATACTAAATCCACAAAATAAAATTATATTATTTTGAAAATTTCCTTGATTTTGGATGTGATGACAAACTTTTGAACTTATTTATTATTTAGGATATATCAGAAAAATAACTATTTGCCATCCGAGATATTTATATCTAACAGGTTGACTGAATATTATACCGAAATACTGAATCTCACCGTACTGTTTGGGAAATAGTACTCGTAGGAGATTCCGATGTTGCAGGAATGTGTTATTCCCAATATTTATTATAGAGGTTCTGAAATGAATGTCAGTATGATGGAAGACCAAGTTATTTCTGCTATCACATTTTTCTAATCACTTATGAAAATAGATACTGTTCTATTACCTTTTCACGTTACCGTGAGAAGAGACGTGGCAAACAATTTCGGTTATTTTTCGTACCGTGAAAGGGCTTTTTACACAACAGGTATATGTGTCACATAGTTCATGGGGTTATTTAGTGTATACGCTGTTAGTAAAGCTATTTCGAATGAAACTTGTGTCAAAAATGATTTAAGGATATGTATGTGCACTCTCAACTTGTGAAACAGAAGTAGCTTTGACAATCATTGTTGATTTGTCACGAATATTCCGCACAATTTATCTATATTTCAAATCAAACACTTTCCATTTTATTTGTGAGTGAATTGAACATTTCTAAAATTCAATGGATTCTATTCGTGAAAGGTTAGATTGAAAATAAAAGAACGAGTATGAATTCAATTGTTCGGATGAGAGATGATGTTTGTAGCCAACAGAGAATTCCCACATTAGCTTATTATTCCGAAAACCAGAAAAGTAGAAAAAAACCCTTATAAGGTTGTCCTTGTATACGGCTCTTACTGATTCTTGTAATTAATAATAATGTTGTTAATGATGATGATGATGATAATAATAATAATGTGTTTATTTGAGGATATTTCACGAACATTAACTATTTCAGATATATTGATTGATAATTAGAATTCGAATAACGTTTGTAAATAAATACCAAATATCACATATCTAATCCTTCCTATTGTATTTGGGGGCCGCGGCGGTAGCAGGTTTGGTTTCCGACATTTTGATCTGGAGACTTGTTTCTGCTGAGCAATGCAGTGCAGTCTTATTCTTTGTCCAAATGCAATAAAATCTCATCCTTACAGTGTTGTTTTCCTTACTATCCGTGCTAACAAGGCCTCTTTTTAGGGTGACCGCCAACTAGCACTAAGAAATTGCACGAGTCACGTGCGTGTGTATATAAAACGCTGCCGTTTAACGCATTAAATTAGTTTAATCTGAGGCTGAGAGGGACGAGATGCCTTCAGAATCGCGCACGGAAAGAGATCCGCCGACCTCATTTGTATTCCAGCCGCGCGGGCGCTCACCTTCTGCCCGTCACGCAGTTAACCGCGGCCGGAGACAGAAGGCTTCTCTGCGACAACAGCGCGGCGCTTGTGGCATCGACCTTCGATCTTATTTGCGGTGACCGCCGCGCGTCGCCGATCGCTCGGCTGAGCTCGCGCGTGCTGTGGCAGCTGGTGCCCTCGAAGCGGCCGAAAACCAAAAGCGTGAACCGAGATGAAAATTCTCGCCGGGGGGCAGATTTGTATTTTATTGATAACTGTAGGAAAAATGATGTATTTTAGTAATTTGGGTGTTGTTTCGAGGAGTATTCATTATTTGATATTGATCGCGTATTGTTTGCGGGCGCGTCCATTCAAGTAAGTCCTGTTAGAGTAGTTCATGTTATGGCCCGGGAGGTAGTGGTGTCGCTGCTGCTCCGGTATTTGCCTGTCATATATTTACTGTTCGAAACACGGATTTTTGTTTTCACTTTGAACAGTACCTCCCACATAGATTATATATTTACTTCACCGCCAGTAAGTACCGTATTTGGTCTAAACTTGTCATACTACATAAGTTGTAAAATGTATCCTCTGGTTCATCTAAAATAACTTCGGGCTTCTGGGATCACTGATTGGAATTTCAGCAATGAGTTGTTCAGGACGAGTTAGCGTCAGAGTTCAGGGCAGAATCAACCTTACCGGCTTCCGTCCCATTCTTCCAAATTACGTGCAGGAGCAAGCGGAAGAAATGATTTCTTTCGCACCCTTCATAGGGATGTTTTATATTAATGTCTGCATATATGTAATTCGCATTCTAGGGGCTGATTAATCCGACTTTTGCTAGCTAGCGATGCTCCCAGAGCTCATTATCCATATCTGGTAGTAAGGAAGACATATGACAAGCATGACGCACCGTACCTAACCTCCCATCACTGTACCTATCCTACTTGTGGACCTGAGCTTTTTCTTTCGTCACATAGCC
>JAHLJT010009419.1:85095872-85120460 GCA_031308135.1 Acheta domesticus | reverse complement strand
GGAAAACGGTCTAATGTCCGAACTTCGGCCGACGCTTAAACAGCTAATTGTCTCAATCCAATATTTCCAACACACATTTTTTTAAATTCAAAGAGATCAACGAAACTCACCATTCTATAAAAAACGTCCCTTGTTTTATCGTGAAAGAAATTTAAAAAAATTAGCGCAGTTTTTGAGAAAAGGTTCATTTTACTTTCGCTTATACCTACGTAGATATGGAGTAATATTCGCGGTACAGAGAAAGTTATGTAATGCCAAGGAAAAATCGATTTCGAGATTTCAAAGAAAATAAACATTTTGGGGTCCCCTGATACCAATAAAATGTTTTTTTTCAATACGTCCGTCCGCGTCATCCATCATTACATACCATTATTTCTCTACGCCAACAAATACTGAACAGATCTAAAACTAAACATAAAAATTCTGAGCACATATGAAACTAGAGATGCTACAAAATGACACAGGTTTTCTCGTAGTAAAGTTTTCTAATTTCCTTGGTGTGGGCTAGTTTATGGTCTTGCCAGATCCAGTAGCCAGCTGCCATCTATCGCCGCCCAAAATACTTTTTTTTGAAGTTTTCTCAATTTTTTGGTTTCCTAATGCTAGATTCGAAATATTACTTTTCAATATTAAAGAAGAGAAAAACCTCGTCCTATATAGAAATTTTCTTTGAAAAATCTGGAGCCATATTGAGAAAATGGCGTTTAAGCTCTAGTGTAAATGGGAAATTTGACGCTCTTTTTCACAGAATCTTTTGAGTATTAGAAACACTTCAATTGAAGTAATTGAAGCACTTGAACTAAAAATAAAATGATGCAGAAAAATAGCTGAAATATGCTTATTAAAGGCGTGGGAAATATTTAAAAAAATTACATTTTTGAATTTATGAAAAACAAAAGAATACACAAAAATCAAATATTTGCAATTTTCGAAAAATTCAGAGTTAACAGTAAAAATTGGGATTAAACCACCTTATAAATGTATTTTGACTCTATTTTACAAGAATTTGAAGAAAAAAATTGTAGCTGTTCTTGAAAAAGTTTTAAAATGTCCAGGGGCCTCATGTAAAGAACCCTGGAAGGAATGATTTTTCAAATCGCAAAGCTTTGAGTCGAGCCAGATCGACCGAGGAATATCCAATTTGAAAAGAAATCTACGTTTGGTTTAGACGCTTGTGGTGTTCACAGACAGGACTGGTAGACGGACATACAGAAGACGGGAAACGTTTTGAAAGAAACACTTTTTTCGGTTTCAGGGCACATCAGAACTTGTATTTCCGTTGAAATCTCGAAATCGATTTTCCGCAGTATTAGGTAACTTTTTCTAAACTACGTTTATACTCCGTTTACGAGAAAGTAGAAAAAAATATTTTAGACTTCAATAAAATAGAAGAAGCTGCTGATATCCATATCATTTTCAAGTTTGCAATACGAAAATAATCATCGATCGTTCATTCCATGTTAAAATTGGATGGGTCTTTTGCCATACAAGATTTCGAGTTTGTATTTCAATAAATCTCATTAGATTAAGAAGGCAAATTAACACACGGTGGGCATTGATAATGTAAGTAGCAGGAGTATAGGTCATTTCGAAAGCATCACATGCAATAATAACTCGCAACAATGATTGAAAAATTGAAATTCAACAATTGCTTCAACATTACTGGTAATATGTAGTAATTGCAAATTTTCCACTACAGATAACAAAAAAAAAATGTATATTTATTGTAGAGTATGTAGTTGTATATATGTATTGTACAAAATGTATTTATTTGTGGTGAAAACACTTCGTAATAAGCAACAATTTAACATTTAAATAAATGCAAAAAACTTTCCGATCATCACTAGTTCAGAAAACAACTTTCCCCATCATATAGACCAGAACAGTATAACCATATTCTAAATCCAACAGTACTGTAGGTTAAACGAAAGGATCATTTCCAATTTTGTTATAGTTACTTTTCACAAAAGTTATAATACAGACAAGTAAACCTTCACGAGGTTGAAAATGAAATTCAAAAAAAGGTGGACTATATTTTGAAATTATTTGTTTATACTGAATGATGTGCAAAAGTAGTAGAAACTCCCCTTTAATACTAATGTTTAAAAACCGTTTAAAAAATATAAATAATTTTTTATCATTTCTTTTGTAACCAGTAAAAATGAAAATTATGAATTTGTTGAATCAGCTCTGGGGCGGGTGTGGTGTAAAATCTCTCTCAGTACGCACTGATTATTCATAAAATAAAGATATCTAATACTGTCCTTCATGCTTAAAAATTTGGAAATGACAATTATGCAAGAAACAATCGATGGCTTCGCAGAAATTTCATTCATTCGTCGGAATAAGTTAATCGTAGACTATTTCTTTCATAGTAAGTTTTAGAAAACCATCAAGATTTAAGTTTTTGCAATAATCACTTACATTAAAACCCAAGCAATTTCTGTAACTGAGATATAATTCCTTTAAGTTGATTCTGAAACAGCGAAGATGCCCACATCCGTCTGGTATCGGCTTCGGCGAAGGAAAACGCCTCTACCGTCCGCTGAAAGGCTCCTTGGAAGAACGGAAGCTTCGGTCTCCGAAAGTATAAGCCCTTCTCCACCGCGCGCTTCCTGCCCACCGTGTCTTCCGCCTGCATCTTCCTTTCGTCCGTCCGTCGCGGAGCGTTGCTGGACGGGCCCGCGAGAGGCGGGGCTCGGGGTGTGGGCGGCGGCGAAGGTGGTGGGGCTGGGGTGGTACCGTGCGTGTGGGCGCGGCAGGGCGGGCTGGGGAATGGGGCGGGCTGGAGAGTGGGTCGAGCGCGTGGGCGGGGAGGGGCGGGGCGTGGGTGGGGCAATGAGCGGGAGTAGGCGGGGCGCATGGGCATGGGCGGGGAGGTGAGGGCGGAGGCGGGGAAGGGAGGGTGGCGGAGCGGGCGGGCGTTCGGGTGGCGGGCGGCGGGCGGGCGGGCGTGGGCAGGTTGGGGTGGGGTGGGAGTGGGCAGGGTGGGGGCGGTGGCGGGGCGGTTGACTGAGCGAGAGCGGAGCGGAAGGGGGGAGACGCGTGGCTAGGCGGGAACGGGGAGGGAGCGAGGCGGGGGCGTGGCGGGGGCGTGGCAGGCGAAGACGGCCGAGCCGCCCGCGCCGCGCCAGGAGGTAAAGACAAAGGGCCAGTGGACAAAGGCGCCAGCTGCGCCGCGAAGGACCGGCAAACCGCCCGCCGTACATTCTGCGTCTGAAGAGGGGGCGTGTTTTTGTTACGCGGACGGATACAAAATGGAATAAGTGCCCGGCTTGAGGCGCCTTTAGCGGCGGAGCCGAGCCGCATTATCAATTTACCTTGCGTCCCGCCCCCACTCCCCCGCCCGTTCCAATCCCCGCCGTTGTCGCTCCCATTTTCCTTGCTGCCGTTGCCGAAGAGTAGCTGCCGTCTTCGGCCACAATCCGCAGTCACGCTACCATGGTCCGTGCCCGCTTTTCGGCTTCTCGCATGTTACAGTCCGCTGCTTTTCGCTGCTTATTTTTCACATCTTGGGCTTCTCCCACCCACTATACAGTCGCTCTCCATTCACTTCCCTACCCTACCTCCGGTCCACCTAAGCAGCATTTGTGCCCGTTCCCCCACAGAAATTCCCGATGGGTTCTCCCAACTCTCGCAACCTGATCTCCTGCCAGGAACTACCAATTCTACATCCACACTCTCTTTACCACATTCCTTTCCTGCCAATCTACGAAAGTCAAAACTCTTCCCTTTTCCCTGCATGTCTCCAGTTCCCTTGCTCACGTCTATTATCTTCGTTATGCGGCTCTCTCAGCTTCTTCGAAGATAGTTAAAGTCTATGTTGCACCGCCCATTTATCTTTAGATATAGAAGCAATATTGTTAGATTATTTTTATAACTAGAATTAAATCTTGAATTACTTATTTACTGTTTTAATCTCTTATTCAGATTTACGATATTATAGTATGTAATAGCAACGAATTAAGGAGGAAACTGCGATTTAGGTTGGCGAAGTTTCTTTGTCAATAGAATATAACTAGGTTTCTGGACACTGAGTTTTGCAGAGACATAATCAACTTTTTAGTATACAACAATGCTAAGTCTCTAAAGAATACATATATGATTATTGAATTCTGGATTTAATTTACTTATGATTATGGCAAAGATGGTGTAATCAGTAAAGAGGACCTACCCGAGAGAAAGTCTGATGAACCCCAGCTCACACAAAGATTTATGAGTTTCCAGGAATGACAGTAGTAAATTCAACGCAAAAGTGGCTGTGGTTAGCTTGGGCGATGGTGACAGCGTCGGCGGCGAAAGCTTCTTGGCTCGAGAGGCGCATTTGAGCCCCGCACGAGTCCCTAGTGGCGCCATGCAGCTTGCGAGCTCTTCTCCATATGGAAATTTGCGACCGCTCGCAGAGCGGGTACGATGGAAAATAGCGACGGTAAACGTTAAGCTACTGCCGTGTATCGATTTGCGGATTTTCTTGAAAGATGCGCATTTGTCGGGTTTACGTTCTATGGGTTCTCAAGGATAAAGGCCAAGTGCAGTTGGTTCAAAGATGAAATACTCGTCCCAAAGGAAGCCTGTATGCGTGTAGTCGGAGATGGATGTTCATGCACGCACCGCACTTTTTGTTGATAATTTTAAAATGTAATTTTAAAATTATATAACAATGTGATAATTTTTTGTTTTATAGTCTTTTTCTACTCTAACTTGACCACCTGACATTGAAGGTCGTTATATTAATTTGGATTGCGTACTTTATTTTAATGGGTGGGTTGAAGGAACGAGTAATTCACAATTACACAGATGAATGAATTACTGACATGAATTTAATTAGTAACGCCAAAAGAATTATTTGACATGGATTCACATGATATTGTGTAAATACCGCTAAAAAATGCATTTATTTAGACTTTTTGTGCAGTCTCTTTACATCGTCCTGATTGTTCTTTAAATGTATTAGTCACGTCTGTTGTACGGGTGAGTTCAGGATACTCGTCTCTTTGCTGGTAGATGTGTAGCTCTGTCATCGGCTTCTCATTATTCGGACAGCTCTCTGCAATAAGCGACCAGCATTGTCTTTTGTCAATTATCAGTTCATTTAGTATCAGGAGTTTGAAGTGAACCAGCGAGAGTTCAATGAAGTATTTCGTGGCCGTGACTAATTGAAACGTGAGTCGAGTAATAGAGGTAGAGCGGCGTCCAATCGGATTTGATTGGTCTTCAACGGAATATTTTCACCTTCATCTGAAAGACGGCGCCACCGGAAGGGATTTCCTAGAATTATATTGTGGGCGGGCGGCAGCGATCTGGTTTCGTGCAGGGGGCGTCGAGGTTAACGAAACAGCTGAAAGAGCCCCTGAATTATGGGCCCCTCAGATAAAGCAACACCCTTATGACTGAAGACCGGAAAAATATGTAGTATTAAACGTGATAATACGTACATAAATATGTAATGAAAACAGTAAGAATAAGTAATAAATATGTAAAATCGGATATAATATGTAATATTAAAATTCTCTAATTAAAACCATTTACATAGCAAGAAATTACATTTAGAAATAGTGCTCACTTTACATCACACAACTTTCTCGTCAGTAGTAAAAGCTTAATCTATTGTAATCCAGGACCGTAGTTAGCAGCCGGACTAATCGCAATAGAAGCCATCTCATAAACAGGCGATATCTACGACCAGGAAACATACACTGTAGCATCTTCATCGAAGTGTTACACGTCGGCGATCGCAAATTTTTCTCGGAAACTACGGTTACAGATCACAAAACGCAGTGTCAATGATATTTTAAACACCTATATTACCCCAATAATGTACGAAAAATGCTGAAAAAACATCTTTTCATAAAAAATATGGAATGAAATGGAACAAAACTGATAAAATAAGAAAATATATTGTAAAAACAGCAAAATATGTAATATAGTACGAAATATGTAAAAATATGTAACGAAAAAATTCGATAGTTTGTTAGGAGGGCGATGATTTGCCAAGATTACAATTTTGAGAACTGTAAGTAGAAAGACAAAAAATATGTAATTACATAAAAATCCGGTCTCTATGACACGGTTCGTATCTCTCTTACCACCACTCACACGAGTTGCCACGCGGACACTGGTCGTGACCACAACGTTCACCAGCCATGCCATGTATGTAGCAATCCAAAACAATATTCATTTCTTTTGGTCATGCCAGCTGCACATTACTGCCTTTCCCCGTATCGCATTTAATAGAAAGAACAAGATGACAATAACGAGGTTCCATAGATGCAGCAGCATGTTTCTCGTTCTACTCTCTCTTCTTCACCACTAAATCAGATATGGGAGTTTTCAGTATTCGTGCGTTGTTAGTTCTTTTCTTAAGACAGCGCAAAAGTCGGTTGTTTTTTTCTACATAGACATGAAATTATGAGATATTTCTGGTCACCGCTTGGACCTGGATGCCCTGCAGCTGGGACGCGGTCTGCACTTTTCACCCGCTGGAAGAAGAGAAGAAGAAGAAGAAGAAGAAGAAAAAGAAGAAGAAGAAGAAGAAGAAGAAGAGGCGGTGCGGCGGCGATTTTAGAGGCGGCTCAGCAGCGAGTCGCCCGCATAGCCATTTAGTACGCAGGTGCGAATAAATGGCAAATATCGTTCTGTTACACTATTGATCAAAATGTTTATTGCAGGATTCGTTTGAATTTTGAACTTTATTTTTAAATGACGTAGTGTAAAAACAGTTTACGTGTGTTTTGAATGAATCACTCATGCTAAGTATTCTACAACAAATATTCTATTCTACATATTATTTAACAAAATAACAGTACGACATTGTGACTTTGCTCAGTCAAACGTAATATCTGTTCTAAGTAGGAAATTCACTGAGATGAGACAGGCAGGTTCACTGCGGTTCTTAACAGTCTTCTCACTCTTTTGGATTTCGATACCATTTCTTCTATGGAGGAATAACTTTCTCATTCCTGAGAGGCGCCGCTACAAGTTTTACAGATTCTTCTCGTCACCCTAAGAAGCTTTAGCGCCTTTCGTATCGGAGAATGCTCCTTTCCACAAAGTAAGCCGTGGTGGTGTGAGGAAGACTCTGATGCGGTGAGAATGGCTTGCTTCTCAAAACGACTTCGTAGAGGAGCTTCATTTCTGCACTTGAGAATGAAAAATCTTAATGCTTATTGTGATCCGCATCGTGTTAATAACTCTGCAATTGTAATTAATAATCAATATAAAACAAGTTTTTCTTCCACTAATAAAATCATAATTTACTTCTCTGATGTGAGAGAATCACAAATTTAATGCCTTGGAAGTGTTTACCCGTGTACCGCATCTTAGGATGTCGAATTAAATATTAATTTATTAATTACTGGGCGTTATTGAGTCTATCATGGAATTTCAATGACAATAACAATTAAAGAAAAAAACATTGTGTTAGGAACTTTATGTTTTACGGCGCTGACCAAAGCATCTTAAAAAGAAAAAAATCAACTATAGTTGCGACAGTTACTTCATAATGTCTTCAAAGCATTTTTAAAGAAACTCAATTTTGAATGAACAACCATTTAATTTCAGTCTTGCAAAATTTCACTTTAATAAACGAATCGATTTGCAGAGACTCAATGACAGTTGACAAATACAGAAGTAATTTATTCTAAGTGAACTGAGATACTCAAAGTAGCGTTGCTTCTTTTCCTGTAGCAGAATATTTGAAAAAATTAAATAATATTCTAAAATTTGTGAAAAGTACGAAATTAGTTCATTTAAACAGACATTTAGATTTTATTCTTGCACATAAAAACATATGACTGTAATGACACCATTCTCTGTTTCTAGGATCATGTTTCTAGAACGTATGAAAAACTATGCAGAGAAGGCGAACTTTAAGAGGATTATTAAGAAGTTCGGGGCTTCTCGAGTACGATTTTGGAGAAAAACACAATGAAAACGCATGTCCAGTCCCTTAATACTTAATATAATTCAAAAACTGGCACATGTTGCAAATTATATAGGTGTGTTCAGATTCACTTATATCTGCAAGCCTTCCCCACACAAAAACCAATCAACATCCAACAGTAATTTCATTTCACTCTTCTGGAAACTTATTCAATGAGATCCCAATCTTATTTATGAAGTAAAAACATTGTGCATACTCCCAGTTGCATTTGTAATATTTAATTTCACCTGTTGTAATTCTATGAAACTGGGATCCATCTATTTAATGGCCAACACAGCAATATAACTTCAACTAAAATCTTTATTCCAACTGAATCTAATCATGTCAGTAAAATAGTTGTTGGAGGTGAAAGACTTACTATCAACTTTCCCCACAAAAAAATTAAATACCTATAAATTGTATAATATAAGTGAGACAGTGGTGTGAAGTGATGAAATCTCTTATCAGTCTTTCACACACAGAAATTAATCATTCCTCCAAATGAGGTTTCCTCTATGACATAGAATAATTATGAATTAAAAACAAAAATAACTTATATTGTAGAAAGTTAAAACAACCAGACTTCTTTGTGGGCATTGGTAATAAACAAAGATCTCATCATGTTGATTTGCTGAAGGGGATGACTGTATTAAATCTGAAGTAATCTCTCTCCATCTAACAAGTTCCAATAAATAATAATAATAATAATAATAATAATAATAATATTAGTCACTTGCATCACTTTTAATGTAAGTTTTATAAACAATTCGTTTCTCACTCACTTTGGTTCCTCGAAGTGGTGCCCGAAGTATAACCTCACCAGCTGTCCAAGAGTCCGTCTCTCGAAAGTTTACTCTCCGATCCAAGCACTGGTTGAGTACAGCCGTGTGATAATCGCTAGGGTCAGTTCTTCGCCTCTCCCTGTCACACTGCCATCCTTCACCAACCACTCCACAAAGCGAACTGCACGCACTCGCCCAATACATGGTCAGTGTTTATTCTCTGAACTTGTAGGCTGTGTGAGTTCAAAATTCACTGGCCTAGGTGGCGTTGTCCATATCTAGGCGGCAATCACGCGGGCATTTGAATTCCATGGTGCCTGCCTTGCGTAAACGGCAATACGTTATTGGTCACAGTACCATTCTTTCTTTCCATTAGTAAACGTAGAAGTGGAAACCTTAAATTTCGAAGGACTACAAAAAATGTTGGCACTTTTTAGATCCATTAACTGTTTTTAAGGTGCAAGAGTTACTTTCCAATAACTCTCAATCCAATAACTATTTTAAGGTAAAAGAATGGCTTTCATTTTCATGTATCATATCAATGTATTTTAAATTACATTTAAATATCTAATATTCTTTAAGTTGAAAATTGGAAAACACGGTTTGATTAACACAAAATAAAAACAGTAATAAAATAAAGTTTATATTATATTATTTTTTATAACAGTGTTAAGAAAATGAAAATTAAACATATTAGCTTAAAACATATTGTAAACAATAAATTTCAAAGAAAACAAGGCATTCAATTCACTTTCTGTTTTCACACATCACTCAATTGAACTGTTGTTACTTAGACAAAAGTTTCCTGTGCCACTTATACTCTTGTTCACTCTAGCAGGATCATTTTTTTGCAGTAACCAATAGTAGTCAGTCACACTGCACGAACTCGCCACCCCAATAGATGGTCAGTGTTTAAGGATGTATTCCATCGTCCCTAGTATCGCCTTTCAATGTCCTTAATATTTGGTGAAAACCTCTTTCCTTGTTCTTCAGTCACTGCTCCCAGGATTCTTGGAAAGCAGTCTAAACGGGAATAAAAGAAATGCACTTTCAGACTAATGTCACATTCTAAGGCTTCATATGTTTTCAGCATATTATTTGCATGATGCTCGTAGTTTCGATCTTTGTAATTTCCCAAGAAGTTATGAACTACTTCTTTGAAACCAATCCTAGCTTCCCTTTCCAGAGATGTCATACATGTTTTAAAATATTCATCTTTAGTTAGCTCTCTGATCTATGGTCCTACAAAGATACCCTCTCTGACTTTTGCTTCTGAAAGTAAGGGAAACTTGTTGGTTAGGCACTTAAAAATACTTCCTTTTTTATCCAGTGCCTTAGTAAATTGCTTCACTAATCTCAATTTAATGTATAAAGGAGGTAACAGAATTTTGTCAGGATATATTAAAGCTGTTTCTGATCATTTTCTTGAAACTTGGTATGTGCTTCTATGCCATTCTGGTGTTGTCCAATGATTCTATCTCGGCTGTCCCATTCACAAATGTGACATGGGTGCTGGATGTAACACTGTTGTTGTCCTAACAACATTCACAAAGCCATCAAATCAACACAGATCATTCACTTACGTTCATTACAATTTACTTTTTCGAGTAGCAATTAAAGTTTGTCATATACCTCCGTAAGATAGTCGGATTGTCCGACTGCGACTAAGGTGTTACTATTGTATAAAACACACCTTTAAAACTTCTCTTGTTTGAATTACATGATTATAGAACAACAAATATTTAAAAGTAATGAACTAGTTCCCCGAAACACTTCTCTAGAAATACGTTGATCAAGACTGGATGATGTAAAGTTTACAAGAAATCCGCTATTAACAACGTATCGTGCTGCAATCTGGTCGTATGACGTAAGAGAATAAGGCAAAATGCGCGTTTCTATCTCATTGAATAACCTATGTATATTTTCATTATCTTCTCGTTTTGTCTTATTTCCGTTACTACGTGGTCGGCGCTAATGGGCACTGTCTCAGTTTTTTATTAATGTTTTTGCTACTCCATTTTTATACAGATTTGGCAATGTTGCCCTTCCTGACGCCAACCACAAGGGACGCACAATACACACAGACAACACACACAATCACGAAATGCACACAACCATGCCTGAGGCGGGATTACGACCTCACGATCCTTCAGTCTAAGCTGGTTCAGTCTAAGCTGGCCCGGCACTACTGATTTAGCGATCTCGACCACTCGGATTCGGCATACATTTCCATTAATTTCTAGATCATAATTGCTGAGTTTTATTAAAAATAAAGTGTGATAGATCAAAAGTAAGGGCATTATTGAATTGTGAAGAAAAAATCTTCATCATCATCATCATCGTCGTCTTCTTCTTCTTCTATGCACAGGATGAGTCACGAAACTTTAGCACCTCCTGTAACTTTAGAACTTCCGAACGGTTGAAGTTATTGCAATGCAGTTTTCACGGAAGTGCATGAGGGAATGAGGCTAATTGTTACGTGCATTCATTTCTATTTTATCACTTGTATTTTATGGTAATTTTGTTTTAATTTTACTGATATTTTGAATGTAACAGTCCGCCACACAAGGTCTTCACCAGCAATCGCACGCTCGGTGAAGGGAAGTGAAGGGATCTTACTATTTCAGTATGATGGTTGCCCTGCACACTACTCAAAAGTGGCGACTAACTTTTTGAACATTAAGTTTCCGGGACGTTGGATAGTACGTAGTGTTACTGTGCGTTGGCCCGCGCTTTCTCCAGATTTGAAACCACTAGATTTTTTACTTTGGGGTTTTCTCAAAACCCACGTGTACAAAGAGGTTCTAACTACATCACAAGACATGCATAGACGCATTGTAGCTCCATGTACTGAAATTAAAAAAGAAACACTGCTTGCAGTTAAGTAATCTTTTCAAAAGCGCTAGCATATGTGTTTATCTGTGGATGGTAGACATTTTGAACATTTGCTTAAGTAGAGTGATTAGTAATGTAGTAATGTATCTTTATTTAGTATTTTTGGACCATATTTTTTTAATTATTGTCATTATCTTCCTGCACTTTTTCTTTTCATAAGGTTAATACTTAATATTCTCGTTAACAATAAAACTATTTGCTGAAATATGCAATATTCTTTGTACAATATTAATAATTTATTCTTATTGTGTTTAGTTTCCAAGATCTCATTAATATCATATGGTATGACACTCCTTTAAATTAAGTTGAAATAACAATCTTATATCAATATCTATCGCTTATGACAATTCCATATTTTCAATCCTTAAGTAATACAAAAAATCTGAAAAATGTGAAAGTAGGGAAATCAGAGTTCAGGAAAAAACAGCAATAGTTTTGTTAATATTAGGAATATGTTTCATATCTTCAAATACTAAGATCCTTTCCCTTCCCCGACCGCGCGTTTGCTGGTAGAGCGACCGTATTAGATATGGTATTTCTTAAAAAGTACTGAAGTAGTACGTATATTCTAACCGGCCTGTAGCAGCAAAAATGCTGCTCAACGAAACCACACAAAATGTTTTCCCCCAAATATCTCAAACAGCAAATAAAATGTTGATTGTAACTAACACATTTGCTTTTTAAAACTTTATTTTGACAAAAATGGTACACACATGAACGGAGGAACTCAACCTCGTACTATTACATTGTACTACATGCAACTGACTTCAAACACTACCTGGACACTGCGCGTCGCAGAGCGTGATGGTGGCGGCGCACCCCGCACTCTCTTGGTCATCACCACAACTAGATGGATTATATAATAGAAAATACTTTCGTAAAACACAATAAATTAATATATACTATTCAGAATATCATACAATGCATAAATTGATATATAAAGTTCAATACTCCTAAACGTACCGAGATTATCAATATAATTTCGGGTGACTTCTTCCTTGGAGTCTTGGTGTTTCATGAGTCAACCGTGTCGTTAGAGACGCACTGAGTACGATAATTCAGTCGGTACGCACAGAATGGCAACAAATGCAAGTTTATAAAATATTTGTTCGCAAACAAATTGCAAATAAACATGAAAATTATAAAAGTGTGACAATGAAAAAAATGACAAAATCAAATACTTCCATTTTTCAGGATGTTGTTTGATATTTACTTTCATTTCTTTAAAATAAATGTATTCTACCAACATTTCTTCTCCTTCTTCTCTTAACCATATGGTTAACTCCTTACTGGACCTTTTGGCGCCTAATTTCTTCCAATCCTCTCTATTGCTCCAAGTCCCAGAAGGTACTTGCCATCCAGCCTTTGTATTCTCTGACGTCTGTCACGTGGCCGCGGACGGCTGGCGCTCGCGTAAGCACAATGACGTAGCTCTGTCGCGGAAAGAGCGTCTCAGCAGTAAAGGCCTATAAAACAGTTTGACCTCCGCTTAGCGAGGGGACAATGCTACTCATGTGCTCGTCGCCCGTATACACGGACCTTCCACTCCTCCGTCGGTTCAGATCGGCCCCACCTGGCCCTGCCGATACTCCTCTAACCCGCTAGTCCAGACCGACCCTCCGGGATCCTGCTAGCAGCTTCCCCTCCTAGCCCCTGACCGCCGTGCACTTCCAGTATTGCCAATGGCCACAGCAAAGTCACTCTTCCGAAGAACCGCCTCACCGAGGCTGGGCGACGTCAGGTGCCTAAGTAAGTAACACCTCCCCAATAAACTGCTGTTTGCCACGACTGGGATCATTCCTGTTTTCATTGCTCCCTCTCATCCGCCTTTGCTCTTTAAGTGAATAGGGAACGGCCCGGAGGGCACCTTCTGCCCTTCCACTCTCCTGCAGGTGGTGCCAGATCCCTTCCGCCACGACACATCTAACAATTAAATTAAATAAATACCAATTACTATTTTCATTTTAAAGCATTGCCATTTTGAAAACGTATTATACTAAATTCTTTTAACACTTGCTGACCACTGAAACACTGTGCTGTGCTCATATACCTCTAATAAATTCCAGTGAAAATAAATGTAATAACGCTGAAGAATGTAATGTAAGAAAGTATTATGTCCAATGTATTGCATAGTAATGAATGAATCTTATGTAAGAATATACAAGTATAATAAAGCAATATTTTACTGAAGATAAATTAATTTTGTATTTCCTCAGCTTTTTATTCGTACATGTTTTTGTTCCCAAAAAATGGTGATACTGTATATTTTTTTAATTAACTTTGAAGGATGGCAGCTTTTCTTCTTTGTTCAGGACTACTGGAACCATAAAACAACACAAAACACGAAATTGCTAGAATAAAACAATTCTAAGGCGATGCCCAGCGTATCGTAAAGCAATACCTCCACGAATTCTCAACTGCCAGCGGTGGAAAGCAAAGAAAATCCTTGTACTCCGCGGCGCACATCATTCGGCATGAGCGCCCACGCGGGCCGCATCTCCAACTGGCTCTGGTGGAGCGGAAAGCCCCGAAGCCATCCGAACATCTCCGAGCCCCGGGCGGGCGTTTATTACGCCAACTGACCCAGAAGGCGGCCGTAAAGAAGAGCCCCGAGCTGCGCCGCACGAGCGCCTCGCGGATCGGGAGCGCGAGCCATTAAGACCCGGCGACGCCTCGCCCGCGCCTGCACTCCCTCTGCCCCTCACTCCCCGCCACTGGCGCCCTCGTCGCCCCGCCCTCACTCCCCCTGCCCCTCACTCCCCCTGCCCTTCACTCCCCTGCCCCTCACTCCCCCTGCCCCTCACTCCCCCTGCCCCTCACTCCCCCTGCCCCTCACTCCCCCTGCCCCTCACTCCCCTGCCCCTCACTCCCCCTGCCCCTCACTCCCCCTGCCCCTCACTCCCCCTGCCCCTCACTCCCCCTGCCCCTCACTCCCCCTGCCGTTAACTCCCCTGCCCATCACTCCTCCTGCCCCTCACTCCCCCTGCCGCTAACTCCCCCTGCCCCTCACTCCCCCTGCCCCTCACTCCCCCTGCCCCTCACTCCCCCTGCCCCTCACTCCCCCTGCCCCTCACTTCCCCTGCCCCTCACTCCCCCTGCCCATCACTCCCCTCCCCTGCCACCCGCATCGGCCCGTCCCCCCCCCCCGTTCGCCACTCGTCCTACAATGACCCGTCCAATGCAACGTAGAATGAAGGATTCGAATGGCAATGCAATCTGTGTACTTTGCGGTGACAGAGAAGATTGGATCCACATCCTGTTAAATTGCTGCGCTACAGAAACTTGGAGAGGAAAATGGATGGGAATGGGGAACAATTGTTTCCAACTTAGAAACATAACGCTCGCTCAAAACATACTAGTTGATAATTGGTCGCACTTTATGAAAAAATTAGAAACATTTTTAGGAAATGTTCGAACTATCGGAGAAACGGTAATCAGGGAGTGGGAAAACAGCTCTGGTTAGAAGTACGAGCGGAGCCTAGACTGGAGATGAAATAAATGATTCAATAAGTAAGCGACAATTAACTTAATTAGTAAGGTAATCAGTAATGCTAATCACTAATATTAATTAGCAATGTAATCAGTAAAGATAATCAGTAATGCTAATCATTAATATTAATCAGTAAGTTAGTAATAATTAAAATAATCAGTAAGCGATAATTAAGTTAATTAGTAATAAATTGATCGTAGAGGCGGTGGTGCGGGCGATCTTCTTTGGCGCTGTTTGATTTCAGGGGCTGAGGAGAGCAAAGACTGGATGGAGAAGCCCACGCTAGGATGGGGATGACCACGCCAGGAACTAAATAAATAGTTTAGAAATAAAAAATCTTAGCATGTACTCGTCTTCTGACGGCTGGCTTTTCCCTCTTCAGGGTGTTTTTCCTCAGCCATACCTTATGGTCTCCTTCCCGCGGCTTTGATGCGATGAAGAGACTATTAGGGGTGAATGACAGAATTCGAAAGGTTAGAATGTGGTAGGATGTAGGTATTGTAATGGCTTAAAGGCCTTCAGCCTAGCCACATAGAAAAAGTATTGGAATTTTATATAAATGTGTTATAATTACCTATTATATAAAAATAATGACGCGTCCCATTCTGTTGTACACTTCTCCTCATGCCCTATCCACAGGCCCGATCAGTCCTCTACCCTCTGCACACCATATCGCTCAGGGTATCAGGCAGTGCCTCTGACAGGGAGTTCATAGGTTCGAGTCTCGACAGTGGCAGGATTTTCGACACAGGTTACATAGCTAGGTCGAATTTAGTCGCTGTCTGGAGGAGAATTCTAGCGGCCGGCTGTTCCCATCGGTATTTTTTCCGTGGTTTCTCCGACCAATACCAGTCGAATGCCGGAATAGTACCCCAACAATCCGCGCGCCATCTTTTCTTCCTCTTCCTTGTCTTATCCTCACTCCTTATACACTTACACTTGGATGCACATCACTATCACACTCGCCGGTCGGGAGCTTAGAGCTTGTCCCGGCTGGGCAGTGCCCATCTAGTGGGAGATACTTGGTTAGGGGAAACCTCATTAGCCGACGGTAGGTCGGCATCGGATTCTACCATCCAGCGGGAAAAGATTACCTCCATCTCCCACGACAAAGCATGCACTTTTTTTAAGAAACTAATGACCTTAGTAGTTGAAGCGCGCGAAATTACTAATCCATCAATCAAGCTTGTGACATTTGAAAGAACTTTGGCAGGTGCCCGGCAAAATTCAATCCCTCCGGCAGTTTTTCAAAGGTAATACCACGAGTGCTTGGAATTTATCTCAGAATTTCCAAAGCACGAATGGTATTTAATAGGACTGTTCCACGAATGACTTAACGTCTAACAGAGTTCCAAAATGTGCTAAATATTAGGATTACAATGATTTACTTTCTTTAATTACCTTTCGTGTTTTGCTAGTTCTACTATGGGCATCTGCTAATGTAGGAGATGGGCAAGGTTAAACCGTGTCGTCGATACGTAATCAATATCGAGAGAAACAAATGAATATACAGACGATGACATGAAATGTATATTTGTTTTGCTTTAAAGTAACAAACACATTATTGAAGTTGAAAATACATGTATTAAACATGCACTTTTTAAAATTAAAATGTTGAAGGAACTTCTTTATTTGCATTCGCAATCGTGCTGGATTCTGAAACAGAAGTGTTTGATGGCTAATGTGTTGTCTTTATGATTACCGAATGGTGTTGAGCATTGATTTTCAGGGAGGGGTTGAAGAAGGTCATCTCTGGTATTATTTCAGTTATTTCTTTTGCGGCTTTCACATGTAACCAATCTTTATAAACGAGGTGTCTACAGAAAGTAATTTCACAGAAACATGACGAATTGCACTTTGACTTTAAAACAATGAAGGATTTGTTAAAAACGCATCTAAATATTCATATCAAATATACTTCATATTCTTCTCCGTGTTTTCTGAAGCTACACGAGATATTTAATTGCTTTTGTCGTTAGGCACGTCACCAAATCTTACCATGTTATTACTTTGAAAATAACTGAAAGCGATTTTAAAATCAAAAAGGTTATATTATACATACGTGGTTTATTGCTCACAACGGTGGATACATACCGACTCCTAAAATACGTGAGTCGGAGCTTATGATTGGCCTGTAGGTAGCAGAGGTAAGAAACATCGGATAGAAAAAGTGACTAAGTTCTTGCGACACACCACCGTGTTTCGGGCATATTATATGTACAGTTAAACACTATTGGTTTTAATTACGCCAGTGGAATAGTTACTCTAAACTCATGTGCTCCCAACCAGTATTCGGGTATAGTTTACGGGAACCGACACCTGGCGGAAAAAGTGAGAATCATTTCCAAGCCTTTAAGGAGACACCAATGGAATGCGCTTCATCAAAAAAGGTCTAGACCGGCGTTGGGGATAAGCTTCAAAGGAAGCCTGGGTCAAATACCTGGGTGTGGAAAAAAAAGGGTCAACAACGGTGTTCCTATTAAATAACCCATACGATAAATAACAACTTAATACGTGACAATATTAATCTTAATGGCGATGTTGCCACTAGTAACAAAAAAAAGAATATACTCGACTTTAAGAAGAGTTCAAAATTTAAAAAATTTTATTTCAAGACACTGATTTTCCAGGATAATTGCATGGTCGATGTATAGAATAAGAAGAAAAAATTGTTTGTTTTTATAAAACTGTAGGGTATATTCCAGCGGAAGATCCAGTATGTTAAAAACATTCCAACAAATTTAGAAACGTCTGCTGTCGTAATAGACTTACTTAAACGAAAATATCCCATTCACTACCACAAATCTTCCTTAATACATCTATTTATTTTAACTACTCGTATAATTTTCTTACCCCATTTCAGCACTGCAATTTTATAAATAGGTGAAATGTTGAGCAAAATTATAAGAGGAGATTTTCCATACGAAAATTCACCACTAACATAAAATTCACGAACTTTCCGTTGTCGCGAAAATTACTAATGCCATTCTTTAGCAACACGTTTCCGTTATGAGTTCCTTCGCAAAAACGTTTCCTCGGTGATTATGCCTTTGATAGAAATTGATAGGTTTCAACTCCATAAACTCCATATCTAATATTTTCCCACGTAAGCTGCAGCATGTAATGTTTTCAGTAATTATGGTTATTACAAGAACTATCATCATTACTGTACTAATACTTACATCTTAATATAACTGATAATGACCCAATATACGAGTAGTATAGCCAAACGTAGGCATTTAGGATTCGGCATCACCATTAGACGCCGGAAACAAAAGCCTAAGCAACAATAGCACCTACCATCTAAACCATTCTCCCCTCCATAATATAAGGACGGTCTGTTCACGTGAAGTTAAATTTTTTAGATACTACTAAAGTGGAATTGAATGAACACAGTTGGCCTCTTTAGAAAAGAACCACGAAATACAGAGTGTATTAATATAAACAGAAATAAACCGAATTGATCATAGCTTTCGATGGTAATCAAGAATCGTAAACGGATAATGGATATATACTGCAATTTTTCTAACTTTGCCCCTTAAGGCCCATCTTCGCGATGGAATATGTCACGGTATTTGCATCTTTCTCAGTCGTGCCACTAGATTTTGCATGATCGCGACCGTATCAAGCAGTACTTGCGATCACGCGGCTTCTAGCGGCACAACGGAGAAAGACGCGAAATGCCGTGTGATATTCCATGGCGGCCATAGGGGCTTGAAGGGAAGAGTTAGAAAAATCGCACTATAAACATGTTTTGTTTGAAAGTGGGGAATGCTTGAATGCTCCATTTGAACATACCCTCCATAATTACCTGGGAACTCTGCCCTCGTTGAGCACGCCCCGCCGCCAGTACGTGTTGGCTGATTGTCGCTAGGCCTCCTCCGACCGTCTTCGGCCTTCCGCGGGGCTCCGCAGGGTGATTTGCGGGCGGGGCGCGCCTGAAGGATCTGCGCGAGGACGTGCGGGAATTACACGCGCCACTGACGCGGGCGGAGGCCACGGCCGAGCGATTTGTCGGCCGGCCGCCAGGAGCATCCCGATCGCCCCACCCGGCTCCCGGCGGCCGGGCTACGGAAAGCTGTTGCCGATCGTTCCAGTGCCAGGGCTTTTTTGCTTTCAAAAGGAAAGGTTCCTTTGATTTGTGGCATTGTTCCACGTTTCTCATGCGGCCAAACTCAAGGCGGGGTTGGTTGTTCGTGCACATGCGGTAAAAATACGACTTATATGCTTGATCCCGCGACAATACGTGTTACAAGACAGGAAAGTCTCCTTTGGTTGATGAAGCAAGAATAATAGTTCACTGTACTTTTAAGTAAAACTCTGCATAGATAACATACTACTTTAATCCACCCAATGTGTAGTTATGTAAGGATTTACTACAAGTGTGGAAGTGCGGAGGGCACGTCTCCGATGCATGGTAAAGGGCATGTACCAATTGCCATGTTCCTGGAGCTATCCTATTACATTCGGAATACATTCGAATCTAGGAAGAGTGATTCGTTTTCTTGAAAATACAGAAAATACAGAAGCTGCGGCATGTTGGTGTGTGTACACCTATCTCACATTACATTCTTCCACCACATAATCCGTTTCATGGTCTTATATGGTTTTATACGGCATAACCAAATACTTTATTCATTTCTTCTAAAAGTTTGAACCTGACATATTGCAAAAACTGATGATTGTGCCAAAAGATTCGATATGCTACGGGTTTTTTGATTTCACATTGGTAGACGTCTGTTGTTACATTAATCGTAAGAAGGTTCCCATAATGATTCATCGCAATGTGCCTACCTGTTCCACCAAATAACTTGGAAATTTATATAGTTTAATTGTGGAATATTTTCAGAAATAGTGACATCTTTTTGTTGCATTTTACAACTGTTTCAGATCTTTCATAGACGATATTGATGTTTTGCGTAATTGTTATTGTGGAGTTTTTGATGCTAATTAAACCCAGTGAAATGTAAAATCCAAGAAATGTTATAAAGAGCAGATGCGTTTTGTGTCATTTCATATCAATATTTAATATGAATATTAGATTTTGATCCAGGTACTTTTTTCGATTAGGAAATAATACGAATATAGTATTTATCAGAGAATGTTCATTTCCAAAATGCTTTGTATTTTTCTAAATATTTAGTTATGAAGAAAAAGAAACAAATACATGTAATCCATTTCTATTTGGAATACTCATTAGAAATTAAAAGACATCCCAAACGAGAAATATCTTTCTGAAATTGAACTTCATACTTCCTGAATGCTGTATTTCAAGCTGTATTCAACTAATACTACTTTCCGACGGAACTTATTTATTCGTTCTCTCATTTATATATTTGTATCTAATTATGATGTTAATAATTTATTTCCACTTACAATTACTCTATTGAAAATGAATTCGTAATTGGACAAGTTTGAAATTATTTCATTAAATGTACTCTGTATATGAAATCCTTAATAACGTAACCACTCTCAACATAATATTTCATGCATAACAGATGATAAATATCTGTTGAATCACTCTCACTCATCCGTTAGGTGTTAGGATATACTATATTTTCCATTCCACACTTTGTGTGAAAGACGATAGTTTTGGCAATTTATAAGAAACAATCGACACAAGACCTTGTAAGTGTGATACTGGTGGATAAAGAATTACACCCCATCCTACATCAAACAGATTTTAGAAGAAAAAATAGAAGTTTGCAGATTATGACATACAAAAAAAGATTATTGCAACACACATTATAATGGTAAATAACTCGGAAGCGATGCTTCCTAGGTCTTTTAAACCATGTTTGCTTGTCTCATGGGGACACGCCTTTTTTTTGAGAACAAGTAAATTCTAACACACATGTTTTGGGGGACGGGTAGATGACAAATGGGGAAATGATAAGGGACATTTCGTGTGCAGTATAGATGGGGGACAGTGGGGAAGTAAAGGGGAACATATTAGGCCCCGATTATGTTGTTGGGATGTATTTTTCAAAATACCACTTTCATGATCGTCCCATTTTACAATTTTCCATATTAGTTCTTTTGGGTGCGCCTTTTCCGTAGCACAGATGGTCAGAAAAGAGAAGCCGATATCAATGTAAAATTAAATTGAAGGAAAATACTGAAATTATCTTTCACGATAAAATTAACGGGACTATTTTATTTTCTGCGAAGTTTTATCTCAACGCTCAGCAATATTGGAATGAATTCTCTCGAACAGTACCGGGTCTATAATGCCGTAAACTACTTTTCGGGGATGAGCGTTTGCAGTTGGGTGCTACATTAAATCAATTTTCAATTTTCCTACAATTATTATTTACAAAGAGCAGAGTTTCGCACGTGTACAGATTGTACGAGTGTCTCCATATTTATACGTATACAAGAACAAATACTTAGGTAAAGGAAAAGACAACTTTTTCTCTAGTCTGAAACAATCTAGAGACGTGGGACCACAGGCTTCCGCAACCAATGCGTTACTATTATCTGTCCGGGAGGCGCCGCGTTCTAGGCTCAGTTGTCAACGTTTTAGCTGCTATTCTGTGGCCTTCCTCGTCAAGCAAGGTCGCACGTGCTTAGGACGCTGCAACTGCCGAACTGCCAAGTGGTTGACTACAAATGTCTTAGTTTTTTTAAAAACTATGACCCAGCTATTAAAAACATATGAAAAACATTCACAAACATTCTGAGATTAAGTTTTAAGATTATTTTCGTGCCAGTGTCTGTGCTCTAAGACAAGTAAAACAGTTCTTGTAAATCTGGGTTTAACCTCTTCCCCTTCATTTTTCCACATGTCCCCCAATTATCCCTCAAATATGACGGAATTATTATTTAATAAACTGCCAAACACTATTATCTTTCCTTAGCGTATGATATTCTCATACAAACGATTAGAAAGCTTTAAAAATGATACTTCGTAAGTATATTCCAAAATCAAAACTTTATTGGGTGATACAGCAATGTATACAAATGTATAATAAACACTAAAATAAATGCAGAGAACCGTTTCAAAGTATATTGAAAGTCCAGGTGTTTTAAAGGCGGGAAAATGGTTTTTATTTTTTTAACTGCAGCCCAGTAATTGGAAAAATCTGAAAAAAATACACAACAATTTGTGTGTAAAGAGGAACCTTTGACATTTTTTTCGAGCCTGTTCCAGGCTTCTAAGACACAGTAAAAAATATTTCTTGATATTTTTTTTCGAAAATATTTTTTTGTGTTCGAATTTGGGCCTGAGAAAATATTGAAAAATATTTTTCTGATAGTCCAAGTTGTGTTCTTATTTATCATATTTTTTCAGTCTGATAAAATAGTGTTCAGTTGTCGAAAAAAATTGAAATTAAAAAAACACGTTTTTGGCTATATAGGTGTGTGGGTGGTAGGACGGAGGCTACGAAACCTTTCAAAAATATTATTTTTATGTTAGAATTATAGTGTAACCACTCATATGTAATTTGGTTGAGGGGAACTTTTTACCATCTTATCGGGGGGAACCCTTTAGGTTTTATTTAATGAAATAAAACCTGCTTTAGGCTCAATAAAGCAGGTTTTATGTAGTTAACCGTAAAAATATCATGATTTGGAAAGATTTTTATTAAACAAATTGTTTTAAGTTTTTCTCTATTACCTAATCACTACAAGCGTTCTTATTCTTATTTCCTTACTTTGCATTTTCCTTACTAAAATCATAGACAACTTTTTGTAATATTGGTTTGTTCAGCTTCATGCAATGAATATTTAAATGTCGTATGTATGGAAAAGTTATTTCGCACATGTAGCTGAAACTCTAAGATAGTATAGTAGAGCGATTACCATGGAATGTAGGTTGCGGAATCCTTCGTACAACATACTCATATTGTAATGACCCGGTGACTGGCCATCACAAAGTGCAGAGGCTACCGTCACACACGAAGTGCGCTGGATGGATTGGAATGGAGTGCGCTGAATGGATTGCAGACTGCACATGCTAACTTTTTAATCAATGGGCACTAAGCGTATACAGTCCGGCAATCTGGCTTAGGCGTTGAGAACCTCAAGGGAGGTCTGCTCTAGGTCGACTGGGATGCAATTTGTTTACCATCTACTTGAATAATACAGTAAAGTTGTCATTTTATGTGTAACCCGTCAAAGTGGCGGAGACATTTATTTAAAATGGAAATAGTTAATACAATTGAAAGATTGCTACTTAACTTTTCTCTGTTCGGGAATGTTAATCAGTTCATGGAGACGGTGAGTAATCATGATAATTATTCTGCCGTTACCTCATTTCGGGAGAATTGCTCGTGCGCGGGCCGTTACTGGCGCAGTCCGGGTTGCGAGGTCCCAGGGAAGCTCTGATGAAGGGACGCACGCGTTCAGCTAGAACACAGGCTCGTCTCGCGTTGCAGGGGCTCCGTAGGTCGGCAGCATCCCGCGACCACTCTTGTGGCCGATGATTGCCGGTTGTCATGATTGCGCTGGGCGAAGCCGTCAAAACGCCACTCCCCGCGCTTGTGTCAGCGATATGGCAAGCCGCGCAGCTCGGCTGATGCCTTTCAGACGTCGGTTCTCACTGGTCCGTAAGAATGAATGAATTCCGAATTACAACTGGCAGATCCTCGAACTATTAAGATCGGCAGGTACTGACCAGTCATACAGTGGCGAATAATGGTTTCCGCATGCAGTTACAAGTGTCTGTCACCAATTGCTTATGTCGTGTGTCCTTTGACCAAGTCGCCTTTGTCATCACCTGCCTGTGGGTCTGCCACCAGGCTATTCCCCACTCTTTCAAAGAGCCTTTGCTTGGTCACGTGCGTGATACGTGACATGTATTGGTTGATGTTTTCATCTTCTAGAATCTTCTATTGAGCTTGTTAGTGGATTAGACCAAGGTGATCCCTCCCCTAATGACCTACTTTATAGAGCCTTTAAGCGTCTTTGTGCGGCCACGGACGTCCAGTGGAGGGATCGGAGGGAGGGCCTGGTGTAGCCTTGATCGACTTATGACACGACCGTGCAGGGTTAGTGAGCTCAGTGCTACTGGGTTTTCTTTAATGTGACCTGTCACCGTACTAAATAAACGGTACAAATAGGGCACCTCAGTACTTCGTAAGGGGAGACATCGATACAAAATTAAATATAGGAATCAAAAAACGATGTAGGTAAATACTCTTTTGCAAACCGGACAATAACTGACTGGAACAGTCTACCTGCTGCAGCACTAGCGACTTTTCCCCTAGTGTGCATTCCTTCCGGATAAACGTTAGGGAACTGCGTGTGATGCAAAATATTTATGTATGTTTTATTTCTCACTTAGTTGTAGTTTTACTTTAATATGTATTTTTAAGTTGTATTTATATCCTTATATAATCTGTAGAAACCCTGCCACCGAGCGAAAGCTCATTAGCAGGACATATAAATATATATTATATTATTAAAACATACAATCACCAAGAACAAGGGTTGAAGTAGGTGGTGGGTGGCTTTCTTTTTGTGCAGCGACTCGCGAGGGGAACTTGCGAGGGTAC
>JAHLJT010009419.1:84969034-85091207 GCA_031308135.1 Acheta domesticus | reverse complement strand
CCCGCTCCGCCCCGTCCCGTCCCATCCCGCCTCACCCCGCCTCGCTCCGTCCCGCTCCGCTCCGTCGCGTCCCGTCCCGCCTCCTCCCTCCTCCGTCTCCTCCCTGGCCACCGCCTCGGTGGGCCGACACGCACCCCGCAAGTGCACGGCCACCGGCAAGGCACACGCCGTTGCACCGGAAACGCTTGTTTCGGAGGCCGGTTGAAACGTTTGAGGAATGTTGTAAGGGTCGTTGCATGCGTTACAAAGAATGTTGAGGCCGTCATTTGCGTTTAATTTCTTCTAATAGACCTTTTAAACTTACGATTGGACAGTTTATGAGTGTGTCAGAGGTGCTGCGAGTCATAATTTTTTTCCTCAGAATATCAAACAGAATCGTAAATACGAGACTCACTTTTCTTGAATATTCGAAATCTCCATGTAGGTAGGTTAGTGTAATATAATATAATATAATTTATAGTATTTTATATGTAAGAGTAGTGAAAGGTTTATTTCAAAACAGTTATACACATTGATAAAAGTATAAATTTCTTACGTTCCGATGAGATTCGAATTGTTCTAAACAATTGGCGTTTTAATTTACAAATATAAGACGAAACCAGTGCCCAAACCTCAAAACATTTTGAAGATTTGAGAGTTTCAATTAGTATTCGGAAATTCCATGACTAACAGCAATAAATTTGCACCAGAATAAAATGTCAAGGATTCTCTCTTGACTAATGAAAATTTCAATGTGTTAAATACCATGAAACATTTGCATTTTTGCGTAATTCAGTATCTTGCTCTTCATGTCTTCTACTCTTAAAATGATTTTTTTTAAATGTATTGTTCGAACTTTCGACAACTTATGATGAACGGATCTTTACCTTCGAGCCTACCTAATGTTTTTGTGTATTGGCACTGAAATCAAAAGCCTTCATCTTTTTAACAAGCTAGCAACAGATCAGCAGTTTCTCGGGTTGTCTCTGGGAGTCACATCACTCGTCGGCAAGCAATCGATTAGTTTGAAGTTTTCATCAGGTTAGTCTGTTCATCAATCGTACACTTCACAAGGAGTCTGCTAGTTCACTGACAATTGGCATCCGCCACATTATCTCGAGTGATCCCGTTTCCTCCCGTCTCGCCAAAATGTTACTATCTTAAATACCCTCGAAGCTGAAGAATTTAATACTCCATTTCACACCTGAACCTATCTCAGCTAAAACGAAATTTTTCTACATTCAGTTGAATTTAATTAGAGACATAAACCTCACTTTCTTATACTACGTTTCCACATTTATAATTATTTAACCATAAATGCAATATTGTATTGAATTTTTCCTGAAATCCACGACGTAATGTTTCATAGTGTTTTAGTCGAAATTTGGGCACGCACATCATGTCACAATACTTAATCTTCTTGAAGTAAATTAAATGCGGTAGTTCACCCTAACATTTTTGTATAAAACTTTGAAAACTGTTCCATTAGGAAATCCTACCGACATTTGCGATACTTATTTCCCGTATTTCTGACTTTTATGCCTCAGAGGTCAGTAGCATTTCATGACATTCCTGCTCTCTCTTGGGAATTCTGTGGTGATGAACTTTAACTAATAAAATAACATGCAGCCGAATTTAAACACGTTTATTTTAACATTAATTGGTAAACTACATTCATTAAAATGATTTCTTCACAATTAATTAATCGATTTCATTTTCCAGTCATTAAACATCTCATAAAATAATTTGAATCTAAATATGCATACGGCGGCTAATCGACTGCAGCATTTAATATGCAATATGAGCAATACTACATGCGAAATACATGAATTTTTTCCTGATATTTTACTGAAGTATTTTCCAAATGGTGTTCCGCGGAATGCGAGCGTTATGCATTTTCTCCTTGGTGGTCTCGCTAGTACTAAGAGGATTAAAATTGAAATAAAATGTTCAAAGTATGTATTATATTTGAAGAGCATGTTTTCATGGGTTTCAATTAAATATTGTATTTTTTACTGACACGTTAAAGCTTGTTATTGCCTTCGACACGGTGCTCGATATATCTGCGTAACTTACCGGGATGGAAAGGAACGTGGTTACGAGGCAAATATGAAAACTGTTGAATGACGCTACATGTTCTCTTACGGAGGGAATTATGAAAGAGAATTATTCTAGGCAAGTATGAAAAGACAAACCGAGTCAATTTAACATATATTTCATTAATCAATCTGACCTTTTATTTTCAACTTTCTTAAAACGGTAGTTATTACTTTCTCGCCTTACGAATACTTCGTAAGATGAGAAAGTTATGTAATCGTGCGGCGGAAAACGGAGAATTTTCGCCAGAAAATCTCTTATAGTAGGGGTCTGGTGACAGAAAAGTGGATAAAACCTGTTGCTAAATTTAGAAAAAAAAATCCTCTATCTCGTTTTTTTCCTGTGACCCTTCCGATTGTTGTCCCTACAATTGTTTCCATGGCAAAACATTTAGAGAAACAGTGTGTCTCGGTATTGTTCTTGATTAATTTTCTAAAATTTGACGTAACGTTTTTCACTTGCCAAATGTTCGTGGTGTTGTTCGCGTGCCCGCTCCGTTGCCGATGGCTGCAACGCGCAGGCGTCTAGGATGGCCCCTGGGCGTCACGCGTCGTTACCTCTTTCATTAACACACCATGTTTAGGGTGTGCACATACGAGCGTGGTGTCAAGAGCGAGAGTTGAGTGTGAGTGAGTACATGAATAAGCATATGGGTGTGCGCGCGAGCGTTCATGCATAAGAGCGTGCAAACACGAAAAGAACAGCAAGAGATGGGATTCAAACAACGTGTTAGTGTGATGGGATGTACAGTGTAGCCAGCGGAAGCAAGCTCACGAGGAATTTCGTGTGAGTTGCTGCCGCCGCCACACGTGATGCAAAAAGGGGATGCGAATGCACGTGTGCAAATGGTCGTGAATTTTAGTTGGATTGGCTGGCACTGTGCGTGATTGTGGGTCGTGGGTGTTGAGTGATGGCACATATAGTCGTTCACAGTTGTTCGGTCCTTCAGGGATGACCGCGTGGCTATCAAAATAAATACCCTTAGTTAGATTTCTGCACAATGAGCGTAAATGGATTAGCAATGACTTATCATAAAAATTCTATTAATTTGAACCCCCCCCCCCAAAAAACCAATTTTGTTCCAGGTCTGTCAGTGGATTGAATGACAAGGAGACGGGAAATCAAAATAAATTATTAACGTTTTAGGTTGCATTGCAATTAAAAAAAGCAATGCAATTTCCTTAAATTATTCTGACCAGAAAACCTCCGTAAACATATTTACTTATCATTCTCATTATTATGAAGGCTGTCTTGTCTTGTAAAATTACGCGATGTGTTCTGAATGTCTTGCTGACGAATACCTCATGCTGGTCAAAAATGTTTCTTGACTCCCTTAAGGGAAATTTCCGTCATCCATTTAACTCTTTAAATGTTATGACAGTTTCTGTTTATTGCGTAGAATCCATACGAACCCATCTGCTAAGAACAATAAGTTGATTCATTCGGTCTGCGTTGCAAAGAGCATTCTTTCCTAGATAGAATTCAGAAGTTCATGATTGCTGCCACTTGTTTCTTAAAAAGGTCTTTTTTGCTTGCCACGTTCAATCACGTGGATATTAACCTCCCCTTACACCCCAAAAGAATAGTATGTGATGTCAATAGAGTATGGCGTCCTTGTGGAAATGTAGCACACAGTGATTACTGTATTTGTTCTTAGAGCATCGAAGAAATAAACACAGTTTTAGATGCGTGTTTTTTTAAAAATAAATGTCTGTTTCATGTCCACATGATCAGCAAGTAAAATCACAACAATAAACTCTTCTTAGCAAAAGATAGCAATTTCCTCACGCGCATTTTTTTATTAAACAAAGACGGCGAGTACTTATGGGCAATATTTTGTTTGAAATATAAAAAAAAGAATCAAATTCAATTGCATGAAAAATGATGTCATTTCCGTTTCCGTGCGATATTTTACTTAACAACGCTGTCTCCGCACTCATCGTTCTTCATTTCGTCGCAGATACACTGTGGTGCGCCGCGCCGTTCCCTATGAGGTCATCCTCGACGTCCTGGCACTTACCACGGGAACATTGCAGACCCAAGTCGCGAGCTCGATCGCGATCTAGCCAAATGGCTTGTCCTGGCGTTTTTAGGGGAAATATTTATTTTCGATTCCGCCAGAAAAAAAAAGTCCAATGGCGCAAATTAATGAGTGGCAAAAGTCGACTTCAACGAACACTTTGTTGTTTGGATTGATTTACTGTTTCCGAGAGAAGCAACTGTTCAGGTCATGAGCCCCGTACGTACAAAGCATATTGTTTCTCAGAGATGGCGGTGTCATTTCTTCTCTGCAACATAAGATCTGGCGCCGTCGTAAAAGTCAGCTGATGAGTTTTCCCATTCCAGGTATCTCACTCCAGCGGGATTCTGCCCCAGCGAGGCCAAGTTCGAAACATTTGTGGTAATGTAGTGCATGAAAGTGTAAGTGTGGGTGTAATGGGGAGGAGGAGAGGGCAGAAATGAAGAAGGAAAGACCGCACGGGGTCCGCGGCCCGTTTCTTAGGACACATCTCCGGCTTTTTGACTGGTAATGATCGGAGAAGCCAGCGAAAATTCGAAAACTCCACTACCGTCGGAACTAGAACCTGCCGTTCAGAGACGCTGCAGAAACAACGGTGATGCGTGTCACTGAGCCATTTCATTGGGTTTGTTATTTTGGGGGTCAAACCCATCATCCGCAAATTACATGTTCAGTGATTATACGAACGAGCAGGACTCATGTCCTGAGCATCGCACCCGAAATGGAAGCAAATTCAATTGAATTGAACGACGAGAGTGACATCATTTCTGTTAGCGCGCTTCCCTTCTTTTAGCGCGGGCGCCCCCGCACCGCCGCGCCGCATCGCCCTTCATTGCGCCCCTGATGAATAGCAGGGCGCGGCGCGGCGCGGCGCGGCGGGGCGCGGGGCGAGAGGAGGGGCGGCGCGGCCCGCTATTCAATCCGCCGGGGAGCGTTACGTTCCGTAATTTTTCACTGGGAGCGCTCGCGTCCAATTGCGTTTGTTTCGTTCCGCGTGACGCGACCCAGCGCTGGCGACTGGACCCGCCGCGCCGCGCCGCGCCGCGCTGGCGCTCGACCGTGTCGCGTCGCCAGACACACCCCGACGCCCGACGCGTCAGTGGCGGCGACGGCGGCGGCGGCGGCCAGGGCGCGGATTAGGGTGGCCGGGCTTTGTCTCCTGGGTGAGCCGGGGTGCTCTCGGAGGAGTGCTAACGTCCATCCTGCATGCATTAGGGAGATGTCGTCAAGATAGGATAATTCCAGGTTGCCTACCAGAAGTGAATTGCTCTTCCTCCAAAATTAAATTTGTTTCTGAATGTAACATACTACTAAAATATATTAAAAAACTCGCGTAACACTTACAAAAAATCATGGTTTTTCTTGAACATTACCAAAGAGAACAAGTTGATTAAATAGGTCACGTAGGGTAGGTGGGGGCAAAGCTCTGCATTTTAGAGCTTTTAATTTCTTTTTTAAAAATCCTCAGTACATTTTCTTCCAATTTAACCTCGATGTGTTAGAATGGTATCTT
This sequence comes from Acheta domesticus, assembly GCA_031308135.1. Lineage (NCBI taxonomy): Eukaryota > Metazoa > Arthropoda > Insecta > Orthoptera > Gryllidae > Acheta > Acheta domesticus. The sequence continues at coordinate 85,085,598 of JAHLJT010009419.1, read as the reverse complement.
GCCTATATCTCATAACAACCTCATTTGTGTTTGGTCATTGGTTGCTTAGAAATTTTGGTTTTTCAAAAAAATGATTTTGCCGGGTTTTGCCCCTAAAATGGGGCATATTCCCGCACTGCGAGACTTTGCCCCGATAGTGATTAAAGTGGTAGAAGGTATTTACGGAAACGCCTGAAATAACACTTTATTCTGTCAGCAATGGCAAAAAACACGATAATTATGAGATCTCAGTCTCATCTTTGCCGCCATTTTCCTCTTCAGTGAATCGAAATTCGAATTCTGAGCTGCTGTCATGTATAAAGAACACGGCATCTGTATCTGAAGAATCTTCAGCCAACTTTTGACACTTTTCCTTATTGTGATTGGCTTCCATTGTGACGAAGAAAATAGTATGCCTTGTGAACACATGAAATACATACATAAATAGATATCCACTGGCTACATGGTAGATAGATCATAAGTATCGTGCCTACCGAGTCGTTCAACATTTATAGGTACATGAATGGAGGTACCATGTTCAGCATACATTTTCACAAAACGAAGGGGAAAATCCCCTGAAATGGGGCACATCGATTCGAAGTGAAGCAAAAGTTCGCCGGCAGTATTGAAGCTTCATTTGAGTAGTGTAAACCAATCTATCGTTAATTCATGTACTTGCAACCATCTTCATACAAAATCATATTACAATTATTACATCAAAACTACAAAAAAATGAACTTACCTCATTATTTGAAATCAAGTATTTAGAATGTGCCAAACGTATAGCAACGTTTCAAAACAATGAGGCAATGTGATATAAAAGGCCTTTGCGGAGAGTATCCTATTGACAGTGCAGGGCCTAGCTCTAGGAGAAGTGGCCCTGGTGGTGGGGGGACGTAATCCCGGCGGCTGGCGCTCGTCCGCCCGTCCACCCTGGCCGTCCCTCGCCGTCGCGCGCCGTCCAGCGCCGTGATTCACCGCGCCCTGCGCCCTCCGGGTGCACCGGGGGAGCCGTGCAGCGCGGGTCGCGGCGGGCGCAGCGCGGCGCGGCGCATCCCGGCACCGCCCGTGAGCTGCCCCCGAATAGAATGCCATAACTCTCTGCGGCATCGCGCTCGCCCGCCGCCCAACGCAGCCCGCTCTCCCCCTCGGTCCCTCGCGTTTCCCCTTCCGCCAAACTCCTCTTCCTTTCCGTCCGTCCCCGCCTCTCTCCCAGCAAAGCCCCGCCTCCTTTCCTCGCCCCATCTCCCCGTTCCTCCCTCCCCGCCCACCTTCCCACCCATCTCCCCGCCCTCTTCTCCCCGGCGTCTCTCCCCGCCCACCTCCCCGCTCTCTTTCTCCGCCGTCTGCCCCATCTACCTCCCCGCACATCTCTTGCACACATCTCCCCGCCCACTCTCCGCGATCATCTCCCCGCCCCGCCCCTCTCCCCTTCCCCACCTCAGCCTCTTCATGCCCCCTCCTTCTGACCCGCCCACTCATAGCCGCCCCGACAACTCTCCTCGCACCCCTGTCTCTCCGCCCAGCTTCGACTCCTCTCTCCTCTTCCCGTCTCATCGCCCCGCCTCGTCCCGTCTTGTCCCGTCTCCCCGGCCTTGCCTCATCCGATCCTGCCAACCCACCTGGTCTTCTTATCACCCAACGTTCCCCGTCCCGCCCTGCCCCGCCCTGCCATGTCCTACCCCCGCTCGGCCTCTCACGCTTGTCTCGCCGGTCATTGCTCCGCACTGTATGCACTGTCTGCGAACAATCCCATCGCAACAGCCAGTCGAGAAGAATAGTGGCGTGACTAAAGTCGATCTGTTGAAGGTACAATAGTCTACGAATACAATGTCCTCTCCCTGTTAATGTGCCACCTGAAAATCAGATAGGGAATTTGGAAAGAAGAAGCTCAATCATTCTGAATGATTCCATTCTTAAGGTAGTAACCTAATTTTAAAAAAATCAGAACAGGATGTGGAGGAAAAATCGGTCTTTACCAGGGTTTCATTGTTAAGATATGAGGACTGTTACCGCATCGATCGAAGAATTAAATTGAAATAGTTAATTTATTGTGTTGCTTTCTACAGCACAGTAAATTGTCTTCACTGAATATTCAACCTCGTCTATTAGGTTGTACAATTACATAAGTTGATGTAACTGTTAAAATTCAGTAATATTTTAAAAGATAACATTCTTACATGAAATACGCCGTTTCAAAATTAAATGCGTTTGTGACAAACATGTGTCCTACAAGAGGTTCTTTCTGATGATTTTTCTCGTGTAAGTATGTATGTACGGAGAAATTTACTGTTTAGAGAAAGATATGGAATCTGTGGAAAATCAATTTCAACGGGAGTACGCGTTTTGGAGTCCCCTGATTTTGAAAAGTGTTCTGTTTTAATTTCTCGACATTACTTCGAACTAACATAGTAAAAATAAAGTATTTTAACGCTACAGCGGAAAGTGGTGATTTTTTCTCCACAAAACTCTCATTATGAGACCCTGTAATGTAAATAATATCGACAGTTAACTATAGAAACAACCATAAACCATAAAAAACAAAATCCATAAAGTGGAAACGCTGGAAAGGTGATTTTTCATTAGAACTTAATTTTTTTCATCGCAACCAAAGATACTTTCAGACATTATTTATCTCGTTTCTTATTTCTTAAATATTTCAAATTACTTTCACTTAATTTACATAAAAGTTACCACGGTTTGCAAACTTGTATATTTCTGGCCTCGTTAAATCATCTTGGATTCCTAGTTGCTTCACAAAATATGAAAATCTTTCTAGTTTCCGCGGAGTACATCTTTCTAGGCAACTTATCACTAGTGAATACCTTTTGCGTTCGCACATCGATATTAATGTAATAGCTCTGTTAGGCTCTCTTTCCAGAGATTTAGTGTTGGAGTTCTGATCTTCTCTAGGGGTCACTTTCGATTTCTCCTTCTGTAGCAGACGCAACACGCTTGAAGGCGGCGCGCGCTGTAAGTGCGACTAAATACGAGAGTAGAGCGGGTTTCAGGGTATTATTTCGTTTTTCATTAATTCATTATACTATGATAACTGAATCAAAATTTATTGTTCAGTAAATTAATAAAATATTCTGAATCAAAAATGTATTGTTGTATACAAGCGAAATAGTTTTATTGAAGTGCGGTGAACCGGTGTACCAAATACCAGTTTATAATGTCTTCAATTATTCTTTCTTGCGATTTGTTTAGGATTTTTACTTACCGAAAACTTACCGTTTACACCGAGTCGTGCGCAGACTGTGGTGGGGCGAGTAATGGTACGCTCGTACGATTGAATTTAATAATGATATGTACAGATGAGTTATTAATGGAGCTATTTACGTGTCTGCGTAGCATGTAGATTAGGCTAATGCCTAAGTGCGTAAGTGAATACAAGTATATTGCAAGTATTTCCGTATCAGTCAATATATTGATTTTATTCCCGTTTCTGTTGTGAGTGAGTGGGAGTCAAGTTGCCGTATTTATTGTCTGGGATGTTCTTGAGTCCGGGGAGTGGAGCGTCATGTGACGATGACAGAGAACGTACAGAAAAGCGGTTAGACGCAAAGTGCCCGCAATGACTACTTGCCATTTGTTCGTATTGAAAGTGAGAACCATCTCTGGAGGAGTCTCTAGAGAACCGTGAGTGTGTATTCGCGGGAAGAGCTCTGTAGATGGTCGCTCGAAGTACGAGTCCGCGCAACGCGTTAGCGCCCCGGTAGCCGGCACCCGCCTTCGGTCCTTTTCACCGACATGCCAGGCGCTGCGGTTCCCGTAAGAAACTTCGAATACGAACAAATGGCAAGTAGTAATTGCGGGCACCTTGCGTCTCACCGCTTTTCTATACGTTCCCTGCCAACCTCACGTATAGTCGCTTGAGCTCGAAGTACGTCCGAAGGTGGGTGACCGCGCGGGTAGAAAGCAATTAAGAGGCTGTGGCTCCGGTAGCGAATTTGATAGCGAGATTGAACACACTCTCCCCCGCGGCTTATCCAAATGGTGGATTGTATTTCACAATTCATCCCATACGCTCAGATAAGTGAACCGTCACGACGTTTGGTTGGCCTGTAGAATATCCTTAAAGAATAATGGAAATTACCCTCTGTTTATAGTAGGCCTATTGATTGGAGAATTGTGTTTGTAAATTTGGAACCTGGATGCTCCATTTCTCTTGTATTTACTTCCACGTGGGATAACGAAATGGCTCGTGAAATGGATTTTTCGTTATCTTACTCCTTTTTATCAGAATATTTTCTTAGATCTTTCTTTTTAATAGATGGATATAAACAGTAGCGAACATTTCGTTGCTCGTTTGACAGGCGCGCTCATACGTCTTGTTCAGTGAGACGAATCGGCACCATTTATCTCTCCCCATCCAAGCTCTTTCCAAATGTTATTCCTTTTTTAGATCAAGAGCGCATAAAAGACGCTTTCAACGATAAACAAATCTCAAGCTAAGTATTATGCAAGTTCTTTCGAGTGTTATCACTCTTGTCCGTATTCCGACACCAGCCAACTGACTAATCGTTCCATTGATGCTGGCAAAACAAGCAGGCTCTTTCAACATCGAGCATGCGCCCTTCTGCCGCCCACAGCTGAGGCGGCGGCGGCACCTCGAATCAGCTCCTCGGGTGACCTGCATTAAACGCTAGGCCGAGGCCCAACCGCTACGCAACGGCGCTGAGCCAAATTACATCCCGGGCGGAGTGGCAGGGGGACGGGGCTAGGGTCGGGTCGCGGGTGGGCACAGGGCAGACCGCCGCGAACGCGGAAGAAGCGGGCCGCGGAGGAAGGAGACGGACGACGGGGAAGTAGTAGGGCAGGAGAGAAGACGGGGAGAGGTGGAGCGGGGCAGGGTGGTCAGCGCGTGGCAGAGTGAGGTGGGGCGGAAACCACCCGGCGCGGCGTGGCGCGGCGGTCGGAGTGGGTGAAGGGCGCGACATGAGATTGGTGGGTTGCCGCAGGCAGCGGAGGAGGCTATGTGCGAAGGAAGGAGATGGAGCGATGCGGGGTGGGGCGGGATGGAGTGAGGCGGGGCAAGGCAGGACACGATGAGGAGGGGCTAGACGGGGTGGGATAGGCGGGGTGAAGTGGCGGACGGCGCGAAGCGAGGCGGGGCGGGGCAGGGCAGGACAGGGTGAGGCGGAACTGGCCGGGGTGGGATGAGGCAAGGTGAAGTAGCGGGTGGCGCGGAGCGAGGCGGGGCGGGGCCGGGCAAGGCAGGGTGAGGCGGGGCTAGCCGGGGTGGGATGGGGCGGGGTGAAGTGACAGGCGGCGCGAAGCGAGGCGGCGCGGGGCAGGGCAGGGCAGGACAGGGTGAGGCGGAACTGGCCGGGTGGGATGGGGCAAGGTGAAGTAGCGGGTGGCGCGGAGCGAGGCGGGGCGGGGACGGGCAAGACAGGGTGAGGCGGGGCTAGCCGGGGTGGGATGGGGCGGGGTGAAGTGGCGGGGGGTGCGGAGCGGGGTGTGGCGGGGCGGCAGGATGGAGCGGTGGGTCCGGCGGCGGGGCGGGCCGGGGCGCCGGGTAGGGACTGTAATTTTCCTTGAGACTTAAAGCCGCGTCGTTGCCGCTCGACCGAGCCCCGAGCGCCGGCCGCGCATAATCCGGGCGTCGCCCCTGGGCGCCTCCGCGGCGCGGGGCGGCGCGCGGCCGAGCAGCTGTCTGCGGTGACCGCGGCTCGACGCCTGCCCCTTCGTGCCCTGCGCCACGGCCGCGCCAGGGAGCTTACACGTATCACTTGACCACGTGGCGACTGCCAGAAGCCCTCTCACGTTCGCTCTGTGACAGTGGGCGTTCTATTAGTCAGGGTTATCTTTCATTTAACGTTGCAGTGATAACTTCGATGTACCGCTTGACCAACTCGAGGGTGCTGAGAATTGTGAAAAGGCCTGGTCTCTTTCCAGTTTTCACTTGGAGTTCTTTGCACGTTCTTGGTAGCAACGCCGCCGTCTCTGGTATCTGAAAAGCCACTTCACAAACTGCTCATAAATGTTTTGGAGCAGCTATAAGTGAACAGAAATACTGTACGACAACATATTGAATAAAATTAATGAAGCTTTTATATACAGAGGGCGTCCTAATACTTTCCCACAAAAGTTTCGATTCGTGGATCTTGCTAAATCCTGCGTCGACTTGGCGCCCGCCGCGCTGTGCTTCCGCGTGAGTGCCTGGGTGTGAGCGTTGGCGCGTGCGGTGACAGCGCCATCAGTGGCGAGGAGCGTGAAGCGTCTGGTGGCTGGGGTCGTTCCCGCGCAGCACCTCGTTGACAAGGCAATCCAGCGGGCAGCGCCACCGCACCGCACCGCTCCGCTCTGATTTGGTGCTCGCGATGCGGTCGCGCCACGTGAATCCCGGTGGTGATTGGAGATGTCATCTCGTTGCAAATCCTCCCATACTCTGATAATATTCGCGTGTCTTCACTGCTCGAGAGCTGTGATCCTTGGTATTGCATCCTGAGCTGTGTGTTGCATCACACGTATTGAGTTCACTGAGTAGTTTACATTGAAATGTCTCTTTTTTAAGAAGTGGGAGATTCAGATTTTTACGTAGATGATGTTTCACTTTGTTAATTTTATTAAGACATAGCTGCCATGTTACAAATTCGAGCAATTATTTCCACAACAATTTGACCGAAAATTTGCACAAACTAGTGGCCTAGAGCACCAAAAGTGCTGCTGCTTTTAAAACAAGCAGCACACTGCTCAAGATCAAATAAAATATTCTTGAATAATAATGTAATAAATTAAATATTTTAACAAAATCAGTGTTCAAAACATAGTGTAGTATATAGGGATACACAGTACAGTTCAATATTAAGAATATACAAAAGCGGCTGTTATAATACAAAATGTGAGTAGAAAATATCTAATGACGGGTGGACTCTTCCTTGGAGACTTGCTATCGCAGGATGTCAGTTGTATCGCAAGCAGTGACGTACTGAGAACGGAAGTTCACTCAGTACGATGAGACTAGGCGGAATAACAGAATCAAAATGTGCATTTGTCTGTCAAAATCAAATCTGTATTATGATTTTTGTATTTTCCAAATTTCCTGGGTTTCTAACTAAACCACTGACTCCGCACACGCGGACTAAAGTCGTGAAGTTTACTTTCAATTTCTTCGAGCATTAGAAATTATTAATATTAATGTTTTTGTATTTTCCTGGGTTCCTAGATATCTAACAAAACCATATATACCACCCTATTGGCAGTTTTCTAACTGTTTCTGCGCGCGTTGGAAATTGTTTATACACACAAGAACGAAGTTTCGGAATACAATAGTTTCTAATGAAACAAAGATTTTAAATCTGAATTATATTTATTTGAATTTTTTGCTGACATTGCGTGATAAACCCTCTTGTTCACTCTGCACTACGTCGTTACTCTATGTAGATTTGGCAAATTTATAGCACTTGACACGTGCTCATGAAATAACTTTAACATAAAGTAAATACCCGACTGACCAACTACACTTCGTGCATCTTGAAATCAATGTGCAGAAATTTATTTTATATAAAAGATTTTAAAATGTATGAACAGATTAATATACAAATGTTGTTTTGGAATAAAGTTTTACCTACAACATTAATAATCCTAAGATTATTATGGGTGTTTACTTGCAACATTAATTTTGTGTTCGTTTTTTGTGTTGGACGCTGTTTCGCCTGTGATTTTTCTGAATCGTTTGCCCTACTTAGCATTTAACAGGAACAGTTTTTTCAAATTTTGCTCAGACATTTTCTTATATTTCTTAGCGATAACAATAACAACGGCTCTTAAAAGGTCTTCTGAAAATGGAGCATGTGGTATTCGTAGTTGTTGAAAGATATGAATCGAAATGATCGTCATTGTACATCAATCGAACTACCTTCTGAAAAATCAATATTTTTTATTCCAATCATTGGTTGAGGGAATGGCTAGGGTACAGGCTACACGTATGAACGCAATTAAAGCCAGTAGAACGCATGAAGAGCTTTGTTATTTTCGTGTAACAGCATTACAAACATTACACCCGTAAGTAAATGTCATATCATTTATTAAGCATTCAAAAAGGAGAGCGAATATGTTCAAAATGTTTTTATTACCAAGAACTTAATTTGGTACCTGCTGCTAAGGTGTATTCCACCCATCGCTTCAGACTTTTCTACACGACTGTGCTCACTAACCTAACAATTTTAAATTCACACCAAATGAAAATTGGGCGTATATTGTATGACATGTTTTACGTGGAAGAGACTATACTACTGAAATATTTGTTAATGAAACGCACTGAATACTAGCGAATAACATTTCGTGAATCGTGACAAATGAGTTTTCGCATTGTTGTTTGTCCTTTGGAGTGAAACAATTGTCACTAATATTTATTCGTCATGTGTGTGTAATATGGGAATGCGTTCATAGGTAGCAGGGAAAAGTGGACAACTCATATTTTGTCAGAAAATCAATATTTTTGCTAATGTATTTCTTAATTCTATAGTAAAGATGAAGTTAGAAGGATATTCAATTGATTCCCTTTTGTATATATGTGCACTTATAATATCCGCTTTTGAACATTTTTACATGTGGAATCTTTTGAGCGATGAATGTTTTAAATGTTATCATCTATTCAGAAGCAAAGGGCATGCTGAAGAATCGGGATTTACGATTATATTTGAAGATGTTTCTTTGAAGAATTTGAATATTACATAGATCATTACTTTATAGAGAGTACCGTGTAACTAAAGGGAAACCTGGAACGCAAAAACAAGGATAGAATCTTGGTAAATGCTAAATATTAGAATTGAGTAATTTACGTGTTAATGTATTTAAAATGAAATTGTGTCATTCGAAATTACATAAAAAGTTCCTAAATTCAAATAAATCAGTATTCGTGCTTAACAGAGACATTACATATAGAATTCTGGGAATGTGGATAAATGAAAAGCAAAAACCTGCGTCCTTTCACTCAGTCACTCAGAATAATAGCAAGAGAATAGCACAATATGTTTTCCGTTCCTGGTGAACAATAAATTTCCGAAGTCCGCTTGGTGGAAACGCTAGTCGCCCGAAGTACCCGGCGTCCTTGTCTGCGTGACTCTTCCCCGCCCCGCCGCACAGCCTCCGTCCTTCTCCGCGCCGCCCCGCCCCGCCCCGCCTCCCGCTTCCATTAGTGCAACTTGCTAACTGTATTCGGCGTTGACACACCGCTGCCCACGCTGCCGGCGCCACGGCCGCCCCCGCCTCCGCGTTGCCGCGTCGCGCCGCGCCGCGCCGCGCCGCGCCCGCGAGGCCCGAGCAGTGGGCCCAGCATCCGGCTGATAAAAAATAGGGATGATTGCAAAATACCTGCCTTTGATGACTAGGTTGTCACTGATTGATTGATTGGTGTTCCTGGGCGCATCAACTGCTAAGGTCATTCGTCTACTACGTGTGGCGCATGTTCTATCGCGGAAGGCGGCGGGGATCTTTCCCCGCTGGATGATGAGATTTGGTGACCTGCTTGCTGTTTTCCCAATCAGGTATCTCCTACCTGCGGAACTCCGCCGCAGCCGGAACCAGCTGTCCGAGCTTCCTAGCGGTCACCGGACATGTGTAGTTATTTAGTGCATGTAAGTGTGTGTAAGTAAGGGGTGAGGACGGGACAAGGAAGAGGAAAGAAAGATCGCGCCGCGGAACATCGCCCATTTAATAGGATGCTGTTGTGGAATTCGTCTGGTACTCATTGGAGAAATCACGCGCAATTACCGATCACAGTAGCCGGCCGCTAGAATTCTGGTCTAGACAACGTCTGAATGCTATCTATCTATCGATTTATCTAGGTGGTGTCGAAAATCCTGGCACCGTCGAGTCTCGAACCCTATGATCTCCTGATCAGAGGCACTGAAGTGACATCAATTGATGCCTTGAGCCACCGAAGTCTCTTAATGATTGGGTTGGAGTGAGATAACAACTTCATTACGAAGTACAGCTCGAGTTCCTTTAGTGTGAAAATTTGCGATTGCCAACAGCGAAAGGGTTAAAAAAATAAACATTGAATTCAAAACAGTAATGAAAATTTAGCATTAAATTAAACATTTTTCATTCTTATTGCTTTAATAATTTGTAGTTCTTTGTGATTATTTGTTTAGCCTTTGAGTATGAACCAATTGCAGTGAGAAAAATAATGTTAAAATCATTCAGAAACATTGAAAAAGAAACTTGGGAAACGAAACAAAATTGTTTCATGAAGTTTCATTATCGAGAACACACATTGTTGTTGACTTTATTTTTGAAATAATACATTTTTGGTGCAGAATACATTTTGGGTGACTGAATTTCATGAATAACTCGTATTTTCTTCCATCCCATTGCATTCAAAATCCAGCTACACAAATCTCGTTGCGTTGAAATATTCGATTGAATCTGGATTTATTCCTTGTCCCTTGCCATTCAAAACATCGATGGTCAACCGTATTCTACACACGCTTTTGATAGTATCATTTCGACCCACAGCGCGAGGGGACCAGAACGCGCCAAACCGAGCGCGGTTATTTTTGACCGCGCGTGAAACGAGCTCCACGCCGACTGATTACGTATTCCGTGTGTGCCGCGCCGCGCCGCTGGCCGAACCGCGCGCCTTAACGCGTCACCTCGCTCCCGTAACGCGCTGACGTCAGCGGACGCGTCGCTAATACGCGCGCCGGCCCCCCTGCCTCCCCTCCCCCCATTCCCCCACCCCTTCCTCCACAACCCCCTTCTCTCATCCGTCCGTGTGTCCGCGTCGGTCACATCCCGCCGCCCGCCCGCCCGTCAGCGGGCATCGCGCGCGGACCTTTCCACTCCAAACGCCGCTGCAAACGCTGGCCGCCCCGACAGCAAGTGGCAAAAGCTTTGGCCCCGTTTACCTGGCTCGGTGAAATATGCGGTGTTCGACGAGCGAGCTTGCACCCGCGATGCGGACTGGCGGAGCCTGCTGGGTAGTGGTTGTTCCGGCTCGAGAGCACTCCAAGTCTGCTCCACAACAAAGGCAACAAAGCCGCGATTGTGGTGGGAGTACAGGTGCATCTGCTCAATATTCCGCTGAACAAACATCACAAGATATTTTTGTGATGTTTTTTGATCGTTTTTTTTTTTTCGTTTTCATAGTTTCGCCCGTTAAAACTAATGTCTGAGATGCATGATACTACTTTCGTTTCCAATCGCCGCTGTAATGTTCAATTATAATTTAAAGCTATTGATAATATTAATTTAGCACAGTAAGGGAAGAAAACAATTTTTTAACGAAACAAAGAGTATGGAATAATTTTGAAACAACAATCGGGATTTCGAGATAAGTTCATAATTTAATCGAAAATGGAGAGAGATGTATCGAATTTCTTATTGAATAACAGAAAAATAACATACTAGTGGGAATCTTTCGATACATACTAGTGGGATACGATAAATGTTTTAATCACAACTAGAGAGGAGACAGTATTAACTATTTCTGAGGAGAATTACGAAGCAAAAGAGACAAGTTAACGTCAGGGGAGAGATGAATAGCAAACATGTCCTCAACAGACTGCCCCCAACAGACAACAGACACAAGACCCTAGGAAGCAGAAGGCGAAGCACCATTGCCTACTGCCTGGGACAGAACAGTGGTCTAGGCAGAGGCAAGTGTGGCTCGCAGAATCCACGCTCCGCTAAATAATGCATTTAGCTCCACAGCGGGCGCGGGCGGCGCATCAAAGGATTTGCGGTGCGACCCGCGGCGGGGGCGGGACAAGGCCAGGGGAGCGCGTCGGGGCGGGAGTACAGAGAGGTCGGGTTCGGAACGGGAGCGAGGACGAGTAGGGTCGGACGGGGCGGGGAGGGAGACGTGGTGTGAGAGACGGCGCGGGGCGAAGGATGTGTCGGGGAGCGGCGGGGCAGGGCTGTAGCGGGCGGGACGGGTGGGAGCGAGGTGAGAGCGAGGTGGGGACGGCGCCGAGGGCGGTGCCGAGGGCGAGGTCGGGGGCGGGACTGAGGACGGGGAAGGGGCGGCGCCGAGGGCGCGGGAGGGGGGCGGCGCCGAGGGTGGGGGAGGGGGCTGGCGCCGAGGGTGGGGGTAGGGGGGTGGCGCCGAGGGGCGGGGGAGGGGGCGGGCGCCGAGGGCGGGGGAGGCGGCGGCGCCGAGGGTGGGGGAGGGGGTGGCCCCGAGGGCGGGGGAGGGGGCGGCGCCGAGGGCGGGGGGAGGGGACGGGGTGGTTCGTGGGCGAGGGCGGGCATGTGCGTGCCGCGAGAGCAGGGGTTTAAGCGGGCGGTAATGACATGATAATTGGGGTGTGTGCAGGCGCGCGTGCCTCTGGACAGCCGGCGCTGCCCCACAGACGCGAAGAGGAGGAAGTGGACCCTCAATGCTAATCGGTGGAAACGTAGTTGCTTGCATCGCTCCAAGGAAACTCGGCGCCAAGTTCCCGTCTCACCGCCCTCCTTCCTTAAAGAAATAAGAAAATTATACTTCTGACTTCGTAGTAAGTTTTAAATGTTCTTAGGAAATATTCTAATGAAATTAAGCGGATATTTATTATGGAGTGTCTATTTTATTAATGCACGTAGATATCAACGTAAAGTAGGCAATCAAGCCATCAAATTGCAATACAAGAAGTAAAGAAAATAAATAAGCATGTAAAACTTCAATAAATAAAGCATTGTCATTGTTTTTCAATTTGCTCATACATAATTGCTTTTTTATCATTTTAAATAAAATTCATATCCACAAAGTCTTGGAAAAACAATGGAAACATGAAAGAACAGGAAGACACGAAATTCGTTCTTCTACTGAAAGACTACAAGATAATGGCAGCTGAAGATAATGTACGAATAATCATTTGAATGTCAATAACCAGCCATCTGTTAAGTAACAGTTTTAAAATTGTCAGCAAAACAATTTTTTTTCTAATAACAAATAAAAATTGATCTTACATGTATGTTTTTGCAGCCTTTAACGTAACATTACTTTTGAATTGTTATGAAATAAAATAATTAGAGAAAAATGTCTGCTAACAGTTTGACACGGATTTGATTTTCCCTTACGTCCAATTTCAATCATGGATTACCACAAAATACCAGCTACGACCACGGAAGTTTGACAAGGACTGTTTTTTAAGAGAAATAAAACAACGAGATACAATTGTATGAAATCAACCATCTGACCGTTCATTCGACATCACTCCTGCACCTCCTCGCCCCCGCGTAAACACAGACGTAGGCAACCCACCCGCCAGGAGACACAGGCTGCGGTCTCAGGCTTCGTAGTAAGTTTTTAAATGTTGTTAGAAAATATTCTCATGAAATGCAGTAGATATTTATAATGGAGTGTCTATTTTATTAATGCGCAGATATCAACGTAAAGTAGGCAATGGAGCTATCAAATTTGAATACGAGAAATAAAGAAAATAAATGAACATGTAAAACTCCAACAAATAAAGCATTGCCAGTGTCGGTGCAAGTGAGTATTGATTCCGAGTGCATCAACTATTTATTTAATCCCGTAAGTGTAATGTTATGTCCCTGGAGGTGGTAGTGTTTTCCCCCCCTATTGGAACGTGAGATTCGGTGCCAATCTACACGCCAGATTGAGGAATTTCTCCCTCCATGTATCTCCCCTAAAGGGGCCCCACTCCAGCCTGGATAAAACTCTAAATTTCTGACTGCTAACCCTGCATATGTGGTAGTATGTAGTGCCTGCTTGCGCGCGCGCGCGCGCGTGTGTGTGTGTGTGTGTTGTGTGTGTGTGTGAGGCGTGGGTAAGGGAACAAGACTGGGGAAAGAATGACGGTGCGCGGGTCTGCAGCTCATTTGCTAGAGAATGGTTCCGGTATTCGCCTATTATTGATTGGAGAAACCACAAAAAACTACCAATCACAGCAGTCGTAGGCACCCCGTAGAGTAATTCTCCTCCACGCAGTCGTTGAATTCGATCCGGCTCTGTAGAAAATTTATAAAATCTTCTGCTGTTTGAAGTCGAACCTTAGGACTTCTCGGTTTACGATGTTACTGCTAAGCTATAATAAATAAAAATGTTGATAAGGACAAACACGTGTTTCAACCCTCCGTTCTCATTTATGTGGCCGATCTCTTAGTCGATCGCTGCTGCTGCATCCTAGCTGATAGTAAAATTGCGTATTTTCTACAGATGTGGTATTAAACTTTCTCATGCTTCTGAAGTTCGTTTAATTGATAATATAAACACCAATTTATGTTTGTCGCAAATATAAACATTGCCGATGTAATAAAATCGTCATGGTGAAATTAACCTCCCAATTTATTCTACAATTGTGAGAAATATATGTCACTGGAGAATTATGGGTCTAAAAACCCAAACGTTCATTTTAAAACTGTAAAACAAAAGTAAAGCAACATATTTTCATTTAATACCACTCATTGTAAGTGAACACTATGAATTCTACTATGAATTCGGCTTTTAAATATTCTCAAGATACTCACAAACAGAAGAAGGCATTCGTGAAATATTAAATAACAATGCTGCAATTTCTTGCTGCTATTTGCAGATCATTTTGTGCCGAACATAAGAAGCGGTGGGATAGCTGTTCGTGATGGCAGGCGAGCTACGGCAGCTAGGGCTCCTTCAAGCAAAGACTCGTCACCCGAGATATGTCTGCAAAAGTGTCTTAGAAAAATTATTTGTGTAGTGTGGTTCCCTAACCTGCAGCAAAATAATCGGAATGTTTATTGATTGACTACTAACACGATCGATTGGGTATGACAATGACTGGAAGTAATATGCCCTAATGGTGATTCTAATAAATTTAAAAGCTGTTATGTAGGCTCTTAATTAGATTACGTACAATTGTTTTTGCACCCTTCATTTGGGGGCATGGATCCCAAGCACTAGGCTTTCTATCGCTGCCAACGCTGATGTCGCTAATCAGGTGTGCATCAAGAGCTTTGCTCCCCTATGAACAAACTGCAATTCACTTTCCCTTCTCGTGTCCAATAAATTGGTGAATGATTTTTCCAACAATGCACATTAAAGGAAATTTTTTGAGGTCAAACCGATTGTTAATTTTTATTGAATACACGAATGAAATTAGTAATTCCGGAATCAACGGTGTATGTAGAAAGTTATGTAATATGCGCGAAAACATGTGAATTTTCGGCAGAAAAAACTTATTGCAGGACCCTGATAACGAAAAAGTAGATAAATCCAGTCGCTAATTTAGAAAAAAATCCTCGTACACATGGTAATAGCCAGAATCCATATTTTCTGCGTCCTTGATACCGAAAATAGAAGGACGGCAGAACATCTGTCTGTCTGTCTATCCGTCCGTCAGTTAACAACGCCAGCGGCAAAAATCGTTTAGCCGATTTTCTCCTAAATTGATATTCCCCCAATCAATCTGGCTGATGTCGCGGCCCTTTGAATTTGAAACCGATATTGAAATTTGCCCTTTAAATTTGAAACCGAAACAAAGCAAGAGATTCTCACCTGCAACACCCAGTGAAGGCAAATATTTTTGTTTTTTTCTTCTTTAAACTTTTTTTTGAAAATGGGTCCTAGCACACACCCATGGAAGACAGACATTTCCAAGAAAACTTTGAATTTGCTTAAATGTTGCCACAACTTGCCATTTGCAAATTACCCAAGAATTAAATGATCGTGTGGGAGGTAGGAGTTGAAGTGCATTGTGTTTTCCTGTCAGCCAGAGCGTCTGATCCCACGAATCTTGCGGGCTACCGCCGTCAATCTCTGGCCGCGAGTTGCGTCAGGGGATATCAATGCTTTTAGGGACGCGGCGTCCGCTGTGGGCTGTGGTTTGTTTGTTGCGAATTTCAGATTGTTTTGCGCGCGTTGGCGGTTCGATGAATGCGGTTGAGATCTCGACAGCTCTTGACAGTTTTTTTACTGGCTTTTTACGACAGCCTTTTACTTTACAGTTATTAGAACATTTCGAGACAATTTTTTACGAGACCTTTTACAACAAAATATTGTGCATAAGTCACTTAATATGACCAAACCTTTCGTAATAAAAAAATCTGTAACAAATTTAGTTTGTTACTTATACCATGTACGTAGCATTAGGGTGTCCCTTATATTGCCCGTACATTTTTTTTTCAATTTTGTTTGGACTCACCCCCTAAATATTTTCCATTTGGTCAAATTTACTCGGAAATAATATTTCATCTCAATATGTCGATATTAATCCGTGCCGACTTGAGCGCGAGTTTGAATGTTAGGGATCATTGGTTTGTTGAGTTAAGTTAGTAGAAAACTACTGATACATTTTAATATATAATTTTATATTACAATTTAATTCATTTTCAATATTTAGACTGTGTTATACTTTTAACTTTTCTAGTGGATACTTTTTTTCAGTGTTTCGTTCTTACCATATGCGTACAGTGAACGATGTTCTCGAACAACACAACAAAAAATTGCGTTCGCTCCTCATGAAAGTCGTCCAGTTGTCTTACATGAATTCAACAGGCCTTTCAGCGCAGTCGTTCACAGCTTTCAACTTATAAATAACCTTTTAGCTTCTAAATATGAAGAGTTGCACAACTAGGTCAAAGGACAGTTTTGAATAAAACAAAAACTAGTATCCGTCTTCAGGCAAGAGAACTGATATTTTCTTTTGGTTCACTCAAATTTGGCTATTGTTTTTATTGAAATTAAGATTAAATTGAATAAGGAGATATATTGTATATTAACGAATTAATAATTAAAGAACTGGCCGTCCCCATCGCCGAGATCGCTAAAGCAGTGGTGTCATGGCGATCTCGTACCGCAGGGACGTGGGTTCGAGTCCCGCCTCGGGCATGGGTGTATTTATGTATGTCTATATGTGTGTGTTCTTTCACCCCTCACTATCATCATCATTCATCTTCCATACCCAGGGCTAACAACCCTGGGAAGTAAAAATCGGATCCAGCGTAATGCTGATCTCCCCTAATGAACTGTATTCTCAGCATCCCTGCGTGGTCCGAAGTGGCCTGTTCGAAATAAAAATTAAAGAACGGTCATCGGGATATATTTGAGCTTACCATGTTATTCTCCCTCCAATTTTTCACAAAAAGGAATATAACACACTTCCATGTGTAGATTTACTCAGGCTAAATTCTCTACCATTTTGATGTTGATTTATAACGTCTACTTCATCATCAGAAAGCAGACAATTCTTCTAAGAAATTCTACATACAGAGTCTACATTTTTTACATGCTTTTGAAATTATGGAATCTATCCTTTCAAGCGAGTTTAGAAATTTTATAAAGCATCTCGATGAGAAGTTTTACAGCAGCACTGTCCTAAAGCCACGGTTTTACACAAACAGTCACAAACAAAAGATAGATATTATTTAAGGAATTTTTAATTACACAAGATAGTTTAGATTCTGATCTTAGCAGAAAAGTTTCAAATATTAAATATCTCTTGCCATCTATCGAGCTAGATGCATTACCCCGGGAAAATGTATCTTTAGTTTGTTACTTTCATAAAAGTCCAACAGTTCTTTAATTTCGGACTCATTAAAGAAGATTCCCATATTCTCTTTGCCACTTTCAAAATTAATGGCATTAAATCTTTTCTAGATTTCCTTAAAATGCTAAAAAGGGGGTGTCAGGATTGCGTGCTACATTACGTATTTTACATTCAAACACACATTGTAAAATAAGTTCGTATATGTGATGACGACACGGAAAGAACGATGCCCTGTCCAAATTTTCTTCAAGAAAGACGCATACTCCAACAAAACGTCAAGTGTTTGTTGCAGTTGTATCACAGTAAAGAATTTGTAATCTTTTTTCTTATTGTATTGATCTTTGTTGCACCCTTTCTTCTTTATCCGCGAGATGTTGGTCTAGTCCTGCAAGATAGCTTTTACATCCTGACTCTCTCTGCCGAAATAAAATCATCCTGTCTTCTTCCAACGTAATCATTTGTAAAGCATTCGGATGTTCTATATGAAATAGATTGTTCAAATTATTTCTAAACTTTCCACGTTGCTTCCAAATATCTCCACACTTGCTTGCGTTTTTTGTAATTTTCTTCACTCCAATAGTACAAGTTAATAAGTTTTTGTGAATAATGTTGATTAGCTCTTGTCGGAATTCTTGGTTTCTTCCAAAAGTTCATGCACTCAGGAACCACAAGTTTAGCGCTTGCACTAACTGTTCATTTTACTTCCCATATGTTATAAAATAAAACTTCAAGCACTTGTTTATTTCATGGTAAATTGTGTCCAGTTATTTGGAGTTTTATATTAATAATTAATACTTTCTCCTATTAAAGGCACGTTTTTCGACACTGCATATGACACTTACATATGACATTATGTTAGCTTAGCGACCAATAAACACGAGTGACACGTTTGATTAAAATTCATATATTGTTGTGCTCGGACCTGACTCAGCGGTTGGTGATAGCTCTGGACATGTCCGTCATGCGAATTCGCGCTCAAGTCGGCACGGGTTAGAATGCTCGGATCTCAACAAAATTTTGTATAGTTATGTTTTAAGGTCATTCAAACAAAATTGGAGGGTGAGCGGTCAAAAATTTGAAAGTCGAAAAAATAAGGGACATCCTAACGTCACATACCTATATTTTATTTCATGGTGTGAAGTAAAGAAAATCAGGCTCGACTTAGTATTTTGGAATGGAGATCTTACTAATTTACTTCCTGATAAATTTGCAACATTTCTTATTAGTCTGTTATCACACCCTCACATCTCTCTTTCTCTATCGATTATTTTCGTTTCCTTCTTCTTTCTTCCTTTCTCTCTCTCTCTCTCTCTCTCTCATCCTCCCTCCCTCCCTTCATCTCTACCATCTCTACTCTCCTTTCCCCCTCAACACATTTCATAGCTCAAATGAAAGCCCCCTCGTAGTGAAAGGCTTTGTATGTGTGAGCATAAGGTCTTTTGTCTCTCCTCACTCTGATTCGCTTACTTATTGACTCCGTCCAGGCTGCTTTAGCCGAGGAACCATGTCAGCGCTAATGCACGAGAGTTGTAGTATTAATGCATCGTGATGTGTTGACGTATATCTTACCATTTTCAAGCAGAACAGGCTTGTGAAGGTCCTGTTTGAAGAGAAGGTATTTGAGAACTGATAGGTGACACCGTCATGTACGTAGTGTAGCCTGCAGAAACACAGATTTCTTCTGAAATAATATCATGCTCAAATGTTGCTGAGGGAAAAGGGGCATGTAAGCATTACGCTTTCTTCCAGAATATTTCAGTTATTTTCTATTATTTCCGGTGCGATAAATTTCTACACTTTTCCCACAATTTAGACCTAGCTAATGATGGAGTATAGTAACATTTCCGACACTTTCTTTGACATCGCACACACACACACACCTCCATACACAAAACACATACATAGAGAAGTTACTTGCGAAAGATTTAGGAATTCTTCTTGATTGTTCCTTCTCAATAAAATGTAATGAATTGTGAATTTTACCTTTTTAAAATTTTTTTAATATAAATTTTATTGTAAATTTACCCCTGCCTGAAAAATTGTAACAAAATAAATTTCATTTTTAATTCAGTTATGCTTAAAATTTAATACTTTTGTATTTTTAAGAGAAAGTAAACCTTTTCACGCAAAATCAAATTATTTTCATCATGTCCGTTTGTCATTATTTCTTCGAGACATATTTTTTTCGCATTAAAAAAATTAATTACCCTAGCGACTGAGCTAATATTATCAATGTAGCCCAACCATAAATCAACGGGTTAGATCATAGGCATTGTTGGGTTTTCGTGAAGCTTCTCCAGGGGCTCTGCCATCGCCGCTTCCCTTAGGGGTTTGTGTACGCTGGCTGCGGGCGTTTCCGGCGTCTGCTTGTTCACGCGACCGCCCATCAGCTCGCCTCCACGCCCACTCGCCCCTGGCGCCACGCACCAAAATGGCGGCGCAGATCGCTACCTTAGAGCGTTGTACATTGGCATATTCCTGGAGAACAGTCGTAGTTAATGAGTGACCGCTGGAGTATGTTTGCGAAAGAGATGACTTTGCTCGAGTAAGCATGAGGAAGAACGAGCATGGCACATTTGGTGCGGATTGCGAAACATTACCTTACCACGACATAAACTGAAGCTAAAGAAGCCTTGGAAAAGCTTGAAAAGCATAGCATTTTATTAAGCATTCTTAAATATAACAGCAGCGTTAGTGTAAAGCTGCTTAAATCCTGCAATTGAGGTCACACTGTCCACTACAGTGGCTGGTGTGCTTATAGCCTTTCACCAAACTAAAGCCGATTCTGTCCAAGCGCCCTCTCCCCCCTCACCCTCTCTCTCTCTCTCTCTCTCTCTCTCTCCGGACGGGCTGACTCAAGAAGCTGCAGGCGACGCTGGTAGTGCTTCATAGATAAGCGTCCCATCCATCCATTCCAACGGTTGCTGGATCAGAATCTAAAGCAATGGACTACATGTTTCTTCCTTCTCTATCCTCTCTCCTATACCATTCTTAATGGGGAAAGGCAAGCTTATCTACCATCTTCATATATCAATATGACTTAGAACTAAAATGACTCCAGCGGATATCAGGTGGTATGGGCTGTACTATCAACACAGTGACCTCACGAGCAAGAACATATTAAATATTGAACTCGCAACAATGTAACGGGTTATATTTTGTCTCATAAGTGATCGTCATGATGACCCATTCATTATCTTAATTGCAGAAACTGAAAGAAAGAGAAGAAAGATATACTTCGTCAGTCGTCGTCGATTAGCCATATTGTTCACGTTCTGTTTATCAAGTTGTGTTGATCTTTTGTAATTTATCAAGTGCATAATTAAATTTTACTTGATTATAAATGAGCAGCTATTTAGCTTTTTATCAGACACGATTACTGTACATGCGTTTTAGCACAATAGGAAGAAGAGGAAGCATAGTTTCCCAGATATTCTATTGGGTCAAACGGGCGCCCAAGTTCCGTTCGCCTTTTGAAATCCACTCGCCAAGCATATTAGCTTGTCCACAGGATCCGAGCGGTGTTCAACCAAGCGCATAGGGCTTGCATTATAAGACTGTTAGAGATAGCAAGCTCTCCCGTTGCAGTGCTCTATACTCGATAAATAGAATGACGAACAATGTCAGTCATATTGGCGCATTTTAATTACCTAGAGATTCTGTGGTAACGTCCAGTGAGCTGTGGAGAGGAATTTTTGTTTATTTACAAGTATTGAGATCATTCTCAAGAACTGTTTACTTAAGCATAACACAAGCATAACACATTTGATGGGATTAAAGGGATAAAAACGTCTTGGTGCTAAAAGCTGATGGCAGCTTGAGACAAGTTTCATCGATTCGATGCACCCTTTCCATTACTAATACTTTCAATATCTCTGCAACCGCCATTCGACAGAAACGTAGAGATCTAATGAGAACTTTCTGGTATTGAATCATCATTCCATTTAAAATCTCTTTTTAGTTATTCTTGGTTATGTTCTTAGAATTTTTGGGATTGGGTTTAAAAATATGTATTAATTCAATTCAAGTAATAATTTTGAATGCAATGGTTAAATCGTTTAAGTAAAAGCTCTTCTTTTAAAGATTCGCGTATATGTACCATGCCGTAATGAACATTTTCTTTACTATAATATAAATGTTTTTCAGTTTAAAAGCAAATTATACATGTAAATTTCGTGATACATTTTAGTTTTGATTCACTGCATCCTTACGCGATAGAGGTGGTGCTCTCCAATAAAAAATAACTATTTTTTCATATCCTGATACGTTTGTGCGTAATTCTCAAGAAGTATTTTTAAGATAAATCAGGGAATGCATAAAATATATTTGCTTTCAAACCCGTGAGAAATTCAATATAGTTTATACGAGTATTATTCATAACACAAACTCAACTTCTGAATTTAAGAAAATCAACGGATCCTTTGCACAGGAAAAAAAAACTAATTTTCCTCCGTACTTACTAGGTTTTCATTCTCAATAGGGAAATGGTTCAAGAATAAACTATTTATTCTGAAAACTACGAGTAAACCAGGTGTTATTTGACTTTCAAAATAGTGCATTACCTTTTGTCATTATTCATCTCTCATTCAGGTACACAAGGAGAGGTTCTGAAACGGGAGAGAATCTTCGGCAGCACCTGGAACTCGCAGGAAACTGCTCCGCTTCGCCCCGAGTGACCCATAACACGCGACGCCCAGCGCCCCAATTGGGACCTCCGCCCGCGCATCGGCGCGCGCGACACTCGGCCACGCACACGCGGGCGCCGCGCCCGGGTCACGCACGCGCCCGCGGCTCGCCCGGCACGCGCGGCGCGCACGGCACGCGCGCGCACGTGTTTGCGTCGGCTTAGTCGCGCGGCGCGTGCGGCGCGGGGGCGGGGGCGGGGACGGACGGTCCCAGCCCTCGCCCAACCCACCCTGCACTGCACTCTTCCGACCACGCAGTCCCTCGTCTGCCAACCCAAACACTCATCTCTCCTATCGGAAGAGGTGGCTCGGTGCATTAACTAATGCCACTGCAATGCCTCTGGCCGCGAGGTGAGGGACTGCAACCCATGCCGGGAGATCGGTCGAGAGCTTAGAGCTTGTCCCGGCTGGGGCGGTGTCCTGCTGCTGGGAGATACCTGGCTTGGGAAAACCCCACTAGCCGACGGTACGTCGGTGCCGGATCTCACCAGTCGGCGGAGGAAGATCACCGCCACTTTCCTTGATTAAACATGCACTGCTTACGAAACTAATGACCTTAGCAGTGACGCGCCCGGAATCACTAATCAACCAACCAACAAAAGCTCATCTCTCCTGTTAACATGTGCACCCACGTACGCTCCTCTGTCTACCAGTGGCGTAGCGTGACTCACACGTTTGGGGATGCTCAACAATAACACACAAAATGTCACTATCAACTACTTCATCTAACAGGCGAACGCAACACAAGGCAGATACACTGGGACTACTTCCACGATCTCGATTGCTTACGACGGTGTAGGCGCTTCCCACAAAATCCTCACAGCAGTCAGGGCTGCCGATGTCTTGAAAGCAAATTATACAATGGCTCAGCTTTAATTCTTATACACGAATGGCAATAAGACCATTTGTTAATTTATACATTGCAGACTTAAATAATACGTAATCTATTTAAGAGATAATACAATTTCTTGGATATTAATTAAGAAATAGTAGTCAGGCACTATTTCTACAGTTTGTACCCATGACTAAGTGGGGACTCCCGAGTGAGAGAGAGAAAGATAATTTACTGAACGCCTGAAGTGTGCTGCGCTCTCGTGCACAAACGAGCTTCTTTCCGCAGTAGACGCTAGCGTAAAGCAGTCGGGTTTCTCTGGGCCAGGGGAGAAGAGGGGAAAGGGGAACCTCGCCGTCTGCGCATGCGTCATTGCTCGTCGCAATCTGGCGGCAGACGCTGAAGTATTTTAGCTTCCATGCAATCAGAGGCCAGCTTCAACAGCCCGCCGAATTCAATCATAGGAAATCAATTTAAAATTAATACAAAACGTGTTTCGCTCAACAGACCACTTGTAAGATTATCAATACAGTATTTAAGGTTCTTATATAAGGGGATGCTCAGCATCTCAGCGTCCCCTGACGCTACGCCACTGCTGTCTACAAGCCCGCCAATTTTCTTCTTAACAGCCATCCATCTATCCATCCATCCTTTTCATCCATTGCTCATTTGCCCCTGTCCGTCGTCTCTTTCTATTTGCCGGTTCATACGTTCGCTCTCCCACTGCTCGTCCTATTATCCACAAGCTCGTTATTACGTTTTTGATTCTCCAACTTATCCTTAGTTCCGCTGCGCCGCCCTCCGGTTATTCGATCGTACGTCATCTGCCCGTGCGTCTTCTCATCTGTCCGTCCAACCGATCCTCCGCCCGCCCATTTCCCGTCCACGGGGTCCCATTGGCGCGTCCGCGCCGTGTCGTCATCTGCCGCGCGAGGCAGCCAGCCAGCCTGCCGGCCGGCCGGGACGCACGTTCGCAGCCGCAGTTGCAGTTGGCCAGGGCGCGCCTAACTCCTGGCGGCTGTTGCGTCCAAACGTTTTGACCGGAACGTGACGGAACTTGCACACGCACGCTGCTGTCGTTCGGTTTACAGCGCATGCGTATTAAACAGTCAGTTGAAGCTCGTATTGCTTTGGGTTGGGGAGAGCACTATTTATTGCTTCCAATTCGGAGATTAAAACTAGATAAAATAAAATAAATTCATACAGGGATGATGTTTTCAATTTCTAGTGCTGAAATATGATACGATATAATTTCTGTTTGCACTGCACGTATTAAAATGTAAAAATTTGGGTAGGCATTTCAAATTATTTCATATACTAGTATTTTATTTATTAAAGAAATTATGATTTAAGAACCAAGCGCCAAATTATTTAATCTTCTTATAGAATGACACGCATAAAATGATCACATGTTCATAATGCTACTACTTTCTTATATACGTACGTAAATATGGAGTAAAATACGTAGTATAAAGTTATGTAATGCAGCGGAAAATCGATTTCGAGATTTCAACGGAAACATACAGAAAAAATGTTTCTTCCAAAATGTCCGTCCGTCTGTCTGTGAACAACGGTAGCGAGTAAACTACTACAGTAGCACAAGTTTGAAGTCTCCCTTTTGGGAGGAGTTTATTTTCACGGGCTTCCCCCATCGCTGCTGCAGTTGCAGATTTTGTGGCTTACGATTTTGTCACCCACCTCCAACAAGGAATTCGTCGTCAGTGTCACTGCAGCCTTCGCTGTCCTTTTCGTCATTGTCGTCCTCAGAGGAACTGTCCCGCAAAGAAACAATAATTTTGTCCACTTCTTCGCCCATGATCATGTCTGTTTTCATATATTTCGCTTCGATTTTCTTTACGTGTTCACAACACTTCTTCCATTGATATGAGCAATATTCAGAAAATAATGTTCCACATTTGCTTTAACTCGCAGAGAGGTATCGATGAGTTGTTTAGCAATACGATTCTTAATGTAACCTCAAACTAATTCAATGGGATTGAGGTAGTGATGTTAAGAAGGGACGTTCAGGCCACATTACCTGCGAAAGCTTCTCTTAGAAACAAATAAGCACAATATTACGCCTGTGAACTTCATTTGAAACTAGGCCTACGCCAACACACAACACACTGCACAGCACTCAAAGACGAAAGAGGTAGGACTGAGTACTAGCGGGGATGCTTCGTATACATACAAATGTTTCTTTCACTGAACTTTAATATATTAAGAGTCTACGTTTGTGTATAGGCAGATGAAATTGTTCAGATTTGGGTAGCTGACACTAGTACAGCGCTTTGGGTCAGGCACAACAGCCTATCCGTGCATTCAGGCCCTCCTCCCCTCCCCTGGCTCCACGATTGGCGCGCAGTGCGAGTGGGGTTTCAGGGAAAACGGTTAATGGTGAGAGTCACCCTTCCTCGCGCATGCGCATTCGAAGGTAAATTAATAAATTGCTCCTCTATAGTAGGAATTTTTCGAAAATAAACATTATCTTGTCATGTACGTGTGTCTAAACTGGCTCGAACCCCTGTGACTTTGAAAAAACAAGTCCTTGGGATATTTTCAAAATATATCATATCATATTTTCAAACATTCATCCTAATTTTTCTTCAAATGTCTTGTAAGAATAGAAACAAATACAAGGCATAGATCTGATTTTCAATGTTATTCGTGAATTTTTGAAAATTAGAGAAGTTTGAATTTTTTTCGTTTTCATCCTATGACTATAATACTGAAGAGATTTTTTCTTCAAATGAAAGTTCGTCTTTAACAATGAATTCTTTAATAAATTCCATTCCATATTTAAAAAAATATTACTAGTTTTCACGCAATTTTAGGTCGAATATGAGCAATATTAAAAATAATAAAAACACGATTTTCTCGACTCCAATTTTTTTCTTTAAACTTTCTGGGATGTTTGTGCTAAATTCACTGAATAAAATGAAATAAACGTTATTTGTTTATTTCATATCATTCAGTACACACGCAAATGTGATTTGTAACGCAAGAATATTTCTCATCATAATGTTTCAAAGAACAAGGACTTCATTCTTAAAACAGTTTCATGAACCATTAATTCTATACGATTAATAAAGATGAGAAGTTCTCTTAAAAACAATAAAAGAAAACTATATCCTGAAAGAGCCTACATTCTCGAAGTCAGGATGTCAAATATGATGGGTTCATTTTAATATAATTATTTTCATTGAGAAACTAAATCGCATTAATGATTTTTTTGTGAAATAACAAATGTATATATTGTGTTTTATATTCGCCAAATATTTCGTGTTGCAGGACTAGTAGTTTTTCTAATTATTTATGATTTTTCTTGATTCATAATACAAGATTTTGAAATGTCCAAACTTTAAAAGTTGAAATATTTTTTTCTCTTACGCTTCATGCGGATGAAATGCATTCTTTAAATCAAACAAATACCAGGGTACAAATCGACGGATGTTCTTGACGGGCTAGTGAAGTCCGGGAAGCGAAGAGGGGCTTTCCCAAGAACAGAGGCGCCGCACCTGAAGTCATTTTGGAACCGCGACGCATCCGCGAATTTATCGCCCGTGGGGCGCGAGGATTTTGTTTTCAATTTGTTGCGCTGCTTCGTCACGTCCTCGCGTCGTGACGGCGGCGCCTGTGCCACCGCCCCCCCTCCGGTCCCCCCCGCCTCCCCCCCCGGTTCCTTTCCCGGACGACGCGGCTGCCCGCCACGTGCCTGGCTGCTGTTGATGTCGCTGCGATTCCGCGGCTGCTGCGTGCAGTTCCCGTCGCCCGCAGACGCGCACTTCTTGCGTCGATTGCGTGGCAATTGCCCTCCCTGCTTCTTGCTTCTCTGGCGTTACTTTCACTCCTAGGTCAAAATTGTAGTTGGCAATATTAGTTCCTATTTTCTTGCGTTCTGCCCCTTCTACTTGTTTCTTTTATTTTATATTCTTTATTTTTCTCCCTTTCAAAACTTTTTCATCTATTACGGTAGATATTTCCTTTGAATTTCTTCTTTTACTTTCACGTCGACTTCCTCTATTTGCTTTCTTACCTCCGCCACTGAAACTTTGTTTTCGAATCAGAAACTCTTCTCTTCTTGGCAGCTTGTTCTCGTTCTTTGCTTTGTGATTCCCTTTTCGGGTTTTGGGCTTCTTCCTTCGTCATTATTTTTTTGAGATATCAGAAGAGAGTGCTGCACCTTTCAATATACTACTTTTTGAATCTCCCTTCTCATCATTATAGAAGTAAATATGAGGCATTATGTTGTCGCAGGTGTTTATTACAGCATAAAGCCTATTTGGTCGCACTGCGGCCATCTTCAGTGCTACAAAACAAAATATCTACATTACAATTGTGTATTATAAAATGTAATTTAGGTATCTTGTTTTGAGGCACTGAAGATGGCCGCAATTCGACCGATAAAGCTCTACGTAGCAATAAACACTAATGACAAAACAGCGCATCATATTTACTTCTATTATGATGCCAATATCATAAACACCACACCATTTCGTATCATGCCATCATTTAAACTATTACAAATTGAATTAATCGTGAATTGGTATACGCTTGTTCTAATTTGCAGAGCGCGGACAAGCCGGTAAGAATATCGCGTTTTGGCCATTCTCTTAAAAATATCGTTATAATGTGTAGTAAAAAGTAGATGGCGTTTTTGTGAACTGATGCTCGGAGGGACTGAAGACCCATGACATCCCCCATTGGGTTTGCTATTCTTTTAGTCAGAATTGCTTGGAAAACATTGCACGCGCATTGCTAGCGAGTTCCTTTCTCTCCTCACCTTTCTGTTTTCGCTCCCCGCCACCACAAATTCCCATATCATTCCGCCTGTTGCCACTCTCTCCCCCACCGCCCTTGCTGGCTCACCACCCAACCACACCCGACGCGACGGCCCCTGGCCACCATCGCCGCCGCCCTCCCCTCCCTCGTCTTCACCGCCCGAACTGACTCACCACCCAGCCGCCCACACCGCTCCCGCCCTCGCCATCCCGCAGCCCCCACCCCCACACATCCCCGCCCTGCTGCCACCGCCGTCCCCACCGCCTCCGCCGCTTCTGCCGTGCCTGCCGCCTCCCCCATCGCCGCCGCCGAGCCACCTCCGCCATGTCCACTGTCTTCCATCCCCGCCGACTCCCCCGACTCCGCCGCCTATTAGCCACCTTCGCCGTCTCCCCCGCCCCCACCTCCTCCGCCGTCCCCGCCGTGTCCTCCGACGCCGGCGCTTAGTCACCTTCGCCGTCTCCCCCGCTTCCGCTGTTCCCGCCGTCTCCTCAGCCTCGTCACCTCCGCCGTCCCCATCCCGCCCCCACCTCCTACGCCTTCCACGACGCCTCCGGCCTGCGTCCCGAGAGCCTCGGCGGCGCTTCATTTCTTGCTTCGTCCGCGCCTTTCTCGGGCCCCTGGAACCTGTGCGTGCGCTGGGTGGCGACGTTTTGCTGCGCCCGGTGCGTAGCCGGCACGCACCCTCGCATCTCCGCCCGCCGTCTAATTAAGGCCGCTGCTATTTGGGCGGCCCACGTCGTGAGGTGGGCGCCGCAGCAGGTGGGAGGAGGGCTTGCCCAAAGTGATGGGAAGGCCTACGTGACTGTCTTCAATTCAGGTTCATTCGCCGTTTTTGCGACGTCCGCTTATTTTGGGGGAAATGCTTTATCATTAGGAATACTGTGAAAGTAATTTTTTGTTTTGTTCGCTTTTTTGCTGGAGTTAACGATAGATATTAATAAAGGGCTTGGCTGTAGAGAGTCCTTTCTCGACATAAATAAGATAAACCTCGCAACATTCTCGTTTTATCGAGTATTTCATTTTGTGGGAGTATTGTGTTGGAGGTAGAACAAACCTGATTTACTACGGAGACATTTCTTCTTTTCTCTTTGACGAAAAATGTGGAATTGAAACGTCTATCCTCTTATTTTCAGGAATAAACTCTAATGATTATAATGTATATCAACTAAACAACTAAAAAAGTTACGA
Source organism: Acheta domesticus (assembly GCA_031308135.1). Lineage (NCBI taxonomy): Eukaryota > Metazoa > Arthropoda > Insecta > Orthoptera > Gryllidae > Acheta > Acheta domesticus. The sequence continues at coordinate 85,056,709 of JAHLJT010009419.1, read as the reverse complement.
CGATATCGTCACTGCTATATGTTGAACATTTGTCAATTATTATTATTTCCCCCAAAAATACTTCCTTGCGTCTTTTATTTCTACGGAAGAGTGTAAAGCAATAAAACTTTCCAATATATTTGTAACTGTTGTGATATCGATGGTTTGTTTTAACTGCAGTTCCGAAATAAGGAAATACATTTTTCGAAACTTCCAGCATGGAAGTGATGTTGAAAACATAAGGAAAATTTTAAATTTTCACTCCCAAATATTCAAAATTGACCTGTTGTCAATTAAAATTATCATAGGGTTTTGAAAATACTTGTACGTATTTGTTTGGAGTGGATATTGCAGTGATTGCCACACTAATGAAATAGCATGTCTGAACAGATAAGAACGTAGGCCACACTGTATGCGCGAGTGGCCGTTATCTTAACGGCATTATTCACCTCTCATGCCATATCAAGGGAAAGGGCCTTTCAGCTGCCCGAAACGATCAGGCGCGAAGGCGTAATGCCCGGCGTCACGCAACGGCGCTCCTTGGAGGTCGAAGGGCACGCGGAGGGCGGCGGAGGGCTCGTTACTCCACTTTAATTGTTAATAATCCGCGATGCCCGCGCCAACGCCGTCGCCAACAGGTGGCGCTGGGCTCGCCAACAGGTGGGGCGGCCGATGACGGCGGCGGCGTTGCCGTCAGCGCGGGATTACCCGCATCGACGAAACTCCGCCCTGCCTTTCGTCTCGTCGCGCCGATCTTCACAGTACTTCTCCTGGTCGGAAAGTTGTTCCTCCTTGGAGTTGTGACTTACTTTTCAATATATCTTCGTCATTAGAGATTCACAGATTTAGGTAACCTGAATACAGTGGAAATATAATAACAATGTCAATCTATGCCGTTGCTCTTCCAGGCCCCTTCAGGATCCCTATTTTTCTCTAATTCCCTCATAATGCCCTCATTTTCGATGTGACCTCTTAATTGGACTCCATTTCCGCGTCTTGCACAGCATCATCCATCAGACGCCCCATTTCCATTAGGATATCTTACCAGGTGATCTGTGTTTCGGCTTAGATGACCTCTTGAGCGAGGTTGCTGCAGAACGACGCGATGGAAGTCAACAGAAGTTTCACTTCGTTTTTAGGTACAGCATTTCAACTTTCACCGTGAAATCCTTTCACCATATCACGTGCTTCAAAAGAGAATCAACTCTACACCGCTTTTCTAGAAAGTTGTTTTTCTGATAACACTATCGCATCTTGCTTTGAGGGGGAGGCGAACAGACAAGAGTAATCAAGCCTTGACCCTCCGGTCATAACCTGTTTTCTACCTTCTCCGTGTGAATACAAGTTGTTCCCAAAGGTATACCTTGTTTCTGTTGGTTCACTGCTTCCTGTAAAATCGCCGAAGTACGTTCTCTACGGCTCCCAAATATACTGACACTTAATATACGCTGAAAATTTGTGGCCACTGAATGACAAGATTCTGACTCGTTAACGAATGATTTATGATGACTCTTAAACTCATTTTGACAGATTGTAACAGATTAAAACAGTTTGCAAATCAGACTTGTAGCAAACCTATAAACAAAATGACTAACGTTGTGCGTATCGTTGTTTCACGCCTCCAAACCTTCAAAACACTCGTCCATAAAATTTTCTGAAAATTAATTGGATTGATTGATTGGATGTTGATTCTGGACGCGTCAACTGCTGAGGTCATTAGTCTCAAGTTAAGGGCATGTTTTATCGCGGTAAGTGGCGGTGATCTTCCCCAGCTGACTGACGAGGTCTGGCGTCGACCTACATCGGCTTGCGGGTATTTTCCCCAACCAGATACCTCCCACAAGGGGGGCACCGCCCCATACAGGACAAGCTCTAAGCTCCCGACATGTGGGACCGCATAGTAAGTGTAAGTGCGTGTAAGGGGTGAGGATAGAACATGGAAGACGAAGGAAAGATCATGCGCGGTCCGTCTCCCATTTGTTAGGATACTACTCTGGAATTCGGTTAGTGTCAAAAATCCCTCCATCTTTGGGAGTGGAACCCCAAAACCTCCCAGTCACAGGCATTGCAATGACATTTGATGCCCTGACTAACCTTTGCCTGTCTGAAAGTGGGACCGAACTTTGTGCTCGGGCAGACGAAGTTTACAAACCAAGTATTGACACTTAATTAATCATTGAGAATCGTTTTAGCAAATGTTTCGTTTGATTCCGTACATTAAAATTGTATTTGATATTATATATTGTGCTCAATTATATTATGTTCAATGCTGACTAATAGTACATTATGAAACAATGATGTAATGATGGGTATTAATACACGAGTGTGATATTACGATACGAGCGAAGAACGAGTGAATAAATTTCACACGAGTGTATTAATACCCATTGCATCGAGTTTCATACGGTACTTTTTCTACGACTTTTATAAGTTAAGTTTTTACAATGAATAGTTTCGTGGCAGTTGATTCAGCCAAGGCCATCTAGCGGAGAGCTATCTAAATCTACCCTTGCTTGCTGCCGCAGGTGGCTGTGGTTATCGTGTCCGCCTGCTAGGGAGTACTGCGCTAGTCAAATAGGATCAAAGTGAAATTACGATCCACTTTATTTTAAATAGTATACCACGAAAAAATACTACTATACAAAATAAAACTATTGAGCATAATATAATATCAAATACAATTTTAATGTACGGAATCAAACGAAACATTTGCTAAAACGATTCCCAATGATTAATGAAGTGTCAATACTTAGTTTGTAAACTTCTCTGCGATTGGTCAAGAACCTGATTCATAATGAAAACTGTATCGAAATGACTATCATTATGCAACTGGCTGCAGCCATCAAATGACATCACTATACAATGGGAGTAGAAAAACGTCATTGCAAGCTCGTTAGCTTCTCGTGGCGAGGGGGCGTGGGGGCGGGGGCGTGGAGCGTGGAGCGGCCACTGTGCGGCGCGCCTCGGAGCAACTGCGGGGGCGCGGCGCCGCCGCTTGGGATTCCGAGGCGGCTGCGCGGGATCCGGCACGTGGCCGCGGAAATCTTACGTCGTGACTCCGCACAGAGCCGCCGCCCGTTTTACGGCAGTCGCCACCGGGCCGCCGCCGTCGGGGAGACGGGACGTGACGAGACGTTTGCATGGCAAGTGGCCTGCGATTATTCGGGATCTGCTGCGTATCCCTTAATCTCTTCTGTGCCTGGAAAAATGATTTTGAGTGTGGTCACGATGCGGCAATGTGACATTGCTTGTATTGCTAATTCTTTTTAGGTTCTCGCCTTCTTCTGTAATTTGTAACGAGAAAGTATTGTAAATCTGTGGCGAAAATCGGCAGTTTTTCGACAGAAGCACTCTTTACTGCTAACAAAAAAGGGGATAAATGTTGTTGAAGTATGTAGTAAATGATTTCCTCTAACATATTGTAGAAACCGCATTGTAGTCAGAAACCACGTTTTGTGAGTCTTTTATACAGAAAAATCGATTTATGGCAAAACGTCTGTTCGTAGGTCTCACTAACTGTCCATCCGTCCAGGTGTCGCCAATGCTAGTGCGTGAACCGTTCAGTCGATTTTCTCCAAAATTGATATTTGTCAATCAATCTGAAACATCTGAAGTAATACAAACACGGATATTACATTTGACCTCAAAATTTTCAAAAATGACTCCAATTCCCCCCCCCCTCATAAACTGTTCTGAGATAGCGGGTGTCGCGGATATCATAATCGCTAAAATCTCTGATTTTTGAAAACTGCTAAAGCTCAAAAATTTTTTCGGTGTTCTCTACAAGTACAATGTTGAAGATAAAGATTTTTTACTTCCTCAAATCTGGCGGTCAAAGACATACCTTGAAACTATGTCGACTTTTTTTCCTCGAAAATTTGAGTCGTTTTCATGTAATCGGTAAATTGTAGGCGATTTTTAAACATTTTTTTTGCTAAAAAACGTCACTATTTTTTTTTCTTTAAATTTTATCCTCGTATGTATCAGAGGACGATAAAAACGGTGCTAGTTTCTTCTTGGGCGAACACACTGTATTTTCAAATATGTGCTGGTGTAGTTAAGATTTAAAAAATGTACTTTTGTGGTATTTCATTAAATGAGCTGAAGGCAGTTGTAAGTTTCAATTTTAATATGAATCATTTGATTTAGCCAAACTTACGCTTCCTTCTATTCCCTTAAGATATTTTTTCACAACTTTTTAACTAATGTAAACGATATACCTAATATATGAGTGCTTGGCATGACGCTTGACAAGTTACTACAACACACTTTGCATTTCTACCCCATAAACAATGAATTCTGTGCTTGAAATATTCCAGTTTGTATTTTTCTCTTGAATACTTTATTGGTTGAATCACTGTCTTTTGTGGAAGACACATATCGTTAATTCACTATGGACGAACAGAACTGCCATCGTTTTAGGAGAAAATCAATTTAACCAATCGATTTATTACTCTAGCATGTACGTCGCACTAATCATTTTACAATTCTTTGTGTTATGATGAAGAGAGACTTTATTTCAGTAATGGAAAAAAAATATTTGAATTAGATGTAATACATCTTTAATTTCATTAATAGTTGACGTAACTAGAAACGATCTTGAGCGAGAGGTATGTATACACATACATATAGCACACGGAAAGAAAAATCACAGTGTGGTAACATATGTTATAGGAAAGGAAACATATCCATGAATTATTTTAAGATTATAAAAAAAATGATAGAATATAATTCACGTTAGTCAAACAGAAGCCGAGGACAATATGCCCTTGAGATTACAAATAAGTCTGTGTTTGGTCTTCGCATCTGTATTCACCGCCTCTGCAGTCTGAGTGGGCCCTTGTGAAGCAACAGCGCATTTTTCAACTCAAATAGCCGCGTCAGAACCGTTTGGCCTTCTAAGGAGACAGACCGTGGCATTGAACATGTGTTTGTTTTTCCTCAGTTTTCTAACGTGAGGAGGTTGTAGGAAAGAGCCATGAAGGATTTACAAAATGTGATGTCTGTTACACCATTTCCGACAATCACATCATTACTATTTTAACACGTGCTTGAAATGAGGCATAATGTAAACAACTAAGCTTCGTTCTTTAAAGTCAGGAACGTAATAATCCATTTTGTAATTCTTATTGTTGAAAATAATATTATGGTACGTCATAAATTGAATCATGCGATGAATTTAATAGTGTTGCTGAAATTCAAGTATTGCAAACTTGAAAGAAATTGCGATACATTTATAGAATTACATTGCGCATTTTAATTGAATATTACGTATTAAAATAAATAAGAGGTGGCAGGAAATGGCGATGAGGAGCAGGGCGCGGCGAGAATCGCAGAGATGAAATCAATTATTTTTATATTATTTTATTGATATAATTTATTTTTTCCCATCTGAGACGTAACACTGTGTTAAATAAATACCCGGACAACGACGGGATCCTGAAGCAAGTTAGAAAAACAATATAATGCTGTTCCTCTGTAGAATATTTGGTATAAGTTCGTTTTGTTTTTTCTTAAAATGCAGAAAAGTGCACTTAAAATGTTAATATTTCAATTATTTTTCATTAAATTGTAGATAGTGGTAGTAAATTACGAGTAATGATAATGAATACCTATTGGCTATTCATTATCAGAGTACAGTAGCTTCCATAGCCTGATTTTGTTTCATTTATTTCGTTTGAGAATTTTTGAGAAGGACTTGCGTAAACCAATATTTTGGTTCATTCAGGAGACTTGAGAGAAGAATATTTGAAGGGAAATTTCGTTGTGGAATCCCATGATGATTACTTTTTCATTGCATTGTTTTAGATTTAACTGGAAAACGGAATTGATACTTGTTTCTATGGTTACTGCTGTAGTTCTTCGTACGTTGAATTGCCGTTGTTTCCATTACAGTTATGAGTGTACCAAATTGATAATATATTATTATTCCTGTTGGAAAGAAATCAAAGAAAACTACCATCAAATATCCGAAAAGGTAGAAAAAGGAATTATGACTATTAGATATTTATTTGTTTTTATGAATACTGACTTTTTAGTGTCTACACTGCCGTTGCATATTGCGTCAGAATTTCGAATAAAACGGAAACGTTACTAAACTTCTTTTAGAATTTTCTTGTAGCTGCAGTCCTCTCACATGTGCAGTAGCACACGTCACAATAGTTTTTCTTCCCTTCCGCATCTCGCGCAGCAATCGTCCGAAAATTCGCTAGTGACGGGTACAACATCAGCGACATCTAAACGGCTCCTGCGCCGCCACAACCACCTCGCTATCGCCCGCGCTCCCCGCGCGCCGCCCGTAGCAGAAGCTGCCGTTGCTGTTGCAAAATAGATTTGGATGCCTGTCGCATTCCATTTTCGCCCCGCCAAAGCGCGTAACATTGTCTCGTGGCGACGAGCCCGCCCCCGCCGCCAGGCGCCGCCGTCACCACCACAGCCGTCGCCACCGCCGCCACAGCCATCGCCACCCGCTGCCACAGTCCGTCGCCACCCACCCCGTCACACCGCAGCCATTGCCGCCCCCGCCCGCACAACCGCCGCCTCCGCCCCCGCCGCCGCCTCCGCCCCCGCCGCCGCCACTGCCGCCGCCGCCGCCACCACATCATCACTGCCGCCACCACCGCCGCCATCGCCACGACCATCGCCACCGCCGCCATTGGGTGGAGATGGGAACGGGCGTGACGCGGGTCGGGGCGGGCTCGTGAATTTTTTAGGAACTCTGCCTTCGGCAAAAAGAGTGTGCAACGGTGAGGGTATGGAAAATGATATCGGTGGTGATGCTGATGGTGGCGTCTTCGCGCGCGGAAGATATGGTGATGGAGACAGCCAGGTTATGCTTGCGAGTTGGAGAAATGTTTTAATGATCGTATAAGCCAAGAAACTAAACTTCTGCACCTAATTATTTTCTTAATTCAATATTGAAGTTGCAATCTTGATTATCAGTGTGAACTCTCCGGGGGCGCAGGGCACGTGCATGCCGTCGTACGCACTGCGATTAATCAAATATGATCGTCACCTTATATAGTTTCTTCGGTATTATTCTAAATAAAACGCGTTGGTTCGTGAGATTAGTAAGTTTGTTGACTTGACCTGAAACAATACTCATGCTTAAATGATATGCAATAATTCGTCAATTGTTGAATTAGGAAATTAGCCAAGTACATCATCTTCTGGAGGGAATGTTTATGTCATTGGCAACGGTAAAAGTAGTAAGGATTAGAGAAACTGGAATTACTCCAGTTGGGATGGTGTCTGATAGACAGAAACCGGTAAGTCAAAGGGGATGGCAGCAAGAAGAACTGAATTTAGAAGTCGTAGTTAGTGTACGACGAAGAGTTTAATGATAGAGACAAGAATGGTAGGTGTTGTGAGAGTATACATTGCTTCAGGGTCATTATCAAGAACGAAAGTAAAGACCAATTGAAATACATTCTGAGTCATATAATAACAGGGAGTAGAGTGTTTACAAAGTAGCATAGAGCGGTAGCTGGCGTGGCGGTAGCAACATAGACTAAGGAGGTAGTATCATTCCCCTAAGCAGAGGACGAGGATCTTTCGCAGCAAGACGCTGAGAGACTCTTTACACGACAGGAAATACGACTCACGGAGCTTTGGAGGCGATGACGGCACTGGCACCGTTCAGGCTGCCATGTTGAGGATGGAGGTATCGGACACAGCGAAGGCGAGAGAATCATGCTTCCAGCTCGCAGTTCTCGGAGTGTGATGCCAATTATGATGGAATGGGACGGCACGGCGGAGGAGGGTCGGCAATGACGTGGAATCGGACTGTCAATTTATTATGTAGTGTTTCCATGTGCATCACTACTACGATTATTAGTAGGGCCCGGGTTTTTTATGACTTAAAAATGTTAGAATTAATCAAGAATTTATGACATTAAAAATACGAAAATATGACCATGAATATGATTTAAAACATTGTTGGCTGCATTTTCGAAACTTTCAAAATTTTGTCGCTGTTTAAGTAACAGTTATATTGAAAATATACTTTTAAAATGTAGCACATTCACAATTCACCCCTTCTCATTTGGCATCCCGTCAAGACAATTCCACATGTTAAAGCTATTGATAGAAGCGGTTGACCTTACTACAAAACCTGACAAAACTAAACTAACACTTCCTTCGCATCGGGTGCTTTCTACGCTGTCCTATACAGCTTACCCTCCTAATTCACATACATAAACAGAGTATTTATAGGAACCGATAGACTATAACGAGATACAATTGTAAGAAGGTAGATATTAATTAGGAGACGTGAAAAATCTCTTTGAGACGACTGCAAGCAAGCACGTGAAAATGAAATCAAAAAGATGAATACATGACAAAAGATGTGAAAATTCATGGGAAAATATGACCATAATATGAAAAATTAACGGAAAGTGACAAAAGGGTTAGTAAAGCCGAAATATGACTATGACAGGTGAAAATTACGTACTTTCAGTCATGTAGATAAAATAATGCTTAACATATTTTCCATTTGCAATAACACAAAAAAATGACATGTGATAAACATCCGGGCCCTAATTATTAGTAAAGTAAGTGTAGTAGCACTTACTATATCCCGGTAGGCAGAAGTGTTTCTCCGTTGCTGATCGTAGTGCTGCCCTACGTGTCGGCTGGGGATTCCTCCTCCAGGAAGGACTGTTTGGAGTTCTGGGTGTATAAAACACACTTCTTGCCGGAGCTTCAAAGGCGCTCAGCAACAGCGCTTGCCAGGGCGCTGTGTCCGAAGACTGCGCGACACCGGGCGAGAGGCGAACAGCGACACACATCGATCCTATCTACGGAAAGAACCGAAACACGTGGCCTTCACCTTCCGCGCGCTGCCTCACGACACACTTGCTACCCTGTGTGAGCAAGCAGAGGCAGCCAAACGGACCGGGGAAGATTCGCCATCGGCTGTGAGACACGTGGGGAACGCGACGCCGCGCCCCACCTGCCACGCCTCCATAATAGGCGTGAGCGCCACGGACACTTCGAGTTAAGTCAGTGTCGTGGCGAACAGAAGACTAGTGCAGTGTAGTGGGTGTGAATGAGTAGAATGAATGGTACTGTACAAAATGAATCAAAATGAATGATGCGTGAATGAAAACAAATAAAAAAATTAACCTAGACGAAACAAAAACAAAATATTATTTAGGATTAAGAAAAATAATAAATATTGTGTTAAAGTTTAGAATGCCAAAGTGCATCGTCAATAACTAAAAATATAGATTTAAGCTAAAATTAAGTTAGTTTAAGTTAATCTTAGGTTAATTATTAAGCAAAGCCCTCCCACTCAACTGCTTAAGCTGCAAGGCAGCAGTGCACCATATTCCACTTAAGAAAATAAATTTCCGCTTCCTCAAGAGTACTGTGGAGGGGAAATACGAAAAAGAAGAGTCACTGGCCAGTCAGAACAGGTTGTCGAACAATTTCAACGGTAAATGAACTGCTGATTTGATTTTTACTTTCCCGTGTACGTATACACGGAGTGATGTACGTAGTATAGAGAAAGTTATGTAATGCTGCGCGAAAAAATGGCCAATTTTCGGCGGAAAAAAATTTCTTTGCCGGGCCGTGATAACGAAAAAGTGGATAAAACCAGCTGCTAAATTAAGAAAAAAAATCCCCTAACACTTGGTCTAGCCAGAAACCCTATTTTGTGGGTCCTTGATATCGAAAAAACCAATTGAAAGGAAAACGTCCATCTGTCTCTCCGTCTGTCCGTCTGTGAACACTGCTGGCGCCTAAACCATACGTACGATTTCATCCAAAATGGATACTACCAATAGGAAACCGAGAAATTAATAAAATGACAAAAAAATGTACTTTTGGCCGTGATGGTAGCTGACAAGAAAGAGTATGTGGCAATTCCAAATAGCTAGCGAAGACCCAAGGAAATAGAAAACTACTACGGGAATGTCTGTGCCATTCTGTAGCACCACTAGTTATGCATTGCTAACAAAATAATAACGATCAGTTTCATAGTGACGCTACATTTAATGTAGTGAAACTACGTTTACGTCCAGTAACAAAACAAGAGACTATCTCAGCATTTGCTCAATGGGTCAAGGAAACTGGACAAAAACCTGATGGAGATGGGTTTAGGTGCTCTATCTTAATACTCAGGTCCATTTTCTTTTAAAAGTTTTTCAATGTTGCGCATACCGAAATCATTCTGTGTTCTCGACTCGCCGACATCCACTTCCGAGATGCTTAGAGTGATATGAGTGTGGTGTTGTGCATTGGCAAATTAATTAAATTTTTTAAAAGATGTTAGTTTAGGCGCGTTTGTGAAGTAATATCGTGTACTGCATCAATGCACTGTATCAACTATCAATATGAACAGTGTACAGTTTTTGTTAAGGAATCATTTTTCACAACTCGGGAAGAAAAATACTTAAAAATTAAAGGACACTGGCTGACATTTATCCTCCACTGAAGTTGCAACAAAAGCATATCAGCGAAGGTAAGAACATTTGCCGAGCATTATCAAGTTAACATTAAAGTTGTATTATCAGTTTCTTATCTGATGACAATGTTCAAGATGTAGGTGGCGAAGTGAATTTATGTATGCACGTGGAAATATTTTTTGTGTTGCAGTATTTTTTTTCAACTTCGATCGGTCCTCACTGAGAATATGGCTCATGTTCAGGCACAAGTAGTCCAAACGAGCGAAAACGAATATATTTTAAATGTAAGATAACAGCTTTGCATTTTCGGAATGTAAAGTAGCGAGAAACTTTTATGACATAATTGTCAGATAACGTTGGTGAGCTCTCAAGGTGGGAACAGAATGTGTCTCGGAAGGGGGTGGGAGAGCCAATTTCGATTTGGACTTCTCATAAATGTTTTGAAATTAATAAAAAAGAATAAAAATTCTTAGCTTAAATTAAAAAGTATGTATTTATGATGGCAATACTTCTTGTTAGGATGTAATTCGAACCTTACGAGGTAATTGTTTTTAATAAATTGAGTAAAATTACACAAAAATGTTGGCTTGGTGGGGCGTTGGAATGTTGGCGTGTTCCCCCCTCCACTCGATCTACAACTGGTGAAACACCACTTTTCTTGAGACCGCGCTGCTACTATCTCGTATTAATAGAAGCAAGCACAGGGAACTAACGATCAGTTCAGGAGATTCGCTAGAATTCTCTAGTATGTGTTTGAATCCACCTACTGTAGCTATGTAAATACAGCTAGCGTAACAAATTCCGCCAGTTGGGACACGACCTCGAGAACTCCCTGGTGTAGGATGTTACAGAGGCAACTGCAATGTTTCCACAGAGCTATCGCAGCTGATGGAGTTTGAAGCTCATGGTGACAAGAGGTGGTGATGTTTGGAAAGACAGGGAACGAGAAACGTGGCGATGGTGGTATGACGACGATGTCAAATACGATGGCATGAGGCCAATGTTGGGGGCTCATAATTACTCGCAGAGAGGGTAATCTGCAACGGCAGAGGCGACGCAGCGGGAGCCGTGTTGTGTGGAAGGAGGGAGCCGGTTGCAACGGATGGGGTCCTTGCCCCGGGGGGGGCGATGGCAGCAGGGGGAGGGGGCGTTAGTGACGTCGTTACCGATGCGTGCACTTGGGAGGAAGGGAGGGAGTGAGGAAGGGAGGGAGTGAGGAAGGGAGGGAGTGAGGAAGGGAGGGAGTGAGGAAGGGAGGGAGGGAGGAACGAAGGGATGGAGGGAGGAAGGGATGGAGGGAGGAAGGGAGGAAGGGATGGAGGGAGGAAGGGAGGGAGGGAGGAAGGGAGGAAGGGAGGGAGGAAAGTGATGGGGGAGGACGGCACATGTCGCAGCGCCTGTTCGCGGCGTAAGCGGCTGAATATTTGATGAGGGCGGGCGTCGGCGCGTGCGAAGGCGCCTGCCACCTGGAGCTTCCCGCCCCGCGCCCGCGCCGCCCCTGTCGTCGCGCGGGGCACCCCCACGCCCGACGCCGGCGCGACGCCGCGCCCCACGCGCTCGCAATATGCGGAGAGAGGCGCCTCCGCCGCCCACGGGACCTCTCCGAGCGCCGCCTTGCGCCTTCTCCGCTCTCGGCAGCGTCGCCTTCCCTCTACGTCGGACCGCTTGCGATAGATCGGTTAAAGAGTTATAGAGGAAAACCCGAAAAAAGAAAAATGCCGTTATTTCGGGCCTCCCGGAGTTACAGAGCGATTTTTTTTATAAGAATGAGCCATTTTGACACCTAGTCCTGGCAACATAACTGAAGATTCTTTGGTCGTTGTGTCCTTGATCCCATTAGACTCTCCTTCCTCCATTTGTTCCTTTCCAGTTGGCTAACTTGTTAATGGCTTTCTTTTGTGATGTCCTCGTCCGACGAAAATGTAGTGCGCCACGAGAAATAATTGAAATTAGAAATTGGTGTTATGTGCTCTTCTGTAAAAATTCCTTTTTTTATAAACATTATATTGAATTTACTTTTTGTGTGATAAGTATTATGTTTATTTTCAAACCGAGTCTTGAATGTGAATTCCAGTACATGTGTTTCCGGCAGGTGGCGAGCTGCGGGAACCTGTGATTGTGAGAGTTTCGCGGTTCTGTGCTTTGCGTTTTATACTTTTTTTTTTATATAATTACACGGTTGTGAACAATGGGAAGCCGTAATGTCTTAACGGGACCTATAAACACTTTACGAAGAGGCGTGGCTGAACAGCTGTCGCGGCGGAGAGATACTTCTCTGAAGTACATGTGATGTTCACTTGTTTAGCAAACTGTCACTTTGGCTCGTTCTTTCGCGGAGTCTTGTAAAGCACAGGGTCTAGATCAAAGTTGCCCAACTGTCGGCTTGCGACCTGCGGTGCCATGTACTGTGGCCGCGAAAGGACATTAGTCAAACGTGAAAGTCTCGCATCCATGTCGGGCGAGAACATTGTGCGCCAAGCGAATGTGCCCTGCTGGGATCCACACCCCTTTAATGTAAAAATAGATTCAGTTTAGATTTAAGGATTTTTTTCTAGTAAATTCAGAAATTTAAAATCTTACTAATGTGTTCACTACGGTGTGCATGATACGCCTGATATCACACATGGTTCCATCCCCCTCCATTTTAGAACACTCAGGCAAACTGCTCAGATCAGCAAGGCAGGGCCACGTGTGGATCGCCAGAGTAAAGTACATATGACCCGCTACCATATTAAAGATTTTAGTAGTGGGCCTTGAGGTCTTGCAAGTTGGATTCCTCTGGTGTAGGTCGTCGAAAATTTGGGGTTTTAACTACTGCCTGGGTACATACTACGTATCAAAAGAAAATATTTTTATAATCGTTTTTACAGGTAACCCCCCTTTTTCAGTATCTACCGACTGGACTAAGTACACTATAGGTCCTTTCGTGACTTTTCTTCAAAGCATAAGGGTTTGCAGGGAATATCCCTTTTCCGGCGGCAACACCGTTGCCTCTGCAGCGTCAATGGCCGGGAGGTTCTAGGTCCGAGTCCTGACGGTGACGGATTTTCGACACTCGTTACATGGTTGCATTGAATTCAACGATTCTTCAAGAAGTCTTGCGGCCGGCTACTCTGATCGTTAGTTTTCTGTAGTTTTTCCGACCAGTATCAGACACATGCTGGAGCAATACCCTTATAAATAGGGCATGAACCGCCCATGTTTCTTTTTGTATCTTCCGTGCGCCCACATCCACACACACACTTATTCACTTTATTGCACACGACAGAAGACCACCTGGGAGGTTAAAGCTTTGCCGACTGGGGTGGTGCTTCGCTGGGTAAAATCGTGAAGTGGCGTATAGGTCGATGCCGGATCTCGCGTTTCTGCAGACGACAAGCACCGCCACTTCCCGGAAGGTAACAGACACTACACTCCCAGGACTAATGACCTAAGTAATTGACGTGCTCTGAATCGATACTGCTCTTCCCTGTTGTTGAGTTTCCTCTTTATTCTCTGCTCTAACATTTTCTCAAGGATTCTCGTTTATTTCTGTTCATTCAGTATTTTATTCTTTCTCATAAACTTTCCTATCTTCTCGTGCCACGCATTTCCTAATCTTTGAACTTCGCATTTCTACCCTTGCTGACTTTACAACTTTTACAGTCTGCCTCCAAAACTTTTCTATCCCCTATAACTTCAACCTCCGCCGCCACCTCCACCTTCCCTTCCTCCGCTGCGGCATGCTGCCTCCGAGAACGTCTCCCATGATGCTGTTAATTGAAACGTGCCTTTAATAACGAATGCCCACTTGAGTGGCAGAGATCTCTCGCGAGTGAGAGATGTGCTCGCGCGAGTGCTCTTTGATGCGCGCCATGTTTATACGTCGGTTTTTCTTTCTTGGCACACGGGAGTTTGTCAATAAAATGGAATATCTCACGGTAATTCGCGTCGTTCACGGTTGTGCTGCTAGGAGTCGCATGATCGCGACGGTATCGAGCAGTGCTGGCGATATGCGACTCCTGGCGGTACAACGGAGAACGACGCGAAGTACTGTGAGATATTCCATTTTATTGACACACCCCCTTGCGCCAAAAAAGAAAAACCGAAGTATAGTTACGTGGACGGTGGTAACGAGCTAATCGAAAAGCAAAGAGGCTCAGAACATGTTTAACCATGTTCGCAACTAAAAGAAGTTTGATGCTTTGCAATAAATTTTATGACGTCCAAGAAGTTGCTTCTCAGTCGTTGAATTTTACAGAGAACACATATTTTAGTTTTGAATTTTTGTAATAAATTTTGAACAAATTAATATTAAATATGGGAGAACGAAATAATATTAAAATGGTGGTTTTATTTTGTCTTATTACCCAAATAAAATGTACTAACTCTGTAGTGTTGTGTTTTTGTAGAGAAAATTTTAAATTATACACACCATTTTAATTTAATCAAACTACAGTTATATTTCAAAATTATTTGTTTTTCATGTAAATTACTGGAGCGCCTAAGATGCGCTTCTAGCATCTCCTGAGGTTAGTATATGGTTACATACATCTGCAGTATTTTTAATATTCTCTCAAATTTCACGTCACATACTAGACTTTTAGCATGAAAACTAATTACAATTTCTTTAAAAAATGGCTACATTTGTATGAAGCGTATTTCTAAGGTAACCGTCCGCACGTCACGCGTCCGACGTGTGACGTGCGGAAGGTTACCTTCGACTTGGATCGGAGCAAGTTCTCAACTGCACGATTCATTAGCATCCCTTCTTCAACTTGTAAAGTGCACATACGTGGCAGAAATACGGATTTTCCGCCGCTGCAACAAGACTGGTAGGACAAACGAGAGAAATGTGCGTGATTTTGATTCAGGAACTTGAATCGAACTTTGTCTTTTACAGTTTAAGGCATGCGAAATCTTCTATTTTTTTTATTTCATGCCTACTGCCGAACACTTCTTTTTATAATGGACTGTGAATACTTTTCTTGTAAATAATTTCTGTAATACACTTGAGTTAGCAACTACGAGCATGGCTTTCGCAAAACCGTGCAACAAATGTTACAATACCGAAATTTAATTGGTAAGGTCAGATTCAAAGGAAAAAACAAAGGCTGTTCCTCTTAATCTCAGTCACCAACCTTTCACCTTTTTCGGAGTTTTCATATTTACCTCACAGAGAAACGTCTTGTAAACAAACTCGCCGAGCTGACGGTGCAGTTCATTTGTTGAGGAGAAGAGAGCGGTTATTCATGTATTTCCTTTCTGAGTCATAGGACGTACGATCTCTTATAATCCGTAAATTTGATAACGTTATGTAAATTTAAAAAAAAACATTTCGGACATGAAAGTTTTATCACTTGGTAAATTCAAACGTAAACGTGCTTCATCTTAAACGCTGAGGCTCGCTTTTCACTTTGCCAAATTGCTTCGTGCCTCCATTGTAGTATACTGCCCGAGTTACGCGATTTCGCTTCACAGAGCTCAGTGATCGCGCCTCATTTAGAGCCCAGTTTTCCTGGGAGCATCTCCTAGCGAAATCTCTGATCCCACGGCGTTCCGCCGAAGAAACTAGCCGACTTTCCCTCATATTGTTCGCGAGATGTTCGCCTGCCGCTATCTGCCTCGTTAGCTGTTCGAGATTTAGGGCAGCGTTGTAAGAATCTTGCTCTTAATGACACCTTGCGGTTGTAGCATTGTCGTGAGGTTATCCTCAAACCGCAAGATGGTTTGTAAGCTCGGGTTGTATTGAAGGTTTTGCTCTCATTGGATTTTGCAAGCTTCACTACGTCTTGGGAAAACAGACTGAAGGATGATGGTTTACATAGGTTCACACACAGAGACGATACTAATGTTAGATGTACAGACGATTTTAAATGTTTGAGCATACAAAATATTAACTTCTGATGTCAGATCTGTTTTATTTAATTGAGACGTTGGACTACGGACGTTTGGATTTAAAATACAATGTCGAATCGTTTTGAAGTTCTGAATTGGTATGTTGTATGAAATAACGTCAGGAAGATCGAATTAAGTTTCTGACAATACTTACAACTGTCAGTGATTTCTCCGAGGTGTTCTTGCACGAATAGTTAACTATAGACTTTGAAATTCGTGGAGGAAAATTATTATCAGCAGCACATTATTATATTCAGTTTCGTTCATTATTTGCTAACATCGTCAATTATATACTCGTAGTTATGTTTTTGTACCAGTATTATTATCATCCAGCTACATTCAGAATAATATATTTAATTCCAATACTTTTTTCATAGTTTTTCTTCTGATTATTATTGCTATTTTTACTGCAAAGTTATCTCCAACTCCATGATGACTTTTTTGTCAAATAAAAGGAGAGTGTGGTGAATGAATTAACACTGTATCTATAAGATTTTACCTTCTATTTTATTATCACAATATATTACTCGTAGCTAGTACGTGGCACGGATTTTATTATGAACATAAAAATAAACGAATGGTTCACATTATTGTTAATTAAAGTCGCATTTACAAAATATTTTCTTTATTGTGTTTAAATCAAAAAAATAATAAAAAAAGCACATTGTGTAGTTATCAAGAGGTTGGCCTTGTTATCACTAAACACTCGATATTATTCTTGTGGAATTTCGACATTCTTAATAGAGAAGAAAATAGCTCAGCAGTTAACAGCGGTAACACTCCTTAGTTTTTGGGCTTCACTTCGTATCTTTTTTTGTCCTTGGCCAGCACACGTCCTTTCTTCTTGCGTTGGGAAGGGGAAGAGTCAGAGGAGAGCAGGGATCGTCGCCATAAATGTAGAGCCCTGCCAACATCGCCAAGACACATTATATGCTGCTTTTTGCGTCCTGCAAACGGCGTCTGAGTGGCAGGATTTGTCACCCCGAGGATAATGGAGCGAGTGCAGTTGTCACCCGCTCTTGAAACATCCACACGCCACTCTGGAACAAGATACACTGATATTTTTTATTTGACATTGCACCTTGATACGAAGTTTTGAGTGAGTTTTGATTTTTACTTTTTCTTTACGACTAACGTCGTATTGACACACTGAAAATGGATAAATCTTCTTCTTTTATAAAATCAATAACTTCCTCTAATAGCTTGTGCAGTCAGAATCCAGGTTTTGTGGGTACTTGATACCGAAAAATTAGTTGCAACAAAACGTCTGCCCGTCCGTCTATTCGTATGTATGTCTGTCCATGAACAATGATAGCTGCCAAAATGTGTGCAAGATTTTCATCAAAATTTATATTTTGCGATCGATCTGTTTGATGTCACGTTCTCTCGAATCTAAAAAGGAATATTTTGATTTTTTAGGTCCTTTACAAACAGTTCCAACGAACAGATACATTGAACATTTTATAAGAAAAACCCCAATTATTTTTTACATTTCCCCCCGAATAGAACAATGTTTGCTTATAAAGATGACGCAGGTTTGATTTTCCTTTAATTCTTTGAATTTTCAAAAATGGAAAAAGTTATAACAAAGTTATTATATTTTTTGACCTGTTCCCACAACTGCAACTTGAAACTGTTTCAAAAATTGAGATTTTTTCGTAATGAAAATAGATCAAAATAGGTTTTTCAATAAGAACATACACCAATTTTGCCTAATGTGAATATTTTTTCGCGTAAATTTACATGAAATTAAGACAATTTTAAAAATAAGATTTTCTCAAAAACCGCTCCAAATGTTTGTTAATTGTTTCTCGGATAGTGCCAAGTATGACTAGAAAAAATTGCAGGTTCGGTTTTCGTTGAACTCTTTGAATTTGAAAATTGTAAGTTACTAATAATGCAAGAATGTATGTGCTGTTTAAGCACCACTAGTTTTAGAAAACGTAATGAAAGGGACCTTTTGGAGAAGAAATAGGGACGAAGTCCACACAAGAACCTTGACAACCAGGCTGAGTAGCGGAAGACCAGGGTGAGTTGCAGAAGTTAAGATGAAATGAAGACACATCTAAAAATTTGAAAGGGTGAATGCACTGTTAAGGAATTTTTCTCTTCACGACCATGCACTAAATAAGCATGAAAGATCTTCATGCAGCTTATTTTTTACTAACTAGTACTTTGATTTGTGTTTATACTATAAATTTACGCACATGTACGTTTGCTACTCGTCAGTGTTTCTTGTGTTTGGATGTATGTGTTTACAGTTGTTTTTCTCTGGACTGTGCACACGCACAGTATGTTTGTGTATACTTGTGCGAGATGTTTCTCGTAGTTAATGTAATGAAGTTGTTTTTACGACGTTAAAGTACAAACTAAACAAAAAAAACAAAAACAAACGAATATTGGTCGCGTATTATAATTACTCGGGTTTTAAGTAAAAGAAATGTCTAGGAGTGATAAAATATTTGAGATTGCTTAATTTTTGAATATTTAACCGTGAAAAATGCTTGTATGAATAAAAATTTAAGAAGTGATATTTTACATATACATTGTCTAAGGTGATTGAAATTCCGGAAAGAATTACTATGAAGGTGTTTTGATCCTATATTGTCCACATACAGCAGTTGCACACAATAACAGAACATCAAAGAAGCTTTCCTCAGAAGTTAGAATGTACCACCCACGAAACAATTTTCCCGACGATGACCAGTTCAGTAACACGCTCTCTTTAACTCACCTGTTCGGGAACTTTCAGAGTCGTTTGTCCTCGCTCTAAACTAGCATTCCAGTGCATGGGAACCCGGTCAGCGGCCCCTGGAAGACGCGCCGCCTCCGCCTCCGCCGCCGCAGCCGCCGCAGCCGCCGCAGCCGCCGCTGACGCTGCCACCGCCTGCCACCGACGCTCCCGCCCCCACAGGGCCGCCCATTTTCGTTTTCCTGGTGACGTGTGCGGCGGCGGCGGCGGGGTCGCGTGCCGTGGAAAAGCGTGCGCTTGCCAGCATTGCGTGCGTGGGAAGCGACAAAGCGCTTCCGTGAGCGTTGCCTCCCACGTGCTGTATCGGCACGCGCGAGTCGCACGGCCTGGCACCACCTGCTCACCCCACGCCACCCCGTCTCACCCCGCCCCCTCACACCATTTTGCCCCGGCCGCCTGCCTGTGCGTTAAAGGATGAATGGAGGTGCAGGGGGCAAAGTTACATTTGAATGGAGGTATCCCTCCCCCAAGTCGTACTTGTCTTTCTATCTTACGACTGCAGGTGTAGTATTGTCACAACAGAATGACGAGATGATCAGAAAATATACTAATGTTTTCTTGTGTAATTGAGAGAGATGAAAGTAATATTTGAGAAACGTACTTTTATTCATTATGCTTACATTGATGTAAATAATTCGATTGTTGGAGTTTTCATTTCACGTTTGTAAGTTTTCACATATTTTGTCAACGTTTCTAAAAGACAAACCGGGACTTTCTCAAAACTGTCTCCTAAAACAACTAAGCTTTTTGTACGGATAGATAACCATTTCTATCTTGATAAACTTCAGAAGGGAGACTACCGAGAAAAGACAACAATTACTTCCTATCTGAACAGAACCTTCATGACCACACCACTTATTCAGGTAGAGTGTTATTAGAACATAGTTTGTGTTTAGAATGTTAGAAATCGTTTAAGAAAAAATATTGGTTAAATATAGATATGTGCACATGCTACAAAATGGGAATTATGTTACATGGATTTGAAAAAAAGTCTGTTCGTGATGGAGAACGATGGACTTCATATTCGTTTTCAGCGCACCAAAATGCATAAAGATTAGCCAAAATTATCAAATCAAATTTTTGGTTGTAGACTTGTGTTATTAACAAAGGTGTATTATTCATATCAATTTTTTATATAAATTAATTTAATCGATTAATTCAAAACTTTAAATTAAAAAAATACCGAAAAAATTACATTTATTTGGGTGAAAAGAGATGTTTCAAAGATAAGAGAGGGGACGTGATAGAGAGCCGACTTTCCCCTCCCATCTGCCCTCTAGCTGTAGGATCAGTTGTATCAAGGAACTCCCATTCAAATTTGGCTTAGGTATTCTATGAAATACGATTTCTTTCAATATTAAACTGTTTAAAAATGAAATGTTCTCGACTTAACAGAACTTGTTTCATTGACCAGCAACATAAAAGGTGGTAAGGTGGAGAACAAAAAGCCCAATTGTTTGAGAGGGTATTGAGTCCCCTGAGGCGGTCGTGGGATGTTCTCTCACCTAACGCAGCTCGCGGGAGACGGGAGAGGGCGCGGCGGCGGTCTAGGCAGCGCTAGCTCAAGCGGCGTCGGGGGAAGGCTGCGTAGAAGTGTTTTCACCTGGGGAGGTATCGTAGAGCAACGTTCGGTTTCGTGCAGAACATTCTAAAGAAAGTGCGCACTTCGCGACTTGGACTACGACTCGCCTCTCAAGGCGGTACGTGCAGGGCTCCCCGCATGGCCTGCTTAAACCCGGAGGGCGGGGACGTCGTCGGCTTGAATAAACGCTGAATGGGGCACCGCGCCGAGCCGCACCGTTTGAAAACATACCCGCGCGTCGAAAACATTGCGTTACCCAAGTTTCTCTCCGTGCATATCGCGCAGTCGCTTTGAATACACTTTTTTTTCTTCTTGTTTATGCGCGAAGTTTGTGGTCGGTGTTTCGCGTGCTCCATACGTCACAGGGAAGTTACGACGTGTTCGGATCGTGTACTGTAAAGTACTACATGTGAGTTGCTTTACTCGTAATATAGAATTTAGTGATGTATTTACATTCTTATGGAATAGACATAAGGAGGGGGAAACCCAACATACAAAGAGGGAGAAATCTCAACATACAAAAGCTGCTTATTTCATATATTTTTTTTTATTTCGGAGCAGAAAATGCTTTTTAAAGAACAAAATACGCATGTAAACTAATTTAGATATTTTTGTCATTTTTGCTATTTCATTTTTATGGTAGAACAAATCGTATGTTTCCGCATTTGCCTTGTAGAAAAATGCCTTAAAATTTATTATTTATAAGCACGGTAAAAATATGTTCGTAGATCGTATAGAAATTTTAATTTTGATCGAAAAATGATCAAAATTTGTCTTATTATAACAACAAATATTCCATGAGAATAATGTTTCAAGATATTTATTGGGGATATATTCAAAATTTGAATCTGCTAAATTCTAAATGTTAACGCGTGACAAAGTTTGCTCTAGCAACTTATGTGTGTGTCAAAGCCAAAAAGCGAGAGCTTTCCGGAAGAACGGTTTACTATCCGAAGCGGATCGGAGCGGAACCGAGTGCGAATAACATTGTTTTCACCGGAGCTGCATGCAATAGGATTTTGCATTCACATCTATGCGATTTTTTTAACATCAATGAAACGTTTTATATGTTTCTGAAATGTTATTATTTAGAGTGTGGTTACCACTAGTGTTGTCACGATGTATTTCTATGTTCGTATTTCGATTTCACAGTGTAAAATAGGAGAAGTAAATATGCAATAAAAACGACCAGCGTACATACTGGCTTTGGTGATTTCTGCATTGACGATTTCGAACACAAATATAATTCTACAGAAGTCAAATGGCTCTAATGTGAATATAAATGATAACAAAAAAATCAGTTCATTATTTGCTTACCGGCAGCCAGTTTTTAAGTCGATCGTTGAAAATTTGTGCAAAAAATTTAATTGGAAGAGTAAGTAATGAAACTCCTTCCATTGATAACCGGGTTATTTAAATTTTCGGAATAAAATATAATATAACGAAGAAAGGCAGCTTGATTCATGTATACTTGTTTGCAATCCCCGTTTATATTGTGAAAACAAATATGTTGACCGCTTGCATTAATATTACTGATATTATGTTTGAGTTTTAAAAAGCCAAGAAAATAAATCCAGCGTTATTAAAATTATTTATTTCATTGTCGCCACGATCAGCGTGGGTTAAAATGTATATTTATTAACATTTGTGTATGTCCCCACACCGCCATGATAGAAATACCATTCCACTTTATTCATAAAGGTGCCGAAATTAAAGAAAGTTTAAAACTGTTCTTAACGAATGGAATTGTATTCCTCAATATCAAATCCTCAAATCATTTCATTCACACCTTTTTCAAAATAGGATAGTTAAATAGGTTAGGAATTATTTTAGAACTCGCCATTCAAACATGTTCTTGCCCATTGGAAAAATGTTTAGAAGTATAATGCTGAAAACTTAAAATAACGAATTTGAAATAATAAGAAATATTATAAGGAATATAAATGTAAGGAATATAAGAATATAATAAGGAATATAAATGTAATTCAAAGCCCGCTCTCGCAGGAGTTCCGGGATTCTTAGACGGGCAAGTAGCTCGTGCGGGCGCAGTTTGAAATGCATGTAAACATTTGAAGCCGTTTCATTGGCATGAACCTCGCCAACAATAAACACATTGTAGTGTCGCAATCGTCAACGACGCCAAGTTAGATGAGCTCCGTCGCAATCGTCAGCGACGCCAACTTAGTCGAGCACCAGCCGACTCTTATGGAATAATTGCTTCTTATCAAAAACAACAATTTTATTTATTATTATCAAAATCTGCAAATTTCTAACACCATTTGCACTGATAGAAATATTTCAAGAACTTCCTCGTGGACACGAGAATCTTTTCAGGTCATTTTACTTCGACCTCTCAAAGCCTTCTCACTATTTATTTATTTTATCTCCCCAGCAACTTCTCCTGTTGCCAGGCAGAAACAAACCCATCATAACCACTACGTTACATTCATTTATTTCATTTAAATGTTCACTGTCTCGTGTTGCAGAGCTGGAGCGGCTGCAGAACGGCGGGAAGGCGGCTGCCGCGCGGCCCTGCGCACGAGGAGAAGCGCTTCGCGGACATCATCAAGGAGAAGCCCATCAAGGTCACCATCCGCGTGCTCGTGCCCGTCAAGGAGCACCCCAAGGTACGCCCCCCGGCCACGCCTCCGAATTTATTTTTTATTTATTTATTTATTTATTTGTCAAAAAACAGTAAAATCTGTATATGACGTGTGGGGAAAGAGATTTATCTGCGCACATTTTCTTGCGGGCCAGAATTTAAAAAAATTTCTTCTCGCATTGCATAATTCTGTCATTTAATGGCTGCAGGCCCGTTGCATAATGATACTCATTACGGTACAAATTTCATTACGATACAGGTTCTTGACCAATCACGGAGAAGCTTACAAACCAAGTATTGACACTTCATTAATCACCGAGAATCGTTGCAGTAAAAGTTCGGCGATTGTGTATATTACAATTGCATGTAATATTATATTATGCTTCTCAATTTTAATTTATATTATTATTAGTAATATTTTACGTGAAAAAGTTGTTTAAAATAAATTGGATCGTAATTTCACTTTGATCGTATTTGACTAGGGCAGTGGTAGTTTTTGGAGAGAACATTTGACTGACGTTAATATCTCAACGCGTCATTTTGTGTTATGTGTTGCTGCCATGTGGTGGTCCTTCGAAATCGGACAATTCTTTAGTTTAAAATGCCTTGTAAATGGTGGTTCTTTCTGGTGGTGTTGACACCTCCAGAAATAAGAGAAAATGCGGCAATATTTGCAGCATAATGCGGCAAAATGGTGAAATTGCGGCAATATTTGTACTCCCTCGCAAGCGTTCTAGTAAAACAAAGTCACATGTGGTGGTTAGGGTAGATAGGTGTCCGCTAGGTGGCCTTGGCTGAATCCTGCATGTCGACTGCCACGAAACGATTCAATGTAGAAGTTTAACTTATAAAAGTTACCATATGTCGTAGAAAAAGTACCGTTTGAAACTCGATGGAATGGGTATTAATACACTCATGTGAAGTTTACGATACTCGCTCGTATCGTAATATCATATCACACTCCTGTATTAATATCCATCATTACATCATCGTTTCTTAATGTACTAGTGAAGGATTTCTGCTTGCAAGGAAAAAAAAACTCTAATCTTACTCCTCCCTATATTTTGTACATTTCATTGCGTACATTACGTAAATCAGATACTAATCGAAACAAAAGAAAGTAAAATTGTTGGTGTAAGTATTAATACAAGCATATTTCTTTTTAATACGCCATTGATTGTTGGTGAAATAAATGAACTCAATTGCATTTTGATACTTTTCCATAAGGAAAGGAAATAGCTTCTAACAAAAATAATTACAGTGTTCTTTCATGTGGCATGCTGTTCTTTTCTGGAAAGCGGCGGCATGATGTCCTCTGTGATGGGTTTGGTTTGTTGTTGGATTTCCTATTTCAGAATAGGCAGATGTTTTTGATATCGATGAACTCTACAGAATTTATAGATAATTTCAGGCGATTCATGCAGATTTTAGGGTGAAGGGTTTACACTTTTAAGATGGACTTTCACCTTGTAAAATTTGCCATGAACGTAAAGTCTTCTCTAGATGTTTCAGTAAGAGAAGTCGCAATGGAAGGTTATGTTCCCTTTATTTCTAACAGTGTAGTATCTCTTGACTCTGCTAAATAAGGAATCATCCACTCTAGACCCTTTGATAGTAAAACGGAAAAATATATTTCTTAGTCGTAATATTCAATTGGAATAATTGCGGACTCTTTTAAATTATTTTTTTACGCAAATTTATCACACAAAGTCATGAGAGACAGCATTCTTGTAGAAAGAAACAGTAATAAAAATTGATCACAATTAAATCAGTATATAAGACTGCCAACATTGAAAATGAGATAATCTCCTAGAGAAGAAAACAGTGATGTCTCGAATTGCTTAACTTCTATGACTTCACGGAATGCAATTATGCAATTCGCCTAAGGACGCCGGAATTCATTTTTGAGAAAGTTTTTCATATAATAGAAATGAATGGGTGAAAACCAGAAAGGTATTGAAATGTACCATTCTCACGTCTCATCAAAAGCGTGGCTGTAATCATGTCCTGTTCCAAATTTATTAAGATTTGGGCGCCAGAAACAGGTTACATGAATTACTATCAAAGTTTTTCTATCTGATTTAACAAAAATTATCTAAACATCCAGCTAGCTTGGGTCGATGGGTCCGGATACAAATACTCGCTATCGCCTCGATAGCCGATTACCTGATCTGCCAACTATACAGTATGGCGTGGAATCTGAAATGTAATAATTATGCTTTCAACTAATTAAACATTATGATTGACAAATGAAAAAACTCTTTTCTTTTCCAAAGAACAAAATTCAACAATTTATTTAACTTTTAAATTAAAACAATTAATTAGATGGTCATGACCCCTTCTGAATAAATTGTCTCTTTTATACTGCAGTATTTTTTTACCGTTTTTGCATGCCAACGCTCCGTAGTCGCTTCTCACTTGGCCGTTGTTAATTCCAAGTTCCGCTTCTCTCTTCCGGTCTTGCGCCGCCGCTGACACGTCCAGTCCACACTGCCTAAACTATCTGTTAGTCTTGTCCGACGCTCCCGGTTCCTAATCTCTCCCACCGGTTATGTAGACTATTGAAGTCCAACTGCAATGTCCGAAAATCTGAACAAGTCCTCCGAAAATCACTTCTGGTAAATTATTTCAAAGTCCGAAAACAAACTATCACTTCTCTCACAAGACAAAGTCCGAAAACAAGCTATCACTTCTCTTACAAGAAAAATACAAGTTTCACTTTCCCACTATATTGTCTACAGACGATCTTTACTCTACGACACCCCGAGTCAGAATGTTCGATCTACACTCCACGACACCCAGAGACGGAATGTACGATCTTCACTCTACGACACCCCGAGTCAGAATGTTCTGTTTAATGCATTTTTAAACCCTTCATGGCTCGGTCGGCGTCCATCCTTCTATTATTTCAAAACACGGCGGCAACATTAGACTATCTGATCTTTTATAGCCAACCCGTGCGTCTCTTACAAATCCAAGTAGCCGCGACCTCAGACAGTCATTCGTTTTTGCACCAATTCCCTCTTAGGTTCTTCAGCCATCTAGCCGGCGTCCTGACGTCATCAGGGCCCGTGTATAGTTTGTTGACCTTGCCAACCTCTGCGCCGCCGTTGCTAAGGCCCATACCGCCATATTGAATCCCCATTTATCTACCCCATGTATAACTAACATCATTAAATAAAACCTATCATATTCTGGTATATCACAACTTCCCCTCTCCAAGCGTCATTTGGTTTGCTACAACATAACTAAATGACAAGACTACATTAAACACTGTCTTCTTACTTCACTACGATATATTCACTGACACCTTTCACTTTACACAACACATATCTTGTATCTTGCAGCCTTAAACTATTTACATTTGTTTTGTTAATATGCCAACATAGTTTTGAACCATCTCATTGAGTATAAATTATTGCCTGCTATTTACTTCCGTCTTATATCCATCACATGTTAATTGAAAAAAAATTTTTTTTTTTCACATTCTAACAAAATAAATGTAACAACACAACAAACACTATTACACACTATTATATACAGATACTATTTACAATGATTTATTCCTGGACAAATATTCAATCGTGGGTATCGTCCCCTTTTATACGGCTTAATGTTCCTGTAATTATATGTCCCCATTTCGTCCAATTTTGGCGGTTTTTCATGACGAGCGATGGTTTTGCTATTGAGTTTTCTAGCATCGATACAAAATCGGATTTTATTATCTTTCTTTCGGACTATTACTATCGGGCTCACATACGGTGTCATAGATTTTTTTTATGATACCATCCTCCAGCATCGTGTTTATTTGTCTACATACCTCGGGTTTAAATACATGTGGGATCGGGTATTGCTTTACATTGAAGGGTTCCTCATCCATCAATTCAATTTTAAATTGACATCCTTTTACGGGATCCTTTGAACCTTCAAAAACGTCTTGATATTCGCTAACTAACGTTTCAACGGAATGGCTAACATCTACTCCATTTTCGTCGACCGCATACTTGGCTGCTGCGTGAATCTGGTCCCTGGTCTCTTCAATTAGTTCCGCAATCTCACAAATACACAAATCTTCGCCTCCTGATCTTTGATCCCCAAACAATGTTGTTGCCCTTTGTCAGTTCGTAACAATATATTCCTGTTACCTACATCGACCTTGGCGTCACACATCTTTAGGCCATCAATCCCCCAAATGATTGGACGAATCAAATTTTTTATGATTATTGCAGGGAACTGTATCGTCACCCCTTGGACTTTCACCTCCACCCAATTTGCTGACTTCTTGTTTCGATGCGCCTCCCGTTAGCCGTACGAATATTTAATTTTCTAGCAGGTAATTCTTCAATCTTATTCCCTTCTTTTTTTAGTTGCTTATATAATTCTTCCGATACCGCACAAACATATGCACCAGTGTCAATTAAAATATCTACCGGTATATGCCGAAACATCCCCTTCAACACCAAACACGTGCTATTTTCCGCCCGTTCGTCTGTATCTTCCCTTAACAAATCTTCTGCTGCTACCTCAATGCTATTCAACTCTCTAATAACCATCATCTCATCAGTCTTATCGTTCGAAATAACCCGCCTATTTACTTCGAACAGTGGGAGTTTTCCTGCTCTATTGCATTAATTTCTATCTGTTCGTATCTCTTATCATCTTTGGATCTTCGCGAGTAGCTATTTCCTGTCTTTTTAGATTCTCTCTTGGCATCATTTCCCCACTCGCCCTTCCCTTCTAAACTATCATTTCCTTGGCGATTATCATTATCAACTATTTTTCCCGTTCCATTATTCTTTCCATTCATGCTATCATGGTATCCGTTACTATTATTCCGTTCATATTCGCCACTCAAAGTCCGATCGAAGAGGCTTAGCCGTTCCACTAAGTCTTCATAATCTACAGGTATCGAATTCCATAGCAAATTTTGAATACTGACTGGCAATTGACGAATAATAATTCTAGTTAATTCATTGTTATCTATCCCTTCTTCGCAAGCCTTGAATGCGGCAATTTTGCGTGTTGCAAAATCACACATGGTTTCCGCTCCACCTTTCCTATATTTTTCACTCATCAATTTATATTTTAAATCAAATTTATGATTCTCATTCCAGTAACGTTTCAAAAATTTCTCTTTCCATTCTTGATAACTCGTTGGTTCCGGAATTAATGATGTCAACCAATGATGGGCTTTAGATGACATTGCCTGCTCGACCATATGCAATTTTAACCTGTCAGGAATATTATTAATCATAAAGTAGCTTTCTAATTTTGAGATAAAAGACCATGGTTGCTCCTTGATATCCCCATGGAATTTTAAATAACTTGGCAAAACTACCGCGGATGCTGTAGTTATTACATTTCCCTGCGTGCGTGTTAGGACTTCATTTTCCAACTGATCTATCTTGCCTTTAAGGTTTGCTATCTGTTTTTCCGATTCCAATTCCTGCAAAGTTTTAATATTCCTCAGCCCCTCTTGTATCTGTTGTTCTACCTTACTATCTGTAACAACTATTTTTAATTCAATATTTTCTATTTTGTCGCCATGTTGTTGCGATATCTCATTTAAATATTCTATACGCGATTCAGCGTTCGTCATTTTTTTACATTGTTGGTTTTGTGTAAGTGCTAATGCTGTAACATTTTCCTGTAAAGCCCCAACTTCAGAATTAATTTTATTAAAACATTCCTTTTGCTCTTTCTGAATTTGATTTACTTGACAATTAAACGCATCCATTTTTGAATAAATATTACTAAATTCATTAGCTGTATTGGTCCGTAACTGCGATATCTCCTCACATATTGCTTCACGAAAATTTTTAAATTCCTGAGTCGTTTCTATCTTTATATTTTCCAATTTAGCGTTCATGTCTAAAGTCAATCCTTCCAATTTAGCATTATTATTTTCCAATTTAGCGTTCATGTCTAAAGTCAATTCTTCTAATTTAGCATTATTATTTTCCAATTTAGCGTTCATATCTAAAGTCAATCCTTCCAATTTAGTATTCATTTCTGCCTTCATTTCAGCTAACATTTTAATTATTATCAAGTTACTAGAATCCGTATAGTCTACTGGAGCTGCCGCTACTTCCTTTTCTTTCTGTTCTACCTCAACTAATTCTCGCAACATGTCTCCTTCGGGATTCATACCGTTAGCCGCCACATTATCTATTTCGACATTTTCAGAACGTGCTGTCTTACTTCTAGTCTCCATCTTGAAATTATGATACAAATTAAAATTCTCACTATCAAATCTCCTCAATGAAATGGTTTTGGCTTTTTTTTTTTATAATTACAGTTAATTTCATATGTCAATCAATAAATTTCAGATTCCTTTTTGATCAATTTGTTATAATTTATAATAATTCCTTTAAACGTACTTCACTTTGTTATAAATTATAACAAAATATGCCCCAGTTGGCGCGCCATTTTGAAATATACCTTTCTCAACGTCTCATCAAAAGCGTGGCTGTAATCATGTCCTGTTCCAAATTTATTAAGATTTGGGCGCCAGAAACAGGTTACATGAATTACTATCAAAGTTTTTCTATCTGATTTAACAAAAATTATCTAAACATCCAGCTAGCTTGGGTCGATGGGTCCGGATACAAATACTCGCTATCGCCTCGATAGCCGATTACCTGATCTGCCAACTATACAGTATGGCGTGGAATCTGAAATGTAATAATTATGCTTTCAACTAATTAAAAATTATGATTGACAAATGAAAAAACTCTTTTCTTTTCCAAAGAACAAAATTCAACAATTTATTTAACTTTTAAATTAAAACAATTAATTAGATGGTCATGACCCCTTTTGAATAAATTGTCTCTTTTATACTGCAGTGTTTTTTTTTACCGTTTTTGCATGCCAACGCTCCGTAGTCGCTTCTCACTTGGCCGTTGTTAATTCCAAGTTCCGCTTCTCTCTTCCGGTCTTGCGCCGCCGCTGACACGTCCAGTCCACACTGCCTAAACTATCTGTTAGTCTTGTCCGACGCTCCCGGTTCCTAATCTCTCCCACCGGTTATGTAGACTATTGAAGTCCAGCTGCAATGTCCGAAAATCTGAACAAGTCCTCCGAAAATCACTTCTGGTAAATTATTTCAAAGTCCGAAAACAAACTATCACTTCTCTCACAAGACAAAGTCCGAAAACAAGCTATACAAGTCTCACTTTCCCTCTATATTGCCTACAAACGATCTTTACGCTACGGCACCCAGAGTCAGAATGTTCGATCTATACTCCACGACACCCAGAGACGGAATGTACGATCTTCACTCTACGACACCCCGAGTCAGAATGTTCTGTTTAATGCATTTTTAAACCCTTCATGGCTCGGTCGGCGTCCATCCTTCTATTATTTCAAAACACGGCGGCAACATTAGACTATCTGATCTTTTATAGCCAACCCGTGCGTCTCTTACAAATCCAAGTAGCCGCGACCTCAGACAGTCATTCGTTTTTGCACCAATTCCCTCTTAGGTTCTTCAGCCATCTAGCCGGCGTCCTGACGTCATCAGGGCCCGTGTATAGTTTGTTGACCTTGCCAACCTCTGCGCCGCCGTTGCTAAGGCCCATACCGCCATATTGAATCCCCATTTATCTACCCCATGTATAACTAACATCATTAAATAAAACCTATCATATTCTGGTATATCACAGTATAAGTGAAATTTTATAAATTCTGAGAAAACGTATATTTAAATCAATATCACTGTTAAGTTGTGGTGCTTTGTGTCATCATTAAAACTACGGAATTTCAATTGTTCATTAAAACCACGAAATTTCATTGGTAATGAAATACAGCCTAATATATACACGTTTTTCTCAGAATTCATAAAATGTCACTTAAACCATTTTGGTTTTCACCCATTAAAATATAGAAACTGCGTATATTGTTATAAGTAGAATCTTCTTGTTTCTTTCATTATTTGGGTATTCCATAATCTCAAATGACCGCCAACTTCAGTACTAAAACAACGGCGTGTTTGATCCACCTACCAAATTGATTTGAGTTTGTGCTAAAGGAATTCTGAATATCTCATTCTGTACCAGACAAATCACTGGCAAAGTCTCATTAATAATATTTTATCTTAAATTTATTGATACGTTGATGAATGTTAAAATGTTAATTATGATTATGATTACTTACATGTTAATAACATACGCACTGTAAGTCTAAATTACTGTGCTTCAGAAACACCTCTACTCTGAATGATATCCTTTATGTTCCGAAAACAATATATTAATGACACCATTTCGACCATAATGTTTAGTTTTCTGTCATTATTTAATAGCGAATCTACAATCCGTATTTTAAATGTTATTAATGTGACTTTAATTGTAATATTAAAAAAAAACTACCAACCACTTATTGTTCTGTTTATTATGACTCGTTGGAAAAGAAATTTCCACATTATTAAGAACGGTTTGTGAATAGTGCATATGTATGATGCATTATTTTATCAACCACTAATGATTCCAAAGAATCAAAGTAACGTTAAAAGTACAGTTTTCCAACCAAAGGTGTCTTTAATCCATTGGCTCGCATGGACTAATGAGTTCTCTTCGCTATTCCGGAGCACTCATTAGCGCCTGTTGGCTCTCCTTCATAACTCGGCTGCTCCCATTCCGGGAAGTGTAGTGTGGTGACGGTGCGGGGTCTTGACCTTCCGCCTCAAAATCTCGGAGCAGCCGCTGCCCGTTCGTGGAAGCGACCGGATCTCGTGGCGCCGCGCGCGGTTCAGACGTCGAGATACCGCCCCTGGAGCTGCCCTGCCCTGAGCCGAGAGCGCGAGGATCGGATGTCAGGCGGCGGTGGCCGGCTCCGGCCGCCCCCGCGCCCAATCAAAGCCTTCCTGTGTGCTCGCCGGCGTCGGAGTACGACCCGGCGCCGGATAACGGCCGGCGTGTCGCGGCATGACCTTACAGGGCGTTCACACAAGGGACGCGGTCACGGAAGGAGAATGACCTTCGTCGCTGCCTGGACTCGGTGGAGAGACAACAGGTCCGAAAATGCGCAATCAATCAATACTAGAAATGAAATGAAGAGCTTTTCTGTGATGCAGTGTTTGGGACCAAATCAGGTTTTCATTCTCATCTCATGTACGAAGTCGACAAACATGATTTGGAAGTACGAAAAGTAACTGTTGATTAAGTAGTAAGCATATTCATCAGACACATCTCATTTAATAACAACTGATGATTTTGCTTATGATGAAGAAAATGCTTGTGTATTCTGAGATTTATGTAAAAAAATTACCTCTTCGGGGAGAAGAGTCTTTTCATTGAGGTAGAGCCAGTTTCTCTGAATGTTAAAAAAATGTGATCTAAGATAAAGAAAAGTGTTCATTATAGAAAATATTTTACAGGTGCTGTCCATTATAGTGTTATCTTCCTACTTTATAATACATGTTATTATTTTCTTTCAAATCTTCTCTATTTGGAGCTAAATATCGCTTGTTGAATATCAATGAGAAAAGCTGCTTCAAAGAGCGGAAGATCAGAAAACGTAAAACACCTCCGAAGAAATAGTTTTACATTACATGCGCAAACAGTGCTGACAAATCCCTTCCAAGTTCGCGCTTCTTTTGAAAATGTCTTAAAACAGTTACTTAATATGTTGAAATCGAATGTTATTGTGCGAGAGATTTTCTAGCAATCAATGTTCATTAATCAAAACAAAGATTTCTGCAAGAATTCCGTGATCGTTGGCAGCTAGTGACTGCAACATGAAAGGCAAAGATGATGTCGACCTCTTGGAAATCAGCCACGCATTGCTGAAAGTTGGCGCACTTCCTGTGAGCTCTGGAGTCCCAGGAAGCAGCTGGAATTTCTCATGGGGCACCGGAAACGGGAGGTAACGTTTTTTTCTTCAGCTCTGAGTCCTTTTGAGCCGCCAGGGCTTCCCAGAAGAGGTTTCGGTGCGGAGTCGCCGGCAAAGCCTTCGACTCCTCTCACAACGAGACAAACAAAAGGCGTTTCGCGGCCAAATAACTTGAATTTTGGGGCTGCCTGATAGAACAAAGCGGTTGGGGTTAACAACGCTTTTTGCGTCGGAATGAGAAACGTGGTAGGAATGGTACTTATTAAACGTGTTCTGTCGATGGTGTCCTACCACGTCGAGCAAGGGTCGCAGGTTGAATAAATGAAAATCGATTTAGAGCAGTGATAGAACAGGTTTCAGCGTTGTAAAAGTAAGGTAAGATACTAAAAAGCGTGATTGTGATGTACTGTTGTTATTTAGTTAAGCTGATGGGATTAATTGAAAAACGCCAGTTGCAAATTGTATTCTCATTCTCTCCTCATTAATGCCTCTCTCTTTTACTCGTATGCTCACTCATTTGTCATATTTCTTGACTTACTTCTTGTATTTCTTGTCAAATATTTTTAATTGATACCTCCGTTTAGAGAATTTTATTCAACTTACATTTTTTTATTATGAGGTAGTTCATTTTTGTGCGATATTTCAGAACTTTAATTTAAGATTAACTTATCGTATGAATCATAGCTCCATATTAGTTGCCGTCTTACTGGACCACTGATATTGATGAAGTACATTCTGCCATGTTTGTGAGTTATTCTTCCATGTTATTTTAAAAGTCATTAATATTAAATCATTAGTCTATTGAAGTCTGAGGAAAAATAATTTTTCCTATCAAATATTTGCATACGCTTGCTTTAATTTCGATTTCTTGCGATCTTTTCACTAAAAGAACATATATTTACTCATTATACTTCGGTTTTTCTTTCTTGGCGCGTGGAGGTACGTCATCAAAATGGAATATCTCACGGTATTTCGCGTCGTTCTCGGTTGTGCCGCTAGGAGTCGCATGATTACTAGCACTGATTGATACAGTCGCGATCACGCGACTTCTAGCGGCAAAACCGAGAACGACGCGAAATACCATGATATATTAGAGTTTTGATGACGTACCTCCACGCGCCAAGAAAGAAAAACCGAAGTATAAGGCGTCAGATCTTTGTGAATGTTGCACTACTGTTGCTCACCTTCTTGAAATCATTTGTTTAGCAGAGAAAACAGAGACTTCGCTCCACCCAAACGTGAGGGCGAAACATTTTCTCTCGTGCCCTGTGGTGGGTGACCGCGTCGTGCGCACGACCAGAGGGACTGTGCGTCGGCGTAGACGGCGGGGGCGGTGCCGCATGCGTCCGCACGATTTATTTCCCGCCAGCTGCTTGTCGCAACTAATTCGCCAGGGTTGGGTGGTCGTTGCGGGCTGGGTAGTCAGGACACTAGGTTGGGCAAGGAAGCCCGTATGATGACCTTAGTGTAGCGATGTGGCCGGCGTGTAGAATACGCGGAAAGAATGGGAGTGGCAACAAACGGAAGAAAAATGAAAGGGGTCACAACAGGAAGAAGGAACTGGACTGGCTGAGGTTGCCCAGTGCAAAAATTGTTTCGGCTGCAGTGTCTCTGACTGGGAGGTTGTGAGGTTCTTGAGCAGGTGGCGCGTGGAGTATTTTCGGCACTAGCTTCACGGGTACGTCCAATAAAGCCGCTGTCTGGAGAATTATAGCTGCCAGTTGCTGTGATTTACATGTTTTCCGCGATCAATACCATTTCTACAAGCAGTACTCTCACAATTGGACCAAGCACAGCGCGCAATATTTTCTTCAAAAAATTGTAATCTTGGCGAATCGTCCCTTTTCTAACACAATATAAACATTTTTCGTTTCATATTTTTACATATTTAGCCCTTTATTACATATTTAACATTTTTTGCCATTTTCACGAAATATTCTTTTTATTCTATAATTTTTATTATGTATTTTTTATGATAAGAACTTTTTTTAAAAACAGTCAGCAATTTTTCGTACATTATTACTGCATGCTATTTACTCGAGGTACGCTACATGATGCCGCGGTTGTGTGTTCACACAGTCCGGCGCGTCTGCTTCAGTTAACTCAGTAGTGGGAAGTGTGCGTCAGTGACAGATATCAGTTTCCCCTGTAGGTGCGAAAAGTATCACTGGCGCCGCGTTTCGTGACCTTGAACCTTAATTTACAAATACTTTTTAAAACGTATGTACTGTTTTCAAATTTATTTAGAAATATATTTATAAATATAATTTCGTATTATGTAATGTTCATTTTATAATTAGTTTATTTTATAATTACATATTATATCCGATTTTAAATTTTTATTACATATTCTTACTGTTTCCGTTACATCTTTATGTACATATTTTGACCATCCATACTACATATTTTTCTGGTCTCTAATAATGACCACAGCAGTTGACGCACTCGAAAATACTAAATAACCAATCAGTCAATCAATCGAAAGGGAATTAATGAGTGTGAGATGGTCAGGGAGGGCGGTGCGTTGACAGCAGCAGGTGGCGAAGGGCGCTTGGGAAAAGGCGTGGGGGGTGGCGTCTGTGCTGAAGGGCGGAGCGCTGGCGTCGGCGGTGGCAGAGCTCTGCGTGGCGGCGCCACCGACTTCCCAGAACCGTCCGCCAGGCCTATCGCCTTTCTAGACTTATCCGGTTTCTTTCTCCTACGTCGCGTCGTTTTCAGTTGGGGTTCGTGAAGACTAGGGCCGTCACGTTAAGAAGAAGAGAGGGCAATATCTTGAATAATATACTTTTTGACAAATTTCTTTATTTAAGTATTTTGTGCCTTGTGTGTTTCTGTAAATATTTTTTTATGTAGATGAATATTTGAGTGAGTATTATGTTTGTTTGGGGTATTATATATGAGTAATGTTTGAAAAGTGTGTCTGGAATCTTCATGTAGAAACTGTATATGCTTGAAAGAGTGGAGGTTAAAATGGTGGCCTTCTCACAGAAGAATTCGTTCAGGACTGCCTGTAGCCGTTAAAGGAACTACATTCGTGCTGGGCGCGAATCATGGTCAGGGAAGATCAATTGTTGCCGCTAACCGTTTCAAGCCCGTATTATTATGAAGCAGAAACAAAATATAAAAAGGAGGAAAGTAATAAATTGGATTATCAGAACAAAAAAATAGTTTTCAACATATTTACCAAAGTTTGTTTTATATAACGATGACTTATAGCTATAACAAATACAGGAAACGTAATACATTATATTACAAACAAATTTTACATTATGCCCCTCTTAAGATTTTTTTTTGCTTTTGTAAGGTATAAACCAACATCACATTTTACGTATTTAATCTTCGTAAACCTTTTTAATTCTGAGCATTGTTGACAACCAAATGCAAGGCAAAACCTACTAAATCTGCTTCGAGGAGTGGGGGCTGGTGGCGGAAGAGAGGGCTTACATCCTGAATTTCCAAACGTCATTTACTTCTTCATATGAACACATTACACCATTTTTTGTTTTTCGATATTTTGTTGCTTCAGTTGGAAAATATTGAGAAAATACAGGACCGGGCATAGGCTATAGACCATAGGACCAGCCATACGACCAGGTACAGGCTACGTGCCCGGTGCCGGTCGTAGAGGGAAGGGGCCCGCACCAAGGAGGCTAAGTAGCCCGAGTTCAGCTAGGGACGCGACATTGCCAACAAAACAGTGTTTGTAATACATCGCTCTAAAACCATCCA
Organism: Acheta domesticus; assembly: GCA_031308135.1. NCBI lineage: Eukaryota > Metazoa > Arthropoda > Insecta > Orthoptera > Gryllidae > Acheta > Acheta domesticus. The sequence goes on along the minus strand of JAHLJT010009419.1, from coordinate 85,019,948 downwards.
AGATTTGTAAACATAGAAGTTTTTAAAACTGGTTTAGTATTCTCTAATATTTATGTTTGTGAGAGGGAGATTTTAATTTGATAGTGGTCGTGTTTATTCATTTATAATTAAGATTTAACAGACAAAAGGAAGTAAAAATAACAATAATTAACTAAACAGAGTCTGACTGGTCAGGGTTATCTCAAGCGGTTAGAGCTTCCGCAGTTCGCTGCAGCAGGGTACGGAAAGAAGGGGAAGCCGTACACTTATGACACGTGCATTGACATTCTCTCCAACTGAGATATACCAGGATAGGCTAAGAAATACCAGAGCATCATATTCATTTCTTCGGCGAGATATAGACCTCACATTGCAGGTTTACAAACACCATTCGCTTCATTCGAACACCTGAATTGAAATAGTTTTCACATAGAATTTCGTGTTTTAATTTTGAAAAAATGTGATTAAGAAAATTGTAAAGTTTTAAATCAGATATCGAAAATGTAAAAACATCGAGCATAAAACATTGTTTTTAAAAAAGGATTTAATACATCGAAGTTTAAAATATCGATGATTCAACATCGTGTGTTTTGAAAACATCAACATTGACGTCGCCTCCCTAGACTCGCACGCACGCCGCAGCCTGATGCGGCGTCACCTGCCCGACCCTTGTTACGTTGCGCAGGGAACGACACGAGCGTAAAGACTTCCTGGGCCTGATTACTCGGGGAGCGTGAGGGTACGCTACCCTTGGTATAGTCCTCGGTGGAACAGTGATACGACCCTCAGGTTAGGCGGTACATACCCTCACGATAAGCGGTATCCGGGACGGGCGAGAGGAAAATCGGAAAAGGTAGTCCAACCCGGGAGTGGTAACGCGGGGGTCTGTGGGACCCCCACGATCCTTTCTTCCCGCTTATTGTATTTCCCATGTTGGCTACCCTGACCATTGCTTTAGTACCTTTCTCTTTTTGTATCATGATATTTAGTGTGCTCTCAGTTTGTCACTTGAATGAGTTTTATCAGTGTAGCAAGCTATTGTTTTTTTGGGGGGTGCCCAGAGACCCCCACGTTACCTTCTACATTATCAAAGGTGTCTTCAGTCTCGTACATTCTATTAGTTTGGGAACGTATTGCATGCTGTATTTTTACGTTAGGATTCCCCTGCAAAACTAATACTGAAGTACTAAGAACATTTTAGGTCACTTTATATGTTAAGAAAGGAGTGGAAGAATACGCCAACTTTTGCTGGAAGCGGGAACAGAATATCGTTACTCACCGCCCTGGAAAAAGCAGTCTGCACGCAGTTCCAAAATACCAGGATAATGTTTTCCTTGTTTATTGATTTGGATATGATTGAGAGAATTACAGAATCCACCAACATCAAAAATGAAATGGATTTAGATAGGAATAAAAATGATCGCAGCACGTATAAGACTGACAAAGAGGAAATGATGGCAGTAATTGTGCTACGTATTTTGGCTGGGTCTGTGAAATCAGGGCACCAAAATCTTGCTGAATTGTGGAATGTGGATAATATGAGTATTGAAATGTTCCACTGTACTTTGAATTTGAAAAGATTTCAATTTCTGCTACGAAACATGGTCTTGGATGTGACAACACGCGCAGACCGGTAAAAAAATTAAATCAAAATATTAAATGCTTTCCTGATGAATTCTCAGAGTTGTTTAGCAACTTAATTCTTAGTAAATTGTTTAATTACACGCAAAATAATAGAACAACATATTACTTATTTTTAATAATGTAGCATATTTCATGAAAAGAGTGGGGGGGTCTGGAGACACCCCACGTTACCACTTTTGTTTCAAAAAGTCACGTTACCACTGCCGGGTTAACCGAAAAGAAGGGGAATTAAGTAGAATCTGAAGGTCTATGACATTTTGTAGTATTAGTAGTGTTCTTATTTTTTCTCTCATTTCCTTTGGTTCTTTCCAGCGTTCTTCTTCTCCTTCTTCTCCGACCCGAATCTTTTCCAATCTCTACCCACCCGCTCCTCCTAGGTTTCTCGTTTTTTGCCACAAACATGCTCTGAAGTGGGCCCCACCCTCAACGTCCCCTCCCCATTGGCCCACCCTCGCTCTGTCATCCCGCACTCCCTGGGGCCACATGGCATTTCTCTGTTTCCCCCCCCCCCCGCCACCATTGCCCGCTCTCTGCCTCCACCCGCGGCGCGCGCCGGCAGCGAGAGATGAGATTTCGGGAATATATTTATTGCCCTCTAACTGTTTAGCTGCTCGCGCGGCGTGTCTGTGGTTTACCGACTCGTATCGTTTCCACAACGCCGAATGGGCGATGCGGATTTTCGCGCTGGCGTTTCCATGGCTGCGTGCGGGTGTTTTCGCGCCGCAGGCTGCTTTTTGCGCGCACAGTGTTCTATACATTCGGTGTGCGGAGAGGTCGCGCTGCTGACTTCTTTCGCCAAACCTTCAATTGTTTTGAGCGTGAAATGGCCACTACTGGTTTCGTTACACTATATCTTATTTTTTTCCATAAGCGACTCGCTGTGCCACCCACTTTGCCCCAGAGCTCGGCGCTCGCTTTTTTCCTCTGCGGGCGAACCTTTTTGCCGTCCTCCTCGTAAAGGTGCGTATGGAACTTGTGGCGCGGGCGGAGAGGTCGCGCTGCTGACTTATTTCGACAGAGGTTTGCGGCATCGACGGTATCCTTTGCTGATCAACGGGTAGATATTAATACATATTATTCTTCCCTCTTAATACCTATTATTTGCCCAGATTGTGTTGAAGGTACAAATTCCCTCAGTGCGTTCATGATTAGTTTAAAATTCGACTAGTAGTTGGATTCCCGCGAACATTCTGTTTGCAATGTGAAAATATTTTCGTACTGGAGTGCAACATTTTATGTAAACGTTGTTATAAAATTTATGTAAACGTTTTTTGTAACCATCTTAATATGTAAAAAACTTTATTAAATGCAAACAGTAGAAGAAATACAATTTAATGAATCAATCTTTGAGTTTTTGCCTACGATGGTGAATATTTAGGTCGTAGATTTTGCGAACTACTAAACCTCGTATACGTTGTATGTAAAACACAATGGTATAAAAACATGAAATCTGTCTATTAGAGAAACATTCGAGATAGTAGTCTCTCAAGATATTATTTTGAAAATTATATCATAGTACAACTAAAAACACAAAACTAATTCACATCTGTAGGGATACTGAAATCTGTCTCAAACTACAAAACCTTGTTTACCCAAGCTAATACATTTAAATATTGTGATACATAAACTCTTCCGCTCATTGATTTAACAGTTCTCTCAAGAGACATTACATGCTGGTCATATTTTTCTTACATTCTTCAACATTTTTATTAATGTATCGTCGGAAAAACACCAGTATTTTAACCATAAACAGCACACATCCTTAATGATTCACTCCTGCATCTACCAACCTCTTCAGAATCTGAGCATAGAGCCTCATTCACCATGTTTATTTGAATCATCGCTGCCGCCTCCGTCGCCGCCAGTATCGTCCTCGCCACAATCCCTATCACAATCGCCAGCATTTCCCTGGCAATGTCGCCTTCACCTCTGTCACCATCAACACCTCTAACACCGACTAACTTCCGTCACCGACACATCTAACACAACTTTCATCACCACCATTACCATTGCCTCCACCACTACCGTCACCAGTGCCACCATCCCAACTACCACCACCACCATCATCATCACCACCACCATCACCTTCACCATTATTTCCACCATCAACACCACCATCACATCTACCACAAGCATCATCTGCCCCATCACTACTACCATCACCATCACCATCACCTCTATCATCACCACCCCACCTCCAATCACACAGTCACGCCCCCCCCAACCCCGATCACAACAGTCGTCACGACCGTTACCACCATCTCTACAACCATCAAACACCACATCTGTCAGCATGATATCTACTTCCTCCGCCCTCCCCACCCCCTCTCCCTCCCCCGCAAGCGCCCTCCCCACCGCGGCCGCCCCCGCCGGATTAAAAGAGCCGGTTTCGTCGCAGACTTAATCGCCGGGAAGTTGCGCGCGGCGGCGCGCTAAAGAATTAAGCAACTCCGACGAGTGGGAGTCACGGCGCGGCGCGGCGCCCGCCTCGCGCGCGCTGCACCTGAGTAATGCGGCTTAGGAGCCGCCGATCTGCTCGCGCTCCACCAACAGACGGTGTACTTTAACTTAAAAATTCTTTTTGGTAATTGACTTTCTTCTCGCCCGTTAAGAATTCACGCGGGCAAATTGATACTTTTTTTTTGTCGTGCGCGGAGGACAAGAACGGGAATAGGAAAGGGAGAGGAGATCCCCGTTCCGAGGGCTCTGTGGGTAAAACAGAAATTCGATCTTTGAATGATGTAAAAGGTTAAGTCGGAAATTAGTTGCGCCTGTTGCTACAGGTCTTTTGAGGTATTCGTTGTGTGAATGAATTAGTGATCCAGTACAATCTCCTGCCACAAATAATTCTTGCGAGAAATCCTGTGTAATGGTGCATCACATGTAAAGTTTTAGTCAGAAACGGAAATTTGGTCAAGGAGTTGATAAACTTTTAACACGTAATATGAGCTTTACCCCTCGCAGAGAATTGTAATATAATAATTTATGTCTCTAATAGATTTTATTAGTAGTTACTTTAGGACTATTATGTTGGGTTAATGGACGGAATTTTCATTATAGCATTTGTAATATAAATATATAGAACATTATTTAGTTTCACTGCATAGCTAACTATGGATAATGCAGTCATATTATTTATTATATTAATATTAAAATGTCTTTCAAATTAATTAGACACTTGTATTGTAATGTGTGTTATATCGTCATTATATGTTGTATTGTAATTTGATAAACAATTACTAATGACTCTTTGACGAACAAAAATAAAAATGTAGATTTGGTATACCAATCATGTTCAAGGAATAAGAGAAGGCATTTCAGAATTTGCGGTGTTATAAACAAAGACATCCTTTTTAGAAAATTTGACTGGATGACAGGACACAATGAGTAATTCCTATAAGACTGGAATTGAAAATATTTGAATCAGAAGTTTCATTAAAAGCGAATTAAAAAAAACATGAATCCTTTAACGCTCAGTGTTCTCATATGAGGATACACATTTCTGGCCGACTGAAATTTGCTTCTTTTGCTCTAATTTGCGAATTTTATTTTTCAATGGATGTAAACATCTCCATTGAAAAATTTAACCAAGTTTTTAAATTCCTCAATGCTAGTTGACGATTTTGCTAAGCTATCTAATGCATTGTATGCTCTGACCCGGGGGTATTCATGGATTGCGTGGCTTCAAATCTTCTTCTAAAACTACTGCATAATTGTGCATAACATATGAGCTTTCAGACATTAACCTAAATTTGGTCAAGTAGTTAATGTCGTTAATGGATTAAGAGTATACGTAGTGTTAATGAGATTGTTTTCATGATAGTTATTGCATTGATATTGAAATAAAACTATTTAATAATTGAGTGGCAGGTGGAATGTGCAAATGGTATATTCCAGCGCCAACAGATAAAGTACGACGTGTAATGCGAAATAAAATTATTTTTCAGTTAAGAAATGTTAATGTGGACGGATCGCAAAATGTGTATTCGTCCGGGTACCTCCGATCATCCGGAGAATATAAGCAACATAATGGATGTGTGATGATCAGACAATGAAGAACCAAAAAATGCAGTGGTAAATCCTTCTTTGGGTGTTCAAAGACCTCATGACAACCGAAAGTACGATCATGCACAGGATTCGAGATCAATATGTGAGATAGGCACAACAGCTGAGAATAAATGGGCACGATACCGTCTCTTTATTTGACCACTCACAACCACAGGAAGAAGAGTCGTGGAGGAAATTTGAGGCCAGCGTCGGAGAGAGGCAGAAGTATTTAGAAAACTAGCAAATACGGGTGAGACCGGGAAAGTGAGCAGCGCAATGCACATACGCGGCGCGGCCTGCAGCGGTGAGTGCTCTATCTGGAGAGCCGTGTCGGGGCGAGGCCTAGGGCGGGAGGGCAAAAAGCGGGCGAAGGGTGGGGGTGGTCGGTGGGCGTTGGCGGCGAGGGCCGAGGGCAGAGGGGCGACGTCTATCTAATTAGCCCGGGCAGTGCGTGGGAGGCGGTGCGGCGGGAGCACTCTGCTGTGCTCTGCTCTGCTGTGCTGTGCTCGGCTGTGCTCTGCCGCGCTTTTGTGCAGAAAGAAGCGCTCCGTCGTAACGAACGTCATAATGAGGGAAATTTTTGTGTCAGATTTTTTCAATTACAACTCATGTAATTAGTAATTTTGAGATTACTGTTGTTTTTTTGTGCTCTATAATCTCCTTTGATTTATTAACGAATTTTGCTGGGCTTTTAAAGAAATAAACTTCTAGATGAACTTTATGAACTAGAAGCAAAACACGAATTCATATTTCATAGAATTAATTATATTTCTCGTTCAAATGTTGTTGAATAAAGCAAGGTCATAACAGGTTTGAATTAAATGGGTGGACGATATTCTGTGAAATTTGGAATTATGCACTTTTGAAAATAAAGTACATCGCCATGATTAGATTCTAATTGTAGGATTCAATCACGAATTTTCAGTTATTTCTTTGTTGAATGTCTTTTGTATGAAAGATATGAAAAAAAGATAAATTGAAAATATCGTGGTATAATTTCATAATAAAAGAAGACGCTTTGACGAAAATACATCAATGAATGTATGAAAAATAAATACGTTGGATTGAATAAGCTTTTCACAATGTGTTTGTGACATATTAATCGGCATTTGCTTTGAGCAGTATTAAAGGTAATAGTCGACAATCGACATCAAGTTTCCAATTGCTAGTTGTTAATGACTCAAGTACCTGTTTACACATGTAGAAATGTCCGTTGGAATGTCTGATCGTAATAAGCTTTGTGCACGGCGAGGTTGTTCCCAGATGCCACGTTACACGTGAATTGCTTGATCGAAATGCGCTCTTGGGATCGCGTGTTGTGACCGTCGTGGCTGCTATTCACTTCTCTTAGGTACTTCTCTGGTTGATATCGTGCGCTATATAAAATACGGCCATGTCCGTGCAAGAAAGATGAATGTTTATTTAAGGCAAAGGAATACGTTTTTCATGCTAGGTATGGTATGAATATCTGACGTTCTTTTATTGGCGTCATATGTAACAATGTTTTGTTTCTCCTCATCATTTGACGTTTTATGCCCTTATATATCTATGTATATCTTAAGGAAATGGATCAGGTAGAGGGCTGTGAAAAACGGTAAATTTAAGGCAGACGTCCTTTTCATTGTTGTCCTTTCAAGCACTGTACATAGTCGCTGTATGGAAAAAACTCTTCTATAAAATTATTTTCTATTCATAGAATTCCTTTTCGTTTGTATTATAGGAAGTATTTACCTTAATTGTCGATGTAAATGATGGTGGTGTCAAACAGAAAACGGGTTTGTTCCCTACGTAAGGAGTGTATTTATTTGCGCCGGCAAATTACAGAAGATGACGAACTTCAGGTTCATGAGTATCTACGTATCAAATAATCATTTCTTGTTTATGTAGCTTACGTTTTATTACTTTGTGTGACGTGAAGGTACTAAACGTCTTTTGAAACTACTCTTTGTGTGAGTCCATAGTTATGGTGTGCCTTTTGTGTTGATACTTTGCTCCTTCCTTCACCTGCCCTTATTTCCCCTTTTATGAAACGTTTTGTTCTTACGAACATGCAGGGCAAGGCTTATCACGAACGGTGAGTCGCGATCTCTGGTGCATGAAAACGAGAGAGGGCTGATATTTTCCACTCACTTTTTTATATCGCATTGAGCTTCTCATTTCTTCGAATATATTCTTCAAGGGTAATGGAAAAGCATATGGGTAGAACCTCGCAGCTTGAAAGAAAACATTCCTATGTTCACAACTGTCATAGTATTGTGGCATAAAATACAATGTGGGAGGAGATATCAAACATTTTCAGAAGTCTTGTAAACATTACATTTTCTTCGAAAACCAAGTATCAGAATCTTCTCGAATTATAATCAGATTAATTCAAAAACCAGCAGCCAATGACATTAAAAATTCACGTCCTAATTTCTTGATGTATCATACATATTGGCAGAATCATATGCATATACGACAGGCTGTGTTTACTTTAGTGTAGTTACTGTAATCATTGCTTATTTATTTGTATGATGAAACGACAAAAATATTTTAGTTTTAGGCGATGTTTTTAGTACACTGTAACACGGAAGGTAATTGATTGAGTTTTATTGTTTTGTATTCATATTAGCTTTACTTAAGTTGGAAATCTTGGTGGGAAACATTTTCATCTAGACATTACTTGTTTTTTGTCTTCTGTAACAAAATAACGTAGCAATATGCTCTTAAATAAACAATAATTTATAGTCTTTAATAGTCATAGTAATGTCAATGGAGTTGCTGATTGTCCCAAGCAATAAATTCTCTCGTGAAACCATTATTATTTCTCCCAATTAACGAAATTACATTCAATTTCGAGTGACTTCTGCGTAACGTAGTCAACACGTACACACATGTCTCTCCACGCTCCATCTCTCCATCCCTGGCCGACCGAGCAGCCGCTCCGAAGATCAGTCTAATCCCGCTCCCTCATAGGATCTGCGAGGCCGTTTGTCACGGCGCTCCGGAGGCAGGCAGCGGCCGCGCGCCCCGTCACAACTCAACTGCCGCGCAATAGCCCTAATGGAAGCGGCAGCGCTGGGCGACGTCACGCGCTCGCTTTCAATATATGATGGCGCTCGGCGCTCTATGATAAGCTGGGGACTCACTTGGCGAGTTAACTGCAAGAGTGGCTTAACCGACGTTGCGCATTGTTTTTCGTAAAATTACTCTGAATGATGTATGACTCGAGAGAGTAGGGTGCACTTGGAAGTGGCGGATCCATGGTGGGGGTACAAGGCCCGGCCGCGACGAAGTATCGTCGCCAGTTTTCGTCATTTTACTAAGTTTATGCATAATAATTACTAAGTATAAATCTCATTACATTCGAAGCAGTGTTTTCATTATGAATATACTCGTAATTTTGTATTTAATGATAACAATTGAAAGGCTATTACAAAAATATTTATGGAATCTAAATTAAAATTGCTTCCTTATGAAATATTCGGCACAAATAATACTTTATTGACCCGGCACTGGTAAAATCCACCACATGGATTACCTGAAAGCATTCGATAGCATTTGTATTTCAATTGAGACTTTTTGCCTCATAATGGTTCCCCAGTGTCTCCTGTGTATTATAAAACAATCAACATAACATATTCGTATATCTCAAAAGTCTCGTTTCCTATTATTTTTCTCTTTGATATGAAATGTGAGTCACCTTAGCAAACTACCGATTAGTCAAACTGGAAGTATGTAACTATGGTTCAATTCTTTTCTTGTATTTTACGAAACGCTCTTATGCCAATTTCTCTCAAGTTCACCATTTCGGGTCGATCAAATTTTGAGACATTCCGTATAACCGTGAAACACGTTCAATATTAAACAGAGTAGTCGTAGGGAAAACTCAGAAAAACATGATGCTTCAGATACATACTCTGCAGTAAGGTGGGTTGCATACCTTGTAGGCGTTGGTGAGAGATTTGAAGAGATAGAAAGAGAACCAGATAAAACCTAGCATCAGATCTTTCAGTAGGATTGAGTAGAAATGCGAAAATATACGAGCCTTAATTGTGTAAATATTCAGTTTTTTCATAATAAAATACTTTTTAAAGTTATTTTTTCTCAGCATGCACAGTGGTTTAGATGCGGAAACAGAAACTTGTACTACTCGCAGCACGTAATAAATATTTGAAGCAATTACACTTACAAGAAATTTCATAGCAGTGTATTGAAATATACCTTTCTCAAGGTCTCGATAAGAGCGTGGCTGTAATCATGTCCTGTTCCAAATTTATTAAGATTTGGGCGCCAGAAACAGGTTACATGAATTACTACCAAAGTTTTTCTATCTGGTTCTAACAAAATTATATAAAAATCCAGCTAGCTTGGTTCGATGGGTCCGGATACAAATACTCGCTATCGCCTCGATAGCCGATTACCTGATCTGCCAACTATACAGTATGGCGTGGAATCTGAAATGTAATAATTATGCTACCAACTAATTGAAAATTATGATTGACAAATGAAAAACTCTTTTCTTTTCCAAAGAACAAAATTCAACAATTTATTTAACTTTAAATTAAACAATTAATCTGATGGTCATGACCCTTTTTTGAATAAATTGTCTCTTTTATACTGCAGTATTTTTTACCGTTTGTGCATGCCAACGCTCCGTGGTCGCTTCTCACTTGGCCGTTGTTAATTCCAATTTCCGCTTCTTTCTTCGTTCTTGCGCCGCTGCTGACACGTCCAGTCCACACTGCCTAAACTATTTGTTAGTTCTTATCCGACGCTCCCCGGTTCCTAGTCTCTCCCACTGGTTATGTAAACTATTGAAGTCCAACTGCAATGTCCGAAAATCGGAACAAGTCCGCCGCGAAATCACTTCTGGTAAATTATTTTCAAAGTCCGGAAACAAACTATCACTTCTCTCACAAGAAAACTATACAAGTCTCACTTTCCCACTATATTGTCTACAACGATCTTTACGCTACGGCACCCAGAGAGAGAATGTTCGATCTACACTCCACGATACCCAGAGTCGGAATGTTCGATCTACACTCCACGACACCCAGAGTCGGAATGTACGATCTTCACTCCACGACACCCCGAGTCAGAATATACGATCTTCACTCCACGACACCCCGAGTCAGAATGTCTTGTTTAATGCATTTTTAAACCCTTTATGGCTCGGTAGGCGTCCATCCTTCTATTATTTCAAAACACGGCGGCAACATTAGACTATCTGATCTTTTATAGCCAACCCGTGCGTCTCTTACAAATCCGAGTAGCCGCGACCTCAGACAGTCATTCGTTTTTGCACCAATTACATCTTATGTTCTTCAGCCATCTAGCCGGCGTCCTGACGTCATCAAAGCCCGTGAATAGTTTGTTGACCTTGCCAACCTCTGCGCTGACCGCATATACCGCCATATTGTATACCCATTTATAGCTAACATCATTAAATAAAATCTATCATCTTCTGGTATATCACAGTATTTACACGAAAATATTGTTCATTTAAGCAGCAATTGCTGATGTGTTATAATACCTACTTTCTTGCAATTATCACTATCCTCCACGAACAGTTTAACCACTATTTATTTTCTAGTCCGACACGAATGGAAACCAGAGCTCCACTGCATTTCGTTGCCTAACAGTTGCTATGCGTGTTTCCTCGGGCTACTACACGGTCCCTGGAGATCTCCAAGTGCCGTGCAAAAGCCGCTTTTGTGTGCAACAAAGCCACATCCCGTACAAAGGAGGATGGAAGCCTAACGTTGGGCGCATGGACGAAGGGAAAACAGGGAAATAGAATTAGAAATCCATCCGCTGTATTATGCTTCATTTATAAGGAAGAGACCGATGTTCATGCAAAGTCAATTACGTAAAAATCAGTGTGTTGATAGAATCTTTGGGATGAGAAATGATACTAATTGTAGTGATAATACATAAAGGTATATTTGAAAAGAAATCTCTTAAGCCTTTTCGTTTGTTTTCTCCTTTATCAATTTCGCCAGGATTGGTAGCTATCTTAACATCGGTTTTGCGGAAGGAAGCAGGAAGACATTCGGCGAGGGGCCGACGCTCGGAGACTGTCGCCTGGGCAGAGGCAAAGGCTGCGAGGCGGAGGGTTTGCTGACTCCCCGCCGCGCTCCGCTGGATGCAAAGAGGCGAGCTTAGCGGCAGCGGTTGGCAAACGGCGCGGCGACTCTCTCTGGAGACCCGCTCTCATTGAAAACGCCTCAGCCGCTCCCGCTCCTGCCTCCGCCTGCGCCAACGCCGCCCCCGCCGCCACCCACCACTGCTCCATTCGCTGGTGCCGCATGCGTCTCCTCTGCTTCTGGCCCCGCCTGTCTCTCCGCGACACACTGTCTTGAGCTTCGTCTTATCAATCTGGACCTCCTCCTATCTTACCTTTGGCTGCACTTTCCCCACCTTACCATCATCCCTGCAGTCACTATCATATGCATAATTTTTCCACCAATCCCTTCCTAAGTTATTTTACATCATCAGATATCGTGTTTTCTAACCTTGCCAATGTCTTTGCCTTTCTCCACCTCCACGACTATCTTCCCTCTGCTCACTCTGCCTCCACCTCTGTCCAGAACCGTATGCCGTGAGCTTCTTCTTATCAATCTGAACCTCCTTCTATCTTACCTTTGCCTGCACTTTTATTACCTCACCATCATCCAACACGGTCGCTATCATTTGTAAATTTTCGTCACCAATCCCTTCGTAAATACCTTTATCTCCTTTCACACCGCGTTCCCTAACTTTTCCAATGTGTTTACCTTCACCTCCGCCACCATCCTTCCCCTCGGCCGGTAACCCCGTTGGATGCGCTTCCACCGCTACCTCCATCCCCTCCTTCACCACTGTTTCCCCTTCCAACTCCCCCTTGACCCTTTCCCCCTCCTCCTCCGACCCCTCCACTGGGATCTCCACCCCCTCCGACGGGGCTCGCGCGCCATCTTTTCCAGCCCGCCGCGGCTTGCGCCGCCCACGGCCGCGCAGTAATCATTCAGGGGATTTGTTTATGCAAGATGTAGAGACCCGCTGCGGTCTTACGTAGTATTAGCCGGGAAATGACGTAGGCCTCTGTGAGCGGCGGCGGCGGCGGCCGCGTGGACTAGGGGTTGCATTCAAGCGAAGGGAGCCCGCAGGAATAATGGAAGAGTGCGCAGAGGGGACACCTGAAAGAGTGTGGCAAGGCGGCGGACGCTCCCGTGGGGAAAGCAGGGATGAAAGGTGGGCGAGAGGAAGTTGAACGGAAGGCAGGCTGAATAAAATAGTGTGGTTAGGGTAATCTAATGAGAAGGGCACTGCAACGTGCTTTGAATTATACTATTTATTACCTCTAAATTTACATTTTGATTATTCAGCTCCAAAGCGGAGGAGAGTCGGCACTCACCAGTGGTCGTGCTGGTGGTATTCTCCGACGATAAATCCCTCAGGAAGTCACGTCGCGTTTGACATCGTCACCAACGCTGATATCATGTGTTCTTAATTCATACATAAGCGAATGTAATGCAAGATGACTTAGAATAAATGTGACTTACTTCTAGATCATATAAGGATTCGAAGATTTTCCCATTTTGTCAATGCACCTATGTGATGGAAAATGTCAAATAACATAGCTACATCCTGGAATTTTTCGGCTAATGGTAGGCAATTAATTGTGCACTGGTATTCGGCTAGTGGCGGATCCAGGGGAGCCACGGGGACATGACTCTCCCCCGAAAACGCCTAGAGTTTTCGTTTGTTACCTTCATTTATTTGGCAAAATTGATTTATATGTTTATTTGTATTAGAATTATATAATTATTTAAACAATAATATTCTACCAAATGTACGTTACAAAAGCAATAAACAATAGAACAACAAATATGTTTATTATTTAACAAAAATCTTTGATGTCCCCCCAAACATGACCGGCTTGGTTCCGCCCCTGTATTCGACAGGTACATGTTCTCTCTTAGTCAAAGGGATTTCGTACATTTGTCAGACGTTAGTGCCACACGAATTGCCTACCATTGAAGGGCAAGTTTCACGTGTGTGACTTCTTATGAGTTTCTCTTCACATACCAATTGAGGTCACCTTCGACCCCCTATGTTCTTCTGAGGTGTGTAATGTTTATTCTGAGACACTCAACTCTTCAACTATGCTAAATGGTTAACTATTTTGTACGACATACACATATTTATTGAGGGGTTGATCACCATCTTCAGTTCTAGAGCTGCAACACGGTTCTTCTTTGGGTTGGTATTTACCCCAGGTCTAGTAAGAAACCGACGTTATTTATGGATTTAATCCATACATTCAACCTGTGAATCGATTCGGTCTCTTCAGTTATGATAAAAATGTCAGGAATCTGTCCTCAGTGTTCATACGATGAGTACTTCCATCATGTTCATAGTGTAGCGTCGTGGCACGCTCAAACGGGGTTTACCTGTGTGAGGGCAGGAAGTTAAACAATAGGTGCAGAAGATGACGCATTGGGAATTTCTGTCCAGCGCAGAGACGGCGCGGAGGCGATGGGGGCAGTAGAAAGCCTTTATAATGGCGCGCGACGAGGCCTCCCCCTTCTTGTTCCCAGCACCGTCGACGGGCAAGTTTGTGCGAGCGGCACACGTAGCAAGGGGCCGACAATTTATTGTCGTGACGAGCGAGACCTGCATTATGTCTCAGATGTAGAGCGGTGTGGTAGCCGTTCGATTAAAATCTCTCCTAGTAGTGGGATCTATTTAGTTAGTTAATTGTAAGCAGTGAAATTTGTTATTTGTGACTACGGTCTAGTTTAGGAATAAACTCACTGTTATTACAATCCACTCTCGTCTGTGTTTTGATTATACTGCGATTTTTCTAACTGCGACCGTCCAGGCCACTCAAATCCCATCTTTCGCGATGGAATATGTCATGACATTTCGCGTCTTTCTCAGTCGTTCCGCTAGATTTCGCACGATCGCGACCGTATGAAGCAGTGCTTGGGATCATGCGACTTCTACCGGCAAGACCGAGAAAAGACGCGAAATGCCGTAACATATTCCATCGCGAAGATGGGATTTGAGTGGCCTTGAGGATCGCAGTTAGAAAAATCGCAGTATACACCCGTATGACGCCACAATAGGTTGGAGTCGCCCTCTGGGCTGTGGCTGGGGGAGCGCTGTGGCGCTGCGTGTCCCGTCGATCGCTGCCAACCGCGCGTCCGTCCACCTTCGGAAGGGCCTCCGCCCGCCCCCCTCCCTCCCTCCCGCTCCGGGCGGGCGGCGCCGGGGCGACGTAGCGGACGAGCGGTGACCCACCGGGGGACGGCGTCCGGCGGCGAATCCAATTTCTGGGCGCGTATTTCATCAGGCGGTGGCGGGGCGCGCTTATCAAACGGCGCCACCTGTCGTACCGGCACCACGCACAGTGGGCCCGGAGAGGTTTTTTTCCAACCAAGCAATTCAACTAAAAACAGGAGCTATTGCATTTTAAAATAAATAACTCATGTGGAATTAAAAATTGCATGTCATATGTTAATTTTCCAACTCTAGTAAACAATTTTCCACTTAATTATTCCACTCCATTGTAAATAATTATAGTGTGAGACATCCAGACGTCACATGTAGCAAGCTGAACGCAAAATGTTTAAAAAAATACTCCAATTATTTTCCTTCTTGTGACATCCATCCATCAAAACCATAGTGGAAACGTGTTTGGAGACGAATTTGGTTATATTAAGAAGGCATAAAACAACACTAGATTATTTCAATGGTATTGTATGGTGCTACCTACACATCCGCGCCACAAATACGAAGCAAAAACATACGTGCAGTACAGAGGATTCGAAACTCCACCGCAATTGGGCACAGAGAGATTGCTTCTTTAGCTACGTCCGTTATCTGAAGCAACTGTAGTAAGGTACCGTTTGTTATAGGAAATTGCCCTAAGCACCGTTAGTGCCCGTAATGAAGAAAGTTTTCATATTTTTCTTAAAAGTATTCAGTTACTGTACTAAATTAGTTAAGTGCAACTTAGTGGATGATTAGGATATCTCTATCTGAATAGATTCCTTTTCCAAAAAGAGACCATTTTCAATTTACCCTATTGTCATTTATTTATTTTTAAACTCCGATTTTATCTTAGTAGTGACTACATGAAAATTGCAAACTTTTGGTAATGACCAGATATTAATCTCAGTAATCGCCACTGGTTATTCTATCCCCTGAGCACATTATGTCAAAGCGTACCAGATTCTGATAAATTATTGCATTACTTATATTAATTAAGCGATTCTTTCAATATAAAAAAGACTAAAAGAAACAAATTAAAAATTGAAATTTTCGTCCTCCTCCTTACCTCTACAAGGCATAAACGCTCACGTTCTGCAAGTTTGAAGCAAGACGGGAGCCTTCAATTTATATTTCTCAAATTCTGTGCATGACGTGACCCCTACTGAGATAGGTGGCCACTACTGGTTTTGTTAGCCTGTATGCTTTTTCCACATCCGGTTTGCTCTGCCACTCACTTTATCCCAGTGCTTGGCGTTACCAGTGCCCGGGCCACAAGAGCGTTTCCTACGCACAATTATGAGACCTTCTGTTCTTACGAAGTAAGGCAAGAAAGTAAAAGGAAAAAGAAATAAATTATCTTCGTTCTCCTCCTCATCAAAGAAGGAATAAGCTCCTCGTTTTGCAAGTTTGAAGCAAGTGGGAAACCTTCAATTATTAATTTTCAAATTTTGAGCGTGAAATGGCCACTACTGGTTTCGTTACTTTATATCTGATTTTTTTACCACACGCGACTCACTGTGGCACCCACTTTGCCGCAGAGCTCGGCGCTCGCTTTTTTCCTCTACGGGCGGACCTTTTTGCCGTCCTCCTCGTAAAGGTGCGTATGGAACTCGTGGCGCGGGCGGTGCGCGGGGGTGGGGGTGGGGGAGGGTGGGTCCGCGTACCGGAATGTGGCGGCGCGTCGGGCTTTATTACGTTGTCGTGCGCGTACTACAAGGGGAGGCGTTGCGGTGGTATAAAAATTTTATGGCTGTAATTTTATAGTGGTACGTGTTTTGAGGATGACTGCGGTATTCATCTGACATTTTCACGGAGATTTCGTGGTTTGATACCGCCTGCGTGACTGTTTAGCGCGTTCATATGTGGGTGGGGGTAGTGGGTGATCGAGTTGGTAGGAAGAGAATTTTATTACGTGTAATACTGTATTGCAGATGTTTGTGTACAAGTTGACACAAAATTATCTTTGTTACGCATCATGCTTCAGTTCTTAAAATTTGAAGTATTGGTTAGAAAAAGGAGAATGTGCTAAAATTTTGATTCATGGCACTTTCTTGACGTCTGTACAAATATACAAATAAATTTACACGTATCCAAATATTTCACTTGCTAATAAAACTTAAAAAGTAATTGTAGTAGAGCAGTTTATGTTTCTTTAAACTTCAAAGGAGAGCGGAAAAAATACCAGTACAATACTGTCATACACCACGGCAGAATCTATGTTGTTTCTACAAGAAATACAATAATTTTAGTAATAAGTAGAATTACTATAAAATGGTGTGAAATAATTCTAAAAGGTTTAATGAATTCTGACCATATTGCAGAAAGGATATTTACTCGTGCATTTGGAACTGAACTTTTGAAGTTTTACTAATTCTACGCAACTGATATGTTTACAAACAAAAATCTGCATTATTGTGAATTTGTTTCGAAAAAAGTTACGAACGCTTTCTGGATTTCTGCTGCAGTACGTTTATAGAGAGTCTGTGTGCGTGTTATTTACTTTAAGTGATATCATTGGAAAAAGTTTTATTATTATAGTCAAGTTCATCTATTACCTGGGGGTTGCACAACATTTACTCTGCATGAAGAATGTGTTCTACTAACGAGAACAGTGTACTGATATTATAAATATTTTTGTAACTAAAACTCCGTAATACTGCGACTGATAAATATATTTATCTTAGTAATAATAATTTGTCGCATTAGAAAAGAAACACATTTTTTACTCACAAATACATTTCTTCGCCTTCACGTAGAGAGCAAAAATAACAAAAAACAAAACAAATATTGATACTCACCATTGTAGTGGAGTCATTGCAGCAACCTAGTGGCACTTTATTCTTTGCGCCCGACCGCTTTCGACATTTCCTCTCCCCCCCACCCCACCCCCGCCCCCTTCCCCTTCCCCACCCCAGCCTTCCAGCCGACGCGGCGCGCCACCACCCGTTATATAACGCGTCGTTGCGGCTTTATTTTTCACTCGGTGCTCGCAGCCACCCTCCCCTCCCTCCCCGTCCACCCCCTCCCCCGTCCGCCACCCCGCCCCCGCGGCGCGGCACGGTGCGGTTATTATTTTTCGGCCGAAATATTTCGGCGCGCCGCGAGTTTGTCTATTTACAGTTCCGACGGCGACCGCGGCCGTCGCCCCCTTCCGCCGAAGCCGCCATCGCAAACACTCGTTTATAATATAACCCGGTTTCTGGGCGGGCGCCGCCAATTACGCTGGCAAGTTGCGGGCGCCTCCCACTGAGAAATTGCAGGCAAGGCAGGGGGTTCACTGGCGGCCACGCAGCGCCGGGGCTGACCGCTGGCGAAGATGTAATTGTAATTTGCGTGGCCCCGTCGGAGCTGCGTTGCTTGCCAATGAACGAAGGAACGTTTAGACTGCCTGTCACTTGACTCAAGGTGTGTCGAATTTCAGGTAATATTTTAAATAGATTGCTATTTTTAATAAACGTTTGTAGAAGACACCTAATTACTTAATTAATTTACATGTTCTGAATTCAATATATCTGATCCTAGAATGTTATATCTTTGGCGTACAACATATATATTTTACAGACTGAAAATAACTTTTTTCTCTAATCTCCACTTGCGGTAAAATTGAATCTGTACTTGCGTTACGTGCTCATGTTTCTTTGAGTCATTGTGTGGTGATAGCATTCTAGTCGCTTGTTTGTTTTCTATTTAAAGGAACAATGCTAGGCACTTCCATTCAAAACGTTAAGCCACTTATCATCTCGCATGTCTCTCTAGCATCAGTTCCATTTATCACCAGCTGGCAGAGCTGCCAAAAACGCTCTTGTCTGACGAGGCTGGTTTTGGTGTTTCAAAGAAAGGTGCAGAGTCACAATGTAATTCATTATGATGGGATAATGAGTCCTCAAGTTCGTTTCACTATATGCGTACCGAAATTTCATGACGCATGGCTGAATACACAAAGATACCACTGACCGCTTCGGCACTCCGTCATCATTTTGACACCATGAAACAGTTTTAAGATAACAGAATGAATCCAAAAGCAAAATAAGAGGATTTATAAACTATTCTAGGATTTATGATGTTCTCAATGATAGAAAGCTTTATGCGCAAAAAAAAACTATTGTGAGAGATTACGTCTAAACCTTTTAGTAATTAAATGAAGAAATACATACAGGCTCAGAAACGTCATGCAATGAGACCTTTGAGATCGAAGGTAGCAGTTGATTAGGATATCGATGACTCTCAATAAAGAAAGATGATTCCTAAAATATGTAAGACGTGTTAGAGATGAAGAATGATGTTCCATTTTCTGCGCTGTGCTGAAGCGATTTATACCCCCCTTTTTTAAGGGCTTTTATTAAACTTGCACATTGCACTGTCAGACTTTGTCACAACATCTTCGTTTTTATAATTAGTTGGACTTATAAAAATTGACACTTTGATATTGAATGATGATAGAGAATGATATGATAGACTGTTGTTTTGGGGGTGTATCCATACCACTTCCCAGACATAAGAGGTAAAACACAATTTTCTCAGGTTTTTCAAAATTCTCATATTAATTACTTGGGTAATCTTAGAGGGTAAAATGAGCTACATCATTTTGAAAGTTCTCCCATGGAAATGATGAGAAACAAATTTGTTTATAATGTTTTATTGTGTTTAGCACTTGGTAAAGCAGCCCGTAAGTGTAGTGCAGTGCTTGAAACTGTCGACCCCACTTCGTCACCTCTTCTACTTCTCAGCAAATGCATGTTCCCTCCACCCAATTCAGGCAGGATTTGATTGATTGACTGGTGATTCCTGACGCGTCAACAACTAAGGTCATTAATCCCGTAAGTCCTAAGTATCGTGCTTGTTTTTTCTCGGGGTGGCTGTTATCTATCCCTATTGGATAGTGAGATCCGGCGCCGCCCGAAAGTCGGCCAGCGTGGTTTTCTCCAATCAGGTATCCCACCAGTGAGGCAAGGCCTAAGCCGGAACAAGCTCTGAGCGTAGCTAGTGTTGAAAATCCTGTCTCAGTCGGGACTGAGACCCCAGGACCTGCCGATCAGAGGCACTGCAATGACATTAATTTATGCCCTGAGTCATTTCTCCCGGCGGTAGCTTTTGAGATTGATCGAATTTTGAGATTGGACGAGCGGAGCAATGGTCGCGGCCACGTGGCACGGTAACAATTCGCTGGCGAAGATTTGCACTGCCCCGTCAGCGACTTATCATCGTGTTCGACCGTTTAGGCGAAATGGGAGCGGGTCGTTTGTTCTGCATATGGAGACCACTTTTGGCTTAGAGAAGTCGCTTTGCCAGATATTTATCTGATTTTCTTTGCTTATGTTAAAGTCATTAGAATATTGTATGTTCGTATTTAGTTGTTAGAGCATCCAATGTCAAATGATATTTTGTGTTAAATGTGTTTGTTGTGTAACAAAATATTTCAAAGTCGTTGGCTGCTAATTCGGCCAAGTTTGTTTGAATGTACAGTGAATGAAGATTACTTGACTTAGAACATTTTACTGTTTCGAAAGCAACACCATGCAAATGACAAGTGAATTTCAAGAAAATTTTTCTGTAGTTTCTTTTTTATCATAAGTGACTGGGCATGTATGTGAAGTGAAGTGTACTTTCTTGATAAAAAAATGCAATAGTTGCTTAAGAGATATTTAAAAAAGCAATACATTTATTAAATGCATATTCTCTAAATCAAAAAGAAAAAAATACATGAGAATTGTATCCTATTATTTATTTTCTGCAAATTCTATTGGCATCTTTTCCTTATCAAATACATCTATAATCATCATTTACATGACATTACATTTAATTTAAGCCCATTTAATAGCAATATAAAAGATTCCAAATTCCTTTCCAAGTGCTCCGTTCCAAATTCCTCTCCAGGTTAACAAACTCCACCTTTAACCAATTCAGGTCCTGCCGTCCCGTGTGTTTACTTAGGCTCAGAGGGTTTCCGGAAAGGGCCACAAGGTTCGCCAAAAACGAGAAGCGTAGCCGTTCTCTCTATACACGCCGTGCGAGACTCTGAAATACCCTTGTGTAACTTTGGTCCCGAAGCAGTTTCAACAAAATGTTTGCGGCAAAATTGTGCGCGGGGGTGGCGCTTTTCATACGCATTGCAAAAGCCTGAATGGCGGTCTTGACCGATGCAGGTGGTTATCGGGTTTTCGCGAGCCGGCGGACGCGCTCGGCGGGGGCGGAGCCCGAACACGTCATGAGCACGCGGAGCGCGTCCTGTCACGCGTTTATTCCACCGGTCGCAGCCCTTCGCGCGGCTATTCTGCATTTGTTTACACACACCAAAATACTGATATTTCATTATGCTGTTGAGTTGTAATATTCTAAATCCGTGGCTATTTGTGATTCTATTGATGGCCACGGCAGTAGTGTTTCATTTATATGAGTATTGCACACATGTTAAATCTGCCTTGCACACCTATTGTATTACACAAATGGGTTGTTAAATATGGCTTTTAATGATTGAGTTGAAACATATTTTAGGGTAGAAACTGTATTTGTATGTGTTTAGCAATAAATGAATGATACATCTGCGTATGAGTTCCTGAACAATGTAATAGGGAAATTTAAAGTAAAGAGGTAGTTTTGTACCAGTGCTTTATAATCGGTAAATAATATCCGAAAAAAATAATAAACTAGTAAAAACGTGCCGGTGACGATAAATATGACAATATTTTCTCACATTTTTTAAAAATATTTTAAAAATATAAATATCTGATTTTATTCATTTTGTGTGACTGCGTTCATCACAGTGACAGAATCTCCATTACTGTCCATCCGAAACCAACTGCTACTTATAAACTTTAGAAAAACTTGTAGAAAGAAAATCCTGGCGCTGGAAGCTTGAGCCTCGGACTCCAACACTAAGTAGCCTCACCGTTTCGGCGCACTTTGGCCGATCTCTTTCCCACCCCGTCCCGTCTCTCCGCGGAGCTAAAGAAGGGATTAACGAAGGGCCACGGGTTGGTGCGGCACCTCTGTTGCAGTGCGTCAGAGGCGTCTTTGCCAGGTGCTAGACGGACGCAGCCTCCCGGCAGACACGGATTTTAAATGAAAGTGGAGGCGGACGAAATGACACGGGGACGGAAAATGAAGGCTGTTGGAAGCATCAACACTGCCTCTCTCTCTTTACTTTTCCTTCTTCTCCTTGACCGTCAGGCACTTCTTCTTGTCCTTTTTCTTCTTGTTGTCCTTGATCTTCATCTTCTTCGGTTTCTTCTTTTTCTATCATTTCCTCTGATTCTAGATTATATATCATTCTGCCCTATATCTGTACTTAACGTGATGACCAGCAAAGAGAGAACAGTATATTAATTTCGCTTTAAATGACTATTACGGACTAATGAAAGAATTAGGTGGTATTGTTTGGGGTGTTTGCCTTTACCTTGCACGTGACAGTAGCAAGGTTAGAGCATCCACGCGCTTTAGACGAGGTTTTAACAAATCACCTTTGCGCCAACTGAGTGTGAAAGGTACCGTGCGTGTGTGTGTATATATATATATATATATATATATATATATATATATATATATATATATATACGCCAACCAACTGCTACTTATATATATAATATATATATAATCTGCACCATTTTGTTTGATATCAACAAACCTAGAAAAAATGTATAATGATGATAAGTACCAACGGGTAGAGAGGAGGGTTTCGGCTCTTTGCCTTCCCCTTTGCTTGGCAGGTGATCAAGGGGGTTGTTTCCAATTTCATTCCTTTGCATAGATGTTACCACAAAAAATGAATTTCACATTTTAAAATTGGCGACAAGTGACTGATCCGCCGGTTATAAGCCATCCTTAAGTCTAATTGAATGTAAGCTCGTGAATTTTTATATGGATGCCTTCGATTTAGTTTTTAATTCTCCCAAAATCGTACGGTATAACTTCAGCTCTGGGCGTACCGTCACGACCTTCCCATGAAATTTCAGCCACGCTACTAAATAACAGAAACTTACAGCGTCATTTTCTCAAAGCATTGTTAAATAGAGCAAATACGACGAGAACTGTTGCAACTAATTGCTGTAGAAGAAGTGCGGAAAACGGTTTGTTCACCCCGTCAGCGCTTGTAAACTCGAGGAGTTGTTAATTCATTCAATTCGCCCGAACGAAGTGATGTATTCTTTGTAGTATTCATGATATTTTGCGCGAAATATCGCGGGAAGATTGGAGCGTGACTGGGTCTCAGGAAATTCTAAAATCGAATAGTAACAGAACAGACAAACAATATCTGTTCTTTTTATTAAAGTTTTTAGTTCTTATGACAATATTTAATCATTTTATGTGCGGACAGCATTTATTGTATTAATGTGCCGAAATGTGTATGTAAATTCTGTCCTCTAAATTAAGTTGCTGCAGTTTACAAGGTCTTCCTTTCGGAACAGCATAAGCTCTTTCAACTCTCTCAAGGTCTTCTGGCCCTTCTTAACAATAGAGGCGATAAAAGAAATAATAATGAGAGATGAATGGTAAGAATGAAATCGGATGGTATCTCGTGACTCAAAGCGAAGTCACTCTCCTTTCACCAAGGACGTTCGAGTTCGATTCCCGGACAAGCTCGGACAAGTGAATTTTGCTCCAACAAAACGAGCCTGTCTTCTTCAGCGAGGCTAGTCCAACCCCTGTGAAGTGTCATAAAACCTACCCCTTTCATAATGCCTTCCCAATTCTGGCCGCTGGGTGTGACGCGGGGGCGAGTTGTGAAAGGGGCGCGTAGACGGAGATGCTACCTGGCGGTCCTGTAACAATTGACTGACGAGACGAGACATACATAAATACAGCGCCCTCTGAAATGCAGGTGCTGATAAATAATACACATTAATGGAGCATTACATCGGAAAAAGCGGTCAATGCTCGACCAGGGCTAAGAGATGCGTTGCGTCGATTAAAAATAATGAATAATTAAGGTGACTATGGCGCAACAAATTTAAAAAAGGGGTGGTATTAGAAGTCAGTCACCGCGACCATCATATAGCCAGAACAGACATCCCTAATGCCTGAACGCGAACCGACCGCCTTCGTCTTAGCCCAGCTTCTGGTTTGAATGCTGAATGTAGAAGAGGAGGTCGCAGCTCCAAGTTCCAACCCCAGTCGAGGAAGATTTTCAAAACATGTGAGCAGTTGCTCGAAAAAATTACTCATCTAGCAGGTGATAACTATTTTCAGCTTTCTATCTGTTGAATTTCACGGACTAGTAACAAATTATCCTCAAGGATCAGCCGCGGAGCTGTCGAGCGGTTCATCAAATGTAAGAGTACAACTCATTTCACAACACACATAACGTAAATATTTGAGAGTCTCACCGCGGTTCTGGCTACATAAGAGTCATTAATAGAGTTGACGGAGAAGGCGTTGGGATCCCAATGCTGCGAATGGTACTTTGCAATATGTCAATAAACTCAACATCATGGGGATCATCGCTTGTCCAGAGGCTGCGAAAGTGTGACTGCTACCTATACACGCACTGAATGTAATAAAGTCAAAACAGTCGCAGGTTATTCCACGAGATTGGTTTTAATAATTCAAAAAAGGTGTAATAGAACTGCTCACGGTTAGCTCCGAAATGGCGTTTTGAATTCGATCGGTTAGAAAAGCACCGCATTGTTACCAGTGATAGCCGGGCAAACTGGGAATTGGAAACGGAAATGATAGTTGGTTAATGCATAGGTTAACTTAATCCTTAGTTCCGTGTCGATGTGTTTCTAGACCGAAGAGGCATTGAAACGTTTTCTTTGATAGCGGACGGGGAAGAAACTCTTGCAGTAGTAACTAGCGTATACGCTTCCCATTGCTGGGATCCGGGTTGGATTCCCAACCATCTCATATAGAATTTGTTGTGAGAAAAAGCGAGTTCTCGGCAGAAGTTTTCGGAGTTCTCCCTTTTCCCTACCTCTCATTTCCTCATTGCTCACGTCAGTATCATTATACTGATATCAACTAATCATCTATTACTACTATCTACTACTTTCGTCCACTGTCATCTACTCATCAGGGGGCTGAAGGACCTTATGGATCTCCTCATGGACTTCAAATATCTCATATGTTAAATGCCTATCAAATGCAACGAACACAATGAATTAATTAGTTGACTGGTGACTGATGTTACTCGTACAATCACAATGTATTCAGAAGCAGCGGCTCGTTTCTTAGTAGAAATGATGAAAATGGTGAAATGAATCACATGAAGAGAATCTGAGGAAGGTGGGTCGGAGATGGGGTTGCCACCTGTTCTGCGTTTGGGAGGGCAGTTCTCCATTGACGTCAATTGTTCTCTCGTCCTCGTTTACATTTTAAATGTCCTCGTTTTAGTATTTTTTAAAAATTTGTTGTCATTTAATTTATCAAATTACTAACATCTGCTATGTTGTATTTTTATTGTTTAATTTAGAATAGAGAACATGAATATTCATTTTCTGAAAACTGACACACACACACACACACACGGATGCATGGTAGTGTCTCTATCTATCGACTAAAATAGGAGACTCTCTTACTATCTTTACCTGCATTTTGTGAATATTTTTACTTGAATTTACATGAAAGAGAGCTTATGTCAGTCTAAATTAAATATTTATAAAAAGAAATGCGTTGGTGCGTTTTTTAAAATTTTGTTTGTCCACCCTTTTACATGAATATTGTTGGCAACCCTATCGGAGATGAGAAGAGGTAGTGGCGAAGGATCTGGTGACGCCTCATCGATTGGAGGGCGAGAGTTGCGACCGCGATACGAGCCCCCCCACCCACCCGTCCCAGCGGCCGAGGTGGCGGCGGAGGTGTCGGTGCGGGCGGCGGCGCGGCGGGCGCAGGCGGCCCGGCGCGGGGGCTGAGCACTTGGCGTTGGCCGCGCGGAGCAGAAGGCCCCAGCGGCCCGGGGGCGGGGCGATGTTTGATGGAAAAGTAAAGTAAGAAGCGGAAAGCTGCTTAGAGGTCCTTCAGCGTCCAGGAGCCTAGTTCGCGGAAGCCCCAAGACTCCTTTTAGAAGCTCCTTTGGCAGTGCTGAGGGCGTAGGAGACGCAAGAGAGAGTAATTTCTGTGGAGCGGGTTCTAGATTTTAAAATGCGATTCGAATGATGTTGATGGATGAACGGGAATGTCAATTTTTGGGGACAGTAGAGGATTAATCTAAGTTGCGTTTACGGTGTGTATTCTAAACGGTAGATACATTTTAGAAGCGACCTATTTGGTAAAACTGTTTGGATGACATGAGGCAATTTTCTTATGTTTAAAGAACATAGAATTACAGGCCTTGATTTATTCTCTAAGTTACTAATTCCATGCAACTCTCTTTCTCATTTTTAAAACCTTCATTGTAGTACAGTGGAATCTCGTTTGCACGTTCCGGTTATCACGTTTTCCCGCTTGGTACGTTCATATTTTCAATTCCTAATGCCCAATTCCAAACCAATTACTCGTTCAACGTTCCCGCTTCGCACGTTCAAAGTTTGTAGGTAACTTGCTTCGGGAGAAGCACGCATTTTCCGGTGCACCACCCTTCAATGATTTTGAGGTACTTTTGGGTACCACTGCCTCTTTGATTCCAGGGCGGGAGAAGCTTCTTTCGCTGTACCCTCCGCGCCATCGTTGTGTGTTACCACGTGCTCCCTTTTTTCGTGTTACGTGATTCTTTGATATGGTACCGTGATGGGTTACTTTGAGTGCGTTTTTTATTTCTAATTTGGTTTTATTGAATGCAATTTTGAGTTAATTAATTCATCCCATGTATTTTTGCTCGTTAATTATGTGCACATTAGTTTTCCGCATTATGGTGGTTTTTGCAGACGGAAATGTGGAAAGTAAGTTTAAATTGAGAATTTTTCGTTAGCACGTTTTCCCGGTTACGACGTTCAAAATGTTCAATCCCTTGAAAAACGTACTAATGAGATTCCACTGTATTTGCTTTTATTTGAATTGGTTTTGATTATAAATTGTGGAGTTTCTATAAATAGAATTTCTTGATACATTAACAATATAAAGAGGGTGGAGGGCAGTACAGTACAGAACCCAAACAGGTGGGTCAACAATAGGCAGCAGCGTAGTTTTTTTCCTTGTTCCAAGGATTTAATGTAAAATTTATTATTAAAAATATTTGTTCTAAAACGCATATATTGCTCCTTCGTAAAGAATACAATTCTCTATGCGTCAGAAATCTAGACACTAACAAGAAAAAGGAAAAAAAAGAGGCAAATTTCAGGCAACGGAACGATATTCTTGCGAAGATCTTGTTAACTTTCTCTGTAAGACAAAATAAGAAATAAAATGAAATTACAAACTACTCCTACCTTGAACGAGACGATCGGAACAAAACAACTGAAATGATATACACGTATGAGAAGGTTAAAATCAGATAGATTTTCACAGAATGTTTGGAAATGAATACCAATCGAAGAAGCTACAGAGGAAGACCGAGAACGACATGGAACATGACAATAACACAAGCCATGGAAAAAAGAAAAAAGGAGGAAAAAGACATGTGAGCTAAAGAAACATGGAAATTGGGATGCGGAAAACGGCTAAGACAGTAAAACAATCGCTAAATATGTAGATTTTTCTTCAGTTTTATTACGTATTAGATTGTAATCTGTTTTTATTTTCATTGTTGTGTAATTTGATAGGTTCTCATTAGAAAACAGTTTGTGTAAGATGTAAAGCATTTCAACCAAATAATGTAATTCAACCAAATAATGTGATTGAAAAACAAATTTTTAAAAACTTTTATTATTAGAATTTTTCTAACCGAGAGTGATAGTACTGTCTTTTAACGTTTACCTGATGCTTACAAAACAATTCGAAACTATCGATGTTCTTTTACAGACAAGCCTATCCATAAATACCTTATCTACTTATTTTAATCTCTGTCGATGTGGAGAACATTTTTGCATTCGAAGCATCAGAGTTAATATCGAACGAATTGTTAAAAAAGGCCGTGACAATCTGCCTCCCCGTAAAAAGAACCGCAAGAACAGAAATTGTTCAAAATGTATATGCCGTTGTTAAACAGCCCTAAAACTGAAGATATTTTAATACTAACTTGCAGAAAATCCTTGAAATATATAGTTTGTTACAAATCGCGTCGAGAATCTGTGCGGACAAAGCGGCAACGCCGAACCAGCGCTCGCCGAGCCGACACCGCTCCGGCAACAGCGCAGGCCGGGGGCGGCGGAAAATACGTTACTCTTGTTCGCAGCCACAGTCTGGCTGGCAACCGCCTCTGTGGGCACACGCACGCGAGCCCTTGCGCTCACAAATTCACTCAAAACATTGTTTTTTTCATCATTGTCTATACAAAACGTGTTATATTGAACTACTTCAACTACAGTAAATGTTCAAGTTATACCTGAATTGTGTTGTGACCACACGTTAAGTAATTTCTTGTGCATCAACTTCATTACGTCGCAGAACGGAAGGAACTACAACTGCAAACTTCTCACCTTAAACTCAGGAAGCACGGTTGTATTTTAGCTTTAAGTATTGTACCATGTTATACATCAAAGGAAGGTCAGTGTTTTTTTGTATTTATGTATTCATTTGTCACTCAAATTTCTATGTAGTAAATTCAATTTAAAAACTGCAAAATATCACTGATTTCAGTTACCGCCATTCACTTCCTCATTTCTTCACTAATCATTTTGTTTTTATCTGAAACCTCATTTCGTCAGAACTACCAGAGATGCAAAACAGCAACCTTAAGTCAATTTTTATCATTGGCCACATGGCCACAACTGCAATTTAGACAAAAACATCGGTCCTCATGGCCAAATGTTAAACCAAACATCATTAATCCTCCCGATTCAAATAAGAACATTGTTCTTCCGGGTCTCGAATGCATTTCAGATAAGAACATAGTTAAATAACTTGTAGACTTAGTTCTTAAATATCAAAAAATCTTTGAATTGTACGGGTTGCAGTTTATTCTGCGTTGCATCGTTGACACCCGGACCGCCTGTCCCCATTTGTGTTCTTCACGTATCGGAAAGGCATTGGTGTGTGACTCACAAGCTTCGCCCTTTTATCTTATTCGTTCTATCTGACTTCATCTATCTTGATCAGATGCTTTCGTATGCCCGAAGAATGCGAATGCGGATCTTCACTACACTGAATTTCGTTGAGTTACAGCGCTTGGTATCATGAATTATTGAAGACTAAATAACTATTTTTTTTATTTTCCTGACTTCTTTTACTTGCTGTAAAAATACTTCGTAATTTATCTTCCCTACTTCAATTTCCGTGTACACACATGCCAACGTCATGAGCCGAGAATAAATCACATCCGCCCTATTTCTGTGAACCTCCGTGACAGTGGCTGCACGTCACTGTCTTCTTCCGCTCTTTACCTCTGTTTGGAGACTCCCAACCTCCAGCCACCGCCAGTCCACGAGCGTCCTTATGGAGGCCCCTCCCTTCCACCTCCTCCACCTCCTTCCACTCCTCCCTGTGCCCACTCCTCCCCCATTCCACTCTCTCTCCCTTTCCTCTCTCCCGCCGCTTCATGCTTTCTCAGTCCCTCCCTTCACCTCTCCTTCCCTCTCTTCACTTCCCATATCACTATTCCCTCCATTCTCGAGTTCTCTTTCCTTCCCCTTCTCAACCCCTCTCTTTCCCTCATCTCTTCTTACTTTCCCTCTCTTCCCATCTCCTCTCTATCCAATCCCTTTCTCTCCTACTACTCTGATTCCCCCTCCTTAGCCTCTTCCTTCTCCTTTCCTCCCCTCACTTCCGCCTCTTCCCCTCTCCTCTCTATCTGCTCCGCTCCCCACCCCTTCTCTCCCACTACTCTTTCCTCCCCTCACTTCTCTTCCCATCTCATTATTTCCGCCCTTCACCACTTCTCTTTCCTTCCCCTCCCCAGCCTCTCTCTTTCTCTTTCCTCCCCTCACTCGCCCTCTCTTCCCATATCCATTCTACCCTTCCCCTTCCATTCTCTCCCACCATGTTTTCCTCCCCCTCTCCAACCCCTCTCTGCCCCCTCTCTTACTATCTGTCCCCACCCCTTCCCAGCGCTCGCCCACCGCAGCGGGGATTTCCCGCGCCGCTAACGAACGCTCCGCTCCGTCCGCGAGCGCCACCAAATTGCGGGGGAGGGGGAGGGAGGGACGTCGCCGGCGACGAGGGGGGGCGGCGGAGGGTTTTTCAAACATCTCAATTAATATCCGCGAACTCTGGTCCCCGGAATTTGGCGTCGGTCTTTGAATATTCAGGTCGCGCTCCCGCCAGACTTTGTCCCGGCGGCGTGTCGTCGGAAAATAATTGCGACCGGTCCCGCCGCCAGCGCCCTCGGGTGCTCGTCGCAGGTTTTGCCGCGACGGCAACGGGCTTTGGACGCGAAGAAAAAAGGTCGCGCCCATCTCGAGCGAGACAATCGATTCCCTGGCTTTTCTTGCAATTTGGAAGTGCAGGGTGAGTTGGGTAGAAGTAGACAATAGTGATTATTGCGTTTCCAGAACGTTTGATGGTTTGGAAGAATGTGCTTTGGGTTTAAATCAATCTTTCAAATTCGAATGTAGTCACGTACGACTCTTAACCAACATTCGAAGATTAAACCATGATTAGCGCATCAGTGACGAATAGATTTATCGAGATAACAATTATACATTGTGGAATAGTATAAAACAAAAAAAAGATTACCCTCTAATTGATATTAATATAATGAAGGACTTACAGGATAATTCATACAGTTTTAATATTTTATCAATTTTGTTCATGTTTCATTTGAATATTATTAAAGTTCTAAAATGTAGTGCATTCAATTACATATGTTATGAATACGTAAATTTTAACACGAACGATACGTGATTCTACAGAAGTCAATTGTTTAAGTTCTGCTTCTCTTAATTTTCATGAAGAATTGCTCTTAGTGTATTAATTTACAAAATAATAACTACGTCAATAATCATTTTACCATAGTTGTCTAGGCGAAATTGAGAAAGTAAGTCAACTGAGACACTAGTAAGATGCTATTCTGCTGATTTTTTTTTTTTGCCTTTTTTCATTTGTAATAATAAGTAGATCAAACTTTGATAAAACTATCGGAGAATATTTAAAACATTTAATTCATTAGTAATTGTTTATTCATCCACTTTATTAATACATTAGCAGTTGTTTATTCATCACTCTTTTCCCTACCTTTTAAGAGAGGCGTGGCAACTTTGAGTGTCATTATTTAATGTGCATTTTTGTTCTCGTTAAAACGTCCAGGAAATGGCCTGTACGTTTTCAGCGAACCTTTGACAATTATTGTAGATGCCATGGACTTGCTACCGTGTGAGCGAGTGGCCCTGTGATTGAGTTCGGGAAAGTGTAATATCTCGCCGACAGTTTAGAAGCACTGATTCAGAAAATAACCATTCACAGAGAAAGCTCATTCATGTGATGAAGGCTCACACAAAGAGGTGCTACTATCATAGATTTGCCATTTCATGGCTGGTAACGTGCACATTAGGTCTTGTATTCAAACATTATGTAGTCAAATTCAGGTCGTAATAATGTTTCCCATTACGAACGCAGAGGCATTAGCAGGTTAGGAATTAAACATTGCAGCAATCAATTTAACTTGTACGGAACCGTTTGCTTTTGCTCATACTAGTACTTTTCCATAGATGTGGACAGTAATTACCATCAACTGCTATGCAATCAAATTCATATTCACTTATGAAGACTACAATCCCAAAGTTTTGATAATATATTTGCGTAAATGATAACTTTTTATAATTAAAAAAGGAGAAGCGTATTTCTAAAGAAATAATCATATTTAACAAATTAAAGTTGTGTCTTCATTTGAGTTCACAAAGAAGACAGTACTACCTACTGTTATATTCAGGTGACAGTTATTACTAAAATGATTTAAATGTTAATAAAATAATTAACCTAAAACAGGAAATGGACGTTGTTGAAAAGCAGTATTCTACCAGAAAATAATTTTAAATAAACTTCGAATTAAACATTCCTTTCTGCTAGTTGTATGTACGCGCTTTGTTAGTTCGTTACCGTTCCTCTGCAGCGGCTCTGACTAAGTCCCGTTGATGATGAATTTTCGACAGTATAGCTCGACAACATACAAAGAAAATCATGGCGTCGCTTACATCAGGAGGCGTGGCGAAGCCATCCCCCACTGCTCCCGAGGGGGAGCTCAGATGAATTCGAGAACCGCCTGTAACGATAAATGATTCGGTCTTGCATTTACGTTTTCATGCTTCAACACTAACGCAGGGTTGTCAAGGTCGTTGCCACGAGCGAGAGTCAGTGGCAAGAGAGCCACGACGAAATCGCCCCTTCACGCAGTTCGTCATCCCGCCACCGGAGACAACGCCATCCCTACTGTAAAACGGCGGGGTTACTAATAGTTTCCCTTCCCGACGCTAGTTGCACAGAGTATCTCGTGGCATGCTACGGAGCCACGACGCGTGCCACTGCCACCAGCAGAAGACCTTGATATCACTACTGTAGCGTTCGGGACGCACGTCAAGACCAGGGTGTCTTCTCCCTGCGCGCCCAGGCCGAGGCGGCGGCGGCTCCTCTTCAGGCGGGGAAGTTGAGGCTTCTAAGAGAGGGAACCTTCCCTTCCGTCTCTTTTTGCGCGTGCGCATTCCAGGCTTTTTTTAAGTTGTCGAGCTACAGCTAGTTAGCAAGGTCGAATTTAGCGCCGTCTGTTGGAGAATTCTAGAGGCAGTTGCTCTAACGGGAGATTTCCGTAGTTTCTAGGATTAATGCTATTCTTTCGTTCGAGTCCCTAAATATTGTGTTGATAATCACCCAAGTGAGTGAAACACTTTGAGCGAAACACGTTTTGTATTAATTTTAAAGTGATTTCCTGTGTTTGAATTCGGCGCGTTGTTACAAGCTAGCCTCTGATTGCTTGGACATAAAAATGCCTCTAGCGTCTGCCGCGAGCTTGCGACGAGCAATGACGCATGCGCAGACGGCGAGGTTCCCCTCTTCACTTCTGCTCCCAATTCTCGAGTGCCGAAAAGCTAGCTTACGACTGAGAAAAGGCTTATGATCAAGTTCCTCGTTTGTTCACGAGAGCGCAGCCAACTTGAGGTTGTCAGAGAAATATTTTTCTTTCTCACTCGTGATTCTGTGCTTGGTCATGGACACAAACTTTAGAAATAGTGTTTGCCTACAAATTCTTAATGAGTATCTAAGAAGTGGAATTCTTACCTAAATATATTAAATTTTATTTTGGTTTGAAATACTCGTATATAAATTCACAAGTGATCTAATTGCCAATTGCGCATGAGAGCTGAAACTGAGTCATTTCATAATTTGCTTTCAAGAAGTCTTCTGTCATAAATCTGTTGAAGTATTGTATCATTTGTTTCAATAACATACTAGATTACAGAGAACATTAAAAATCATGATGTCTTCAGTTCGCTTTATTGTTGAGCATCCCCAAACGCGCGAGTCACGCTGCGCCACTGCCTTCCAGCACGTGACCTTGAGGCGCCACTACGTTTAAATCGGAGTATAGGCGAGTAGCCCCTGTCTACTCGTCGATTGCCGATTGGGTGTATCCGCCTGAAGAGTAGGGCTCACGAAGTCTACAGGAAGGAGATTCAACTCCGGTGTTGGAGGCATGGTGGAGGTATGTACGAAACACGTCGGCAGCTACTTGGAAAATAACAAAACAAAACTAGACTCCTTCCTACTTCAGCGACATCACGCGGTGGGTGAAGGAACTTACGAAGGCGCCGGTCAGTTGCATAATGTCGCATGTTGGTATGTTGACGCTCGGCACTGCTGGGGCGGTCTTTGGGCGTGCCTCAATCCAAGACAATGAGATGGAAAAGAGGTAGTAACAGTGCAGTATTATACTGCTAACCGACTTGGAACCGAATCGGGTTCATTGTTATCTTCATCTAGCAGATTGTAATGCAGTGAATTGCAGCTCTCTTGACAGGTCTTTACGCAATTTGTGCTGTGTTTATGTGAGAAGTTTATAATAATTAATTTATTAATTATGATTATTATCTTTATTGTCAAGGGCGTGTCCCATTAATACTCGTAAATAAATATTGCTTCCCGCGGAGACGCTTGGCTTTGCTGCCATTGGCTGATTTGACATGTTCCTTCGCGGTTCTTTCATTCGCCGCATGATGTCGCTGAAGTGCAAGAAGTCTAGTTATGTTTTATTTCTCAAGTAGCTGCCGACGTTTTCCGTACATACTCCCACCACTAGAGTTGTCTCCTTGCTGTAAACTTCGTGGAAGGGCTGCTGAGGAAAGTCGGGCAAGGCCCACTGGCCCGGCACGGCGGCGCGATCTCACTGCCTATGCCTGCGCGTGGCGTTGGCCAGCCCTGCGGCTACCCGAGCCGGCGATGACGTGTCGGAAGTGACGTGGGCCGATGGCCGGGGGGCGGGGCGCCCCGGGGGACCACCGCTGCCCCGGAGGACCGAGCCGGGGCCCGCGGAGGCAACAAGGGGAGGAGAGTGTGGCTGCAACTTGCAACTTTAGTGAAATGTGTCAACAGCAAGGAACGCCACCATAGTTGTTATTATGTGTCTGCTCGTGTCCCCTGCGAGAATGATAATTAGCTGCAAAGTTTACGTTGAGCAAAACTGCGGCCAACCCGCCCTGGCTCAGCACCCGCGGCGCCTTCGATACTTCGGGCAGCGGGGTCTCCTTTTAACTCTTAATTAATAAGCCTGGTAATAAAGCACCGGCTCTCCCACGTCGGCATGCAAGTGGGGATACGATTGAAGTTACTTGGGCTGTGGTACAAAATTTACCCCAAGGGGGGTTCAGTTTGTGTCAACGAAATAAGGTCTTGCCACAGCTTTATTTATTCCACGGCAGCTTTGTTTTTATTTCTAGATATTTATGGAATCAACTGGACACAATTTAAGGATACAATGAGCATGCGCCAAAGTTTTGCATAGTGAAATGCTCCCGAATTTTTGAATTTCACGCAAAGTGTGGAAGTCGTGACTTTTTTACTTTTTGTCGCTTGTAATTACCTCAAAATTATGATCTCCAATATCAGACGAAAATTCTATGGAGAAGATTCTTTTAACCTATAATGTCACACACTCCTCAGAATCAACGTCTATTAGTGCTGTTCCAAAGGTAGTGAAGATTGGTTTAGCTGGAGAGTAGATACTCGCAATTTTAAACCCGAAAATCGATTGGGTGGACGGATATGTCTCGCGTAGCTCCGTTAGGTTAGGATGTTTTGATCTGAACTTGGGAAATATGTCAGGAGTAAGATCTAGTTGTGCCGTTTGTTTTATCAGAGATCATTACGCAATTTTAATTTTGGTTTGAAGGGAGGTACTTTACAACAAGCCCCTATTACATTATCATCATTTAATGGAAAAGGCTGTGTGTTTTTTTTAATTAAAACATTTATTTAAGGTCGCATCAACTACTAGGTCATTAGCGACCACTATTGGATTTACGTTATGGTATGAGGCTGAAACGATATGGTGACGATAGGGGAGGTGAAAGGACGAACATATAAACTATGACCGAGGCAGGACTCGAACCCGCAACCCGTCGATCGTAGATCGCTACAGCACTTCTGCTTTAGCGATCTCGGCCACGGGAACGACTTGGATTTTTTGTTTGTGTAGAATAAAGTGAATTTATATGAATGATATAGTTCCGATTTTCATTAACACTTCTCGCATTTATAAATTTGCCACAAATCTTTCTTTTGAAAACATTGAGAGTTTTCTTTAAGAAGTTTGAGCTGTCCACACAACTATATTTCGTGATCTTACTTTAAATAGAAGGTGGTGGGCTCCAATGTTTTGTCGCCTTAGTATATTATTCACCGGTTTTATGTTTAACGCTAAATTTTAATAAAATCAACAAATTATTAAAATTAAAACTTACACGCCGTCATGTATTCATTATTTCATTGTGTGAGTAGTAATCAATCGAGAGCATTCGAATTTCTTCTTGAAGAAAATATCTAAGAGAAGCATAAAGTTGTTGTTAGAGAAGCTAATGTAGCGATTTCCCATAAGTTCGAAGAGTTTTTTTAAATACGAAGGTTTGTGAGTGTTTGTATAGGCAATGTCTGCAATTGTCTGATAAACTGTAGTTGTTCTTTCAGTGGTTACAATTATGTGCTACATTATGTTTATAGGATAAGGTAGAAAGTAGGATTTCTTCGTTATATTTCTCTGCAACATACACATTCAGATTTTGCTAAAGATAAAACATTTCCATTACATTTTCAGAAAGATGTTGAACTCGGGATTCACAGAATACAGTAATTGTATTGTTCCAGAATGTGTAAACCTCCTTTACTTCATTAGTATTCGAGACTTCGTACTAATGGACACGAAACAATGTTTTGAAGTTTTCTGTTTGCCATGTAGTAAATATGTAGAATTTTTCTTCACCCATATCCCAAACATACCAAATTTTCGGTACATCCTTAAGATATGTCTAAACTAGCTAAGTAATATTGATTCTTTGGGATTGGATGTTTTGTGCATAAATTCGATCAGTTGTATATCATAAAAGGTTGTCACGCAATTTTTAAAAAATCTGCGTAATTGCCGAAAAATAACATTGACCCGAAACGTTTCGGTATGCAGCGAATTCCCTCTAGTTATTGGTTGCTTTCTCTTACAAAAATTAAGATTTACAATGTTTGCTGTGTGTTTTCTCTGAATATTGTTTTCATATTTTGTAATTTTTATTTTATTTTTGTAAAAAAGAAAATCCTCATCACATATGCCAAATTATTTCACAGTTATGATACATTAACAAACATATACAAGAATGTTTGAGTCAGAATATTCCTTTGTCTTTTCATTGTATCATTCTGTGATGAATAAATAATACGTTTTTATTACGAATGTCAATGTAATCTATACAAAATAACATCTGAATAGTCTATAAGAAACACATTCATATATTATCAGCACCGTAATGGCTTACAAATCTCTTGAGACAAAATAAGGCAGAACCAATATTTAGGCAAAATATCTTGTAATGACATTTATATCTTCACAGATTTGGTTTATTCAGAAAGATACAAAAATATTATCTAGATCAATTCTAATTATTTTCGGTTGTTGAAATTGGATCTAACAAAACTTTGACTAATAAATTGGAAATGTACACCAAGTAAACGAAATTTACTGGTAAAATTATTATTAATTCCATCATCTGTACTTCGTTGTGGATATTTGCCAGGAGAGAAATGGAAATCATAGTCTAATTTCATTTACGCGTTTTCTGGTCGCCGTAAACGTTACAGAATATTGTTTCTGCTATTGTGTTCTGTTCGTTTTTATGAGTTCGCTCTCTCTTTCATTGGCACACAATCTATTAACCAGAGGAAATTTAATTTTCATTATCATAATGACCATGGAGTTGGAATGAACACCGCCAAAATATAACTTTATTTAAAGCATAAAGAACAAGAAACAAAGACGTCAATGACAATTCCTTCATTTCTGAAGAATGTCAAGATAAGCTTCTTAGTTGTTTTCGTGAA
This sequence comes from Acheta domesticus, assembly GCA_031308135.1. Taxonomy (NCBI): domain Eukaryota; kingdom Metazoa; phylum Arthropoda; class Insecta; order Orthoptera; family Gryllidae; genus Acheta; species Acheta domesticus. The sequence goes on along the minus strand of JAHLJT010009419.1, from coordinate 84,982,565 downwards.
ATTGCCTGTTGTAAGAAATGAAACTGGAGTTGAAAAGAGCTTCATTAAAGACCGGTAGGAATAAATGTGCCTCTCTTCTATCCTGTAAATGCAATTTCCTTTCATTGACATCGAGCTACAGTTCGCAACTTGTAACTTGGTATAAATTTCGCTTTGGATGCTGATCGTATTGTGTTCTTTTCCTCACTTTTCTTTTCCCTCTTATTATCTCCGAGCAGTTTTTCTGCCTTCAGTCACTCTACCTTTCCACCCAGGGATGGTTTCATTGTTCCGTTGTTTTCTTACGCTTCGTCGTTTTTACACTTCATTCCACAATTCTGTAATATTTTCTTGTGCCTAACTCTAAAGTATTTACAAAACCACATTTATGATATTACAGAGGTTACATTTTTACAAATGTGTCATATACATTTATTACATTATATATTACACACGATTACATTATTATAAAAATACTTTTCTGATATTTCACAAGAGACGTCTCATAAATTCGAAAAACAAAACTTCTACGTGGACAAAGGTAATAAGTACTACGATGTTGCGAATACAATAGCAAGTAAGGGATGAAGAGGACCGCCTAGGAAGTAATCAGTCCATCCCGCTCCAATTAAAGCTTTCCCGACTACAATGTTCTTCGATAATGAAGATCAGCTTTTGCGAGGACTGGCGTGTATCGGCTTACGGCGAAACTGGAATCGCCGCGTGCAATTCCCTCTGTGCCGGGCGCCCCGTCCCTTCCCCCCGCTGCCCACCCCCTCGCACTTGCCCGTCGCAGGAGGTTAATTACTTAGCTCCCCCTCCACGTGGTGCCGAGCCGCCTCCCCCCCCCCACCCGATGATCCCTCGTGTGCCCTCTCACGCCGCCGGTCTTGATCGCACCTCGGCTCGGCGCGCGGGAGTGCGCGAGGCGGCGGCCAAAGCCCTCCATTTCCGACTCCGAGGCGTTCGAATCCCCGTCGCCCAAGTGGAATTGGTTCTGGGCTGAACGAATCAGCGGGAGATTTTTTCCCCATGTTCTCTCGTGTTATAGGTCTCAAGGTGTTTAATAAATCGATCTGCCGTTCGACTTCAAGTGGATGCGGATTTTCGACACGAGCTGCTTAGGTAGGTTGAATCCAACCAGTGTCTGTAGGAGAATTTTAGCGACCGGCTGTGTTCGGTAGCTTTCAATGATTTCTCTGATCAATATGGGATGAATCTCCGAGCAGTAGTCGAAAACTTAAGAGATTGTCATGGATGGTGTGGTGCTCCACTGGAGGAAGTTCCTGGCGAGGAAAACCAACAAGCCGACAAGTAGGTTGGTCCCGGATCTCACGTTCCAGCGGGGTAGTAACACCGCTATACTTCGGTTTTTCTTTCTTGGCGCGTGGGGGTGTGTCATCAAAATGGAATATCTCTCGGTTGTGCCGCTAGGAGCCGCATGATCGCGACTGTATCGAGCAGTGCTGGCGATCATGCGAACTCCTAGCTGCACAACCGAGAACGACGCGAAATACCATGAGATTTTCCATTTTGATGACACACATCCACGCGCCAAGAAAGGAAAACTGAAGTTTACATCCGGATATGAAACTTGTACACCTTTAAGGAACTAATCAGACAAGTAGTTGATTCGCCCGTAATCAAATCTCACTCCCTCGTTTCAAAAGCACCGGGCGGTTCATTTTACCCATACAAGCATACCTCCAATGGGAAAGTAAGTAAAGGACAAACCAAACAACCCTGCAAAAATTCGATCAAAATACTGTTTCTTAAAAAAAAAATCTTTGTAATTATGGAACTCGCCATTTTTCACTATGGTCCGATTAAAATAAGTTGGTGATTGAAAGTTGAGAATGGAAGGGAGCAACGTTGACAGGTTGTGTATCACTGGGAACGTGTTCCCGAGACATGAAAATAAACACTTGAAATAAATACATATTAAAGTCACCAAATCATACACTCATATTGTGTGAAGCTACAGCTTCAGAAGCACAACTGTCAATCACCAACTTATTTTAATTGGACCATAGTCTTGTGTACTTAGAGTCGAGAGTTCCTTCTCCGCCGAACGCGCTGTATGTCTCCTCATTTCGAGTGTCTTATCAAACAGGAATTTTACCGAGAGCTACAAGAAATACAAGAGGAAACTATAAATATTGTTAGTGTGCGTGTTTCTGTAGTTGCGATGCGACCTTCTTGAAAATTTACATATTAAAGAATTTGTCGGAATGAACTTGTGAAAAAATCGCTACTGCGCAATTACAGCAGCAAGTTGATTTGGGAACTGAGTCTGCTAGTAGCAAAGAACAAATAGTGGCGTGGAAAAGAAAACGGTGAAAAAACAAGCAATTTGATTCTTTAATATAAGAGTGGTTTAAGTGCGTATGTGCCAAAAAGTGTGTGGTCTTTTCTCGTTTGATGTAATTCAAAGTCGTTAACAAGTAAAGCATACATAGAAAATGGCGAAATGAGACCTGATATCCGCTTACCATGTTATCATAACCCCTATTAACGGTCCACATGTACTATCAGCAGTTTCGTGCGGAATCAATTATTTCAGATTTAATGTAAGACAGGCTTCAGTGAATCATCAATATTTTCCAATAGAACGAATGTAAATTCATTCTCAGTGTGTACTGCACCGACAGACAACGGCTTTGGAGGGTGCTGCAGAGGCCATAGTTTTTCTCATATAATTCATTGTATTTAAAACTAAGCAAATCAAGGAAACGAAGTTTTCGTTCTAGCAAAACTTGGAATACTGTACAAGTATAACCGTATACAAAGACTGCTAGCTTTACTACATAAACAGACTTTTCTGAAAAATTGATATGTTCTGGAGAGTTTCGTGACAAAATTCATGAGAGAATAACACAACATTAAATGATGATCTATAGGACATACCAACGACATTAGTGAATACTACATGCATGAGACACGAATCGCCTCTTTAATTTACAAACATCGGTCTGTATCGCCTCGCTGGAATTTTATTGGCTTCTAACGAAAGTGTTAATTTCATTCCTTATGAAGATCCTTTGAGACGAAATGGCGTCCCAAAACATCCTAAGTACTCGTACGTGTTCCGTAAGTAAAATTGACTGTTCATTAACATGTTCATTATCGTCATCTGTTTACTGACCTATCATATATTTTTGACGACTATTTTGTTGAATAATTCGTTCCATTTTTGTGTCCTGTAAGTACGTACTCCTTGGAGGGAACGCAAACGCCGTCACTCGGATGTCGGTGTTAGCTGGAACGAGTCCTTCGGGGAGGTGACGGGCAGAAATTGAACATGCGCTCTCCTCCTCTGTTAGAGACAGCTATAAATTACTATATGATGACACACGGGATGCCAGGAAAAGTGTTCTGCCACAGAAGTGTCGTGAGGTACACCCACAGTCCTTGAATGCTACTTCAAATGCGGAGAAATCAGGCGACGTAAGAGTGATGAATATCTGCTAGTTTTCATGCAGCACAAAGGCGCGGAGACCACATGTGCAGTCGGTTCACTAGCACTAGCAGATACTGTGTGTTTTCTTTTGCATAGAATTGAAATCAAATCAACAAATACTGAATAATAAACGAGCTTCGTTTTAAGCTCAAACTGAGCGCAAGAAATGGGAATAGAAGTGATCAGAGGTATGTTCACAAAAATTAGAAATAATTAACAGAATATATCGTTAAAAATAATTTTATTTCATAAAGGATGGTTCGTATGTAATATTTATCAGGGAAAACATGTATGTATTTATGTATGTATTTGGCATTTTGGGTTGATTGTTCGACTTACAGGTTTGCTAACGATGTCCCGTACGCCTGTGTCTAATTTAATTCTCAGGCTTGGGGGTAAGAGATATGTGGAGAACATGACGTATTCACTTCACCGCAACTAGTTAACTTCGCCTGCCTGACTTTCTCTTCGTCCACTGCTATATCTGTACATGAATACATACATACAACCATGAACTTGTCGAACCGTCTCTATAGATTAAGGGGAGAGCTAAATTTTTACTCAGTGACTCACGGCATCAGAATCTCATTTTCATCTGAAAAGATGGACTTGAATTTGTCAGAAACGTTTCTAAACAATGTGATTGCTTGACATATTCATTTGCCTGCTTCATAGTGTTACTAGTGTTTTAATTGTGAATTAGGTACGTTCAGTTACGAGTCAGTTGCTCATACTGTAAGTTACAACATTTTGTTTCAATTCCATTACACATTCTAAGACACATTAAAACACGTGTTTATTCGCCATACCTGTTCCCTTTTATTGAAAGATATAGGTAATTCATCATTAAATTGGTAGGAAAAAGCAATGCTACTAATGTTCGAACATCAAAATGTTGAACGAAAATGTGGAGCGTTATTGATACAGCTTTATTATAATGCCCAGGCATTCTAAAATTGTCATTGTGTTTCTCGTATTTATTATCCTTGTATTAGGTTTATTTTTCATTTTCATTTCACGTTTAATATATTTTCATGTTTGTTCACATGTTATTAAATGTGATATAGTTTTCATAGAAATGTTTATTGGAAATGCCAATGAATATCCACTTACTGTTGTCAAGAATGTTATATTGCCTTCCTGTTTTCACGTCCTTACCTCCAAGATATAATAATACTAATAATAATAATAACAATTATTATTATTATTATTATTATTGTTATTTGATCCTAACTCTACAATATACTGGACACTTGCCAAACGCAGTTAACAACTTTAGCGTCTTCCTAAAGAGGAGCGCTCGCATAGACCGCCTAAGAATTGCTCGAAACATTGCCCATTGATTTTCTTCAATGTAGTTTTGTCTAATACTTCTAGTAATGTTAGTAAGTTTGTTTATATGCATTTATTCTGAATCATCAGGACGCACAAATTAATGAAACGTATTACAATACTATCAAGTGTCGTTAACTTCTTACGAGTCATTATCCTGAGTTTCATACCGTATTTTTTTTCTACGAGTATTGAAAAAGAATAGAAGTGGCACCTAGTTACAATTTCTGTCATTTCTCTTACTTTTGCTAGTGTTAATTTGATTGATTCACTTATGTTCAACTTTTAATATATTGCTCTTTCATTACGTTTTACAGCGACCTTCAGCGGGCGGCCTCAATAGAACAAAGTAACTAAAAAAATACTAGAAGATGAGAAATAATTAATTAATCCATCTCTTGGTTAATAAACATCGTTATAATTCGCTGAACAATCTCAATGAAAATGGAACTGCATGACTCTAATAATAAATGAAGCTGCAATCATCTATTAAGCTAATTATTGTACAATGGAAGTAGGAAATAATTGATTAGCACAGCTTGCTTCTTCATTTTCTTAGCCATTTTTACATCTTGGTTATTTCACACAGCTTTCATAGTAATGATTAGAATGATCAACTTCTATTATGAGACATTTGTGTGCTTAATATTATTATTATGTTCTATTATTGTGTACATACCATATTTAAGAAAAATGTTTCCTGCCATATGGCATCCTCTGTACGCCCACAAACGCGCACCAACACAAATCTAAAACAGTTCCTTTCCCTTACTTCGCTCCCGAAGAAGAATTCATTTTTACAAAAAAAGTTACTTTAATTTTTATATATTTGTGAGCATTTAATTTCTATTCAGCCAAGTAAGCAATTCATCTTTTTGAAGAAAGACTGCACATTCTGTACCTTTTGTATTATTAAAGCTATTGTATTCTGCTGAGGAAGTACATGCCTATCAATTTATTTTACTCGAAAAATGCATAAAAGTATATAAGATTCGTTCCCATATGGTCGTCCATCGAAACCCCTCTTTTCTTGAATCACAGCCATTACTCGCAGCCCAGCGCCATCCGCGTCACGCCTCATTAGTACGCGCCTCGGCCGCCAGAGCGTGCGCGCGCGGTGTTTGAGGGGGAGCGGCAGCCGTCACTTTTGCGTCGCCGGTTTCTCCAGTAGCGGCGAAGTCGACGCGGTGGCGGCGGCGGCGACCGGGGCTCGCAAGAGATGTTTGCTTTGGTGGAGTAATTGCCTAAACCGGATATTGCGTGTGTGACGCTCGCCGTGTTTGCGAGAAACGCGTCCGCCTGTTGACAGATCCTCCCCCGCTCTCTCCGTCTCGGTTTCTCTGCTCTTTCCGCCGCTTCTCTCTCTTTGTCGCCGTCGTCGTCGAACGCCGCCAAGTGCCGGGGAAGAGGAGAGAATGGGAAAGTGAGAGAGAAGGGATGGAGGAGGGTGGCAGCTTCTGTATTGTTGCGAAGGGTGACACCCGCTTGTCAACATGACCTTGCCCTCTCCCCCGGTACTACCCTCGCCTTTGTCGGGGTCGCTTCCTCTGAAGGCTCGTCCTTGCCACAGTACACGCCTTCGCCGTCATTGCCGCATCTTTGACGTAGGTTATTTGGTGATCTGTAACATAGAAGCTAAGGGTCATGCGTGCTACCTCTGAGTATGGAATAATGTCCATCTGGATTTGTGATGCACAAAAGGGGTTTGCAACAGGTTTTGATAGGAACCAATTATATCTGTTTCGTCTATATCATTTACCACATATTCGTCTCCATCATCTCATGGTTTCACGTACCCTCTGCTATATTTAATCTAATTCTCCATAGTTTCTCCTGTGCTTGTATAAATTATTTATGTTATGCAGATAAAGGAATTCTTCAAAGCCATTGTCTGAGACATGATCATTTTTCCCTATGTTAAGTAGTCTAATAGTAGAACTGTTAACTATAATAATAGTAACTGCAGTATATTAATAATAACGACATTTTTCGCATGCCTCTGTCATTATTCAGGTTATATCTGCTCCTAAGAATGCGCTGCCAACTGAAGGTTTATCTATTTTATTTTCATACCTGTTCATTTCATCTCGCAGTTGCCTCTTCTGCTGGCTCAATCCACATTTTCTCTCCTACTACCTACATTCTTCTATCTCCTACTTCTTCTTCCATCGTTACTAATACGCTATTAGTCGTCTGTAATTGTACTGACACCTGCCAGTAAGTTCCCTCGTCAGAACATTTCTTGCTTGCACATTTATTGTCTTCACCTACGCTTAAGCCGTCTCTCCCGATTCCATTTCTCTCCCTTCCCCCTCAGACTGTCTTCTCTTCCTTTAAAAGCTCCTCCTTTCTCACGAGTCACGGTCGCCTTCGCTTTCTGCCTTCGCCTCTCTCCACCCCGCGACAACGGTGTCTCTTTTCTCACTCTCGCCTCGACGGTCCTGGAAATTCGTGTCGGATGTCTGTACTGCCTGGGGAGACGCCGCGACGAGGGGCCGCGCCGCGAAGGGAACCTTCTCTAAAGGAGGAACTCTATCCCCGTCTCGTTTTCCTCCTTCTCACTCTCCTTCTCTCTGGAAGAAGACGTGAGATACGTTGGAAGTTGTAAGCTTTTTGCTCGCAAAATTACGGTATGGCTTCGGAGTTGGAGCAATGTAACGGAAGAGCGGCATATTCTCGTAATACGCGTATAGCTTCGCTATTACGTTATTTATTATTTCGGGTCGCGGTAGCGAAATTTTATGGGCATGGCCCACTATTCGGAGGAAATGAGTTTGGCGCCATCGATGTGAAGACAGCTTGTGATCGTTTTGAGAATAAAATGTTGCTAAAACAAAACATTACCTCTGCGTGTAGCTGTATCGAAATCCTGGCATGCTGATATTGCTAATCGCTATCAATCAACATGTAATACATGAAATGCCGAATCCTTTATATGTCAAGCACAGTTATAATTTACACCAGACGTTTTGAAATGTATTCTTTGAGAAATACGCATTAAGATTATTCAAGATTTTTTCGCTTATTAATTGTCAGGTTTCTCATATTTGTATTGCCATACACAAGGTAACTTCTTTTTAAACAAAATTTGTATAATTTGAGAACAAAAATATAAAAACAATATTTAGAGTGAACTTTGTGTAGCATATTGTAGGAATACATATTATTAAAGCTATTCTATGTGGCTAATTTCATCACTGCATTTTGGATTGAGTTATGGATAGAAATCGGAGGATCTGATTTTCTAGTTTCGCAACTTTCATACCATCATTGGTAAAATGTAGTCGACATTATAAACTATTTCGGATGTGACCACTTATAACAAAATGAATTCTTTTTTAGCTAATCTTTTCTTGCGTATTGGCGTTCCAAACGTTAAACCGCTTTCGCCGAACGTATCTTTATTTAGTTCTTCTACCCTACTCTCAATGTTCCTGTGAAATGGATGCACACTATTTGTAATTTTCATTTGTAGAGTAGGGTGGAGAAAAAAGATGCAGTTTCCATTTTTTTGGTATTGTGTGAACCGAGGAGTCCAGGATACACATTTGTGCTTTGTAATCGGTGGCTTAGAATCCTAGTTAGTAACCGAGTACCGACGTAACTATTCGATCATTAATAATGTAGTAATTACGATTTTCCCGGATCCGCTTTCACGCAGCCTTTTCCTCCTCACAGAATAGAGCAAAAAGCTGAACGGCTGCCTTTTACGCCTTTCCGAAGAAAAATAATGTGGAAATAAGTGTGGAGTGGAAATTATTGTGGAAACCGCTTCAAGAAAATATCAATATTACAGTACACTATTAGACATATCATTATTATTATTATTATTATTATTATTATTATTATTATTATTACTATTATTATTGTTCCATATCACGACTACAGATGTTAAGAGTCGGCTGAGTATAAAATCTACTCCAGGTTGCAACCACCTACCTAAGGAGCAGATCTAGGGACTGTCGGTGCCTCTACAATACTTTGCGCAAAATGTGAGCTGTGCCAAATAAAGCAATTTCTTGCACTTCCTAGTCCTTTGAATGACCTGGAAGTTTAGCCAAGTTCTTACACAAATTTTGCGGAACAAATCCCAGAGCTCCGATAACTATCGGGACGACCTATGCTTTAACGCCCCACATTCGGCTGATCTCAATTTCCAAACTCTTGTATTTAAGACGTTTCTCTGCCTCCTTGGTTACGACATTTTGATCGCAAGGCACAGCAACATTCACAAGTAGACATGTTTTTTCTCAAAATCCCGGATAACAATATCCGGTTTGTTTGCTGCTATCGTGCGATCCGTTTGAACAATATTGTACACAATCCAACCGATGTCACCGGTTTTGGTGAGTGTTCGTACCATTTGGGGCATGTGTTTGGAACTTCGAGGGCGGTACAGATCTGCCAGTGGAGGTAACTACACACCCTGTCGTGTCTTTTTAAGTATTCGGTCTTTGCTAGAATTGGACAAGCTGAGACAATATGATCAATGGTTTCTACTTGCTCTTGGCAAATTCGGCATTTGTCATCTTGGGAAATTTTGAGAACCGCTTTATCATAATGTCGTGTTCTCAAGGCCTGATCTTGGGCAGCTATTACAAGTGCTTCCGATTCTGGCTTCATTCTTCGCCTTTTAGGCCACATAAATGATTAATCTTTATTGATCTGCACCTTTTCCATTCTTTTTAGATATTGTCCATGGAGGGGTTTGTCCCTCCAGGACTTCTTTAACATTTTTTGTGTCTCACATTTCATGTTTAGTAGTACCAGAAGTTCAGTGTTTGTGTTATTTGACGTGTCTTGCATAGTTTTCTTTGCAATGCTTTTTGCTACACTAACAATGCCTCTGTTTCTCATTCTTCGGTCAGATTTCATGACCTGCCTCATTAGAGGGTCACCTTGATGACTGGATACATACTTTCCCATTCCAACTATTGCATTGTGTCAGGAGGCTTCAATTTGTCTGAGGCCTCTTCCTCCTTCCTTACGTGATACATAAAGCCTATGCACATCAGCTCGAGGGTGGGCGACATGATACATTGTTAGCAGTTTTCTGGTTTTTCGATCCATGATGCGGATTTCTTGCTCAGTCTAGTCCACTAGTCCGGAAATGTACTTCACTACAGGCCCCGCCAGACTACCAATTGCAGATATTTTATTCCTGGAGTTCAGAGCAGACTGCAGGACAAGTCTCACTCTTCTGTAATACTCCTTGCGAATTCTCTCTTTCATTGTGTCGTTCGAGATTGTCTCACATTCTTCAATGCCCAGATATTTGTAAGTTTTACCTGGCTCAAGATCTTGAATCACAGTGTGCATATCAACTCCAATGCTCTGTGACGTTGTGAGTTTCCCTCTTTTTAAATTGATTTTTGCACATTTGTCAAGACCAAACTTCATGCAGATGTCATTACTAAAGTCATTCACGACAGACAGCATTTGGGAGAGAATCGCTTCATTCTTAGCAAACACTTTCAGATCATCCAGGTAAAACAAATGTGATACTGGCCTTTCATCACCATGGAGCTTGTAACCAAAGTCAGCTTGCGACACCTGTCTAGATAGTGGGATCAAACTAATGCAAAACAGCAAAGGGAATAGTGAATCTCCTTGAAAAATACCCCTGTTAATCTGAATACTTCTGGTTTCTACTGCTTCCTTTCCACTGTGTATTAATAACCTGGTACTCCACGACTTCATACTAGCCTTGCAAAATTCAATAAGTCTAGGCTGAAATCGATAGATCTCCAGGGTCTTCAAAATCCAATCATGTGATACACTATCAAAGGCCTTTTGGTAATCAATCCAAGCCATGCTCAAATTACGTTATTATTATTAGTATTATTATGTTTTATTATTATTATTATTATTACATTACTGTTGTTGTGGAGCTTGCAACAGTTAACTGTCTTAAGAATTGGAGTGAGTGTAGTTTGGCTTCAACGCTCTTTTTTATGTGTGTAGTTAAATTTGGATGAAAAATGCATATCTTATGTAATTTGAAATTATATAGACGGATTCCACGGAATTTGCATGAAAAATGCATCCTCTCAGGTTACTGGCTAAATAGTTATGCTTCCTTCACTTGACACGCAGAAGTTTTCACCCGTCGACGATCTTTCGATGTTCAAAAACAGAGCGTCAATCGGCAAGCTATCCCAGTTCCTGGAACAGAATTAGGCAAATGGGAGCTGACTGGGTGGGAGGGTGGGGGTGATTTGACGGGTGTGTGACGAAGGGGTTGCGACGTGTGCGCTGCTGCGGGTTCTCTTCACAAAGCGCCCCGCCTCGCCGCCACCCCGCACCCCCCCCTTTCGGCCCCAGCGGCCTGCGAATGCGCACGTGTGCTGCCCGATAATGTGGTTCTCCGACACGTGCAGGTGTTGTTGAATCCGTAGCCGCAGCGCGGCGCGCTAAAAGCCGAGGCCGCGGGCCGTTCCTGGAAGAGCCGCGCGTGAACGGACAAAAGAGAAGTGGCCACGGGGGACGGGGTGGGGACACAGAGACCCGATCGCGCTCTTGCTCTCGGGCTGTGTTCATTGGACACGGTAGGAATTTGATGCAATCAAAGTTTTGTGGCAGAGTGAAATATCTGACATTGTACTACTGATAAATGAAATGCTTCTACTAATGAAAGTCTCGTTTGCCAAGGGCTGTGTTATTGAAATTTGATTATTTTTTGTGTCGCGTTCTGTCATGCATTTCATCAGGCTAATTTGGAGGCTACATGCTTGTTCAAGCCTGTAAAATACCTCGCTGGTTCCAGATCACAGTTTTCAGTGAAAATTATTCCCATAAACTGTTCAAATAGTTGGCTAATATTTAAATAAATGTTTCCAATCATTGGTAATACTCCAACACATTCTACCTGTAGTTCATTTCGTGAAACGTATAATAACCTAAAATTGTATTAATATCGGTATTCTCTTTTGCAGGTGAGTTTCTGCTGATACGAGTACCGCAAGTATTCAAGAATGTGAACTTGTGGTAAGTTTAAAATTGTAAGAGATAATTTTTTTATAAATACGTTTGATAATGTACTTTATTTTACGTCGTTCGAATATTTTTATTGCTTTATGAAATTATAACACTCGTTAATGATAGTTTGCTGTGATTCCGACGGAAGTAAGTAAAATAGAAAATTCCCGGATTTGATGAGAAATAGTATTGTTTACATTAAAAATCATTTACTCGTGATTGGTATAAGACGCAACATAGACAATGCAGAGACAGGGACGCAATGCATTTTATATGTACGTATACGTTCCTGCACAGACTTTCTCAAAGGACAACTATTATTTATAGTAAGTGCACTGACCTTAAATAGAACATTGAAAATATAGAATTTTCGAAAAGACTGAACTTATTAATTGTTGCTATAAACATTTCAAGGAAAAGTTCCCTGAAGGAATGATGTGGAAAATGTTAATGTTCATATGTTTTACCTCCAATGAACCTTTATTTATATTTTTAATTATTTCGTCAGGTTTCACGGTTGTTTAAAGGTTTTTTAAGTTTCTATTAATTAACAATGAAGCACTCTTTCACTTCCATTCAAATCATTATTGCAGTTAAAATTATTGAAATTATTTTCCGGAACAATGAGTTAGTTGGTTTTGCACTCGCACGAAGTTTTCTAGACGTATTGAACAAACTATAAATACAGATATTAAAATATATTTATGAATTTTAAGATATCAATATAAGCTATTCTTCTAGTAATTACCATCTAGAAATATTTATTAATATTAGAATAAGGGACATTTCCGCATCAAATTTAATGAGTGCTTTTTTAAATGCGTGTTTGTAAAAACTATGTTTATGTTACAGGAATTTAAAACATTCACATATTACTGAATACATTACAGATAACATTATACTCGTAATTTTGCATCATTTAGTTAAAATGTAAATCAGTGTAAAGCAGAACGTTAAGTGATCTGTTTCTAAGAAATGCGTTTAGTTAACTCACTTCTCTGTATTTGATATTTTTTTATTTATATCTTCTATTTCGTTCCAGAATTGAACAAATAATTGATTTTCTGAGCATGCCGCTTTGAAAGTAAAAGTTTAATTAGCATTCTAATCGTTTAAACGTGTTTGATTTCATTTTTTCAAATATCTATTTCAAGGCAGATGCCCATATTTTCAATCAAGTTATGAAAAACTTTTTGAAATGTACCAGGCGAAGAAATTAACTACTGCGCCATACATTTCACGAAACATCTATTTTTTATATATATTCCATTTCTGAATAGTATACCGTTTTCCACGAATGTTCACTACCTCACGGTTATGTTGTATCCATTGCTGTCTATAGTACAACCGAGTGATAGATCCAGAGCTGTAGATCTAGTTGTTTTAGGACAGATACTGGCAGCGTTAGAAGCGCGCATTTAAATTTCCAAACGGAGTGCGCGCTCTAATACCATTGCTCCCGCACCGCAAGCGCTCGCTCGTATCGCCGAAGACGAGGCGTTACGCGCCTCCCTGGCGAGTCGTATCGCGGGGGCGACCCGGAGCGCCTGGCCCCTTCGGCGGCGCGGAGCACAGCAGAGCGCGCGCGCGTGCAATACCGCGTTTCCGCCGAGCGCAATGTTCGCGTGTGCTTTTATGACCTATTACCCGAGGAGGAAACAGGAAGTGCTTTGGTTGCGTGCCGAACAAAAATCGCTCTCGTAAAACCACACCACTTCGGTTGAAAACCCGCTAGTTTCGAGAAACTGTAAAATAGATATCTTGTGTAATTTGCGAGCGCGT